>VWZK01019730.1:30355-44175 GCA_013396935.1 Baryphthengus martii
TTAAAAAAAAAAAAAAAAAAAAAGTAAAGTTTAAGTTCTTCATACCTCTCTACAGAAGCCACAAGAGAAAGCCAGAGTATAGGCCAAGCCCGACAGCTGCAAATAGTTTGTTAGAAAGATACAAGATTAACAGGAGAAAGCGCATCTTAAGAGATCAGTAACTTTGGTCTTGGAAAGGTTGAGAACTTAAACTGGCCCATGTACTAAGCTAAGACTACGAAGTCTGTAGTCCGATGCAAGCTACTAAACTCTAAACGAGAACCAGAGTTAGAAGCGTTACTTTGGCTTTGGTAAGTATAGGGATTCATCACTGCCAGTCTACATATGTAGGTCACTCTCTAGCTATCCTGAGCTTACCAAATGTGTTTCACTGTGCAAGGTCTGTATGTATTGCATGCTGAACTAGAGTTCCCTTCTGCTTGAGAACCTTATTAGCTGCAAGACATTAAAAGTTAGGGCCCTTCTCTGTAAATGTTAAAAGTTACTACTGTGTAATTTCTGGTGCACTATTAGCTACTTGAGTTTATCTTAGCAAGCAGACAGCTATGTTCAAGACCTCTGTAGCATGCTTCTCTTCCATAGAACTATTCCAAGCTTAAAAGAACAAAACCAAAAAACCCTGCATCTCACAAACTAAACCACATCCATGCTTTGAAGCAGAGGGAAGGGAAAATTGGCAGAGTGGTAAAGAACCTGTCATCCACACTTAGGTAGTTTGTACAAGCGTATTAGAGCACATACCATGTTTACACCTGTAGTGGTATCTTTAACGATTCCATGCTGTTCTAGTAACGGTAAAACATTAGCTGTGTAGGTATCCCACCACATGTTGAGGAATTCTGGGTGAACTACTTTAGGGTCGTCCATGTTGCCTTTTATGCTTTTTGTTCTGGAGTCGTATGTATAGTTCCATGGCTTTGTGCTTCCCAGGAAATGCACCACTTTAGTATTTGCACCAAACCTGTTGAACAGAAAAAGTTAGGACTCGCAGTTTGTGCAGGTGTCTAGAAAACAAGAATGTTGACTGGCAGACAATTTTTTTTTAACCTGCAATTTCTGTAGGTGTCCAGAAAACAGAAATATGAATATATTTAGGAGGCTAAACACTAAATCATCAAACTGCCAATGCCTACTGGGACTGAAAGCATCACTATACAACAGGAAAAAAAAATGCAAATGGAATTCTACATTACACTAGTCAGAATACAGCCAAAACCTAATGGTCCAGCCTATTAAGTACTTACAGCCAAGTCAAGTCTTTAGGTAGAATGATGTCCATAGCTCAGGAGAGAGAAGTCCCAAGCAGCCGTTGCAATCTGAACTGGTTTTGAAAGTGAAAAAGATTCTACTCCAAAGTCAGTGATCCAGATAGTTAGGCATTACAATCATTAGGCAGAGAAGGGTCAATGTTAGAGCTACCCTTTCAGTTTATAGCTCTATAGAAAAGGATCATTGGCAGGCCCTGCTACAGGAAGATTGTCCCTGCAAAATAGTGACTTGGTATAACCTAGGCATTTCATAGGGCTTCCAGTGTAGGTGCAGTAGGGTCTTGCTAGACAACCAACCATTATTTTCTAAATAACCTTAGTTTAGCCATGGGTGGGTTTTGTGGCGGTCTTATTTTAACTCCATTTTCAATATGGACTTTTGGCTTTGCCCCAAATGTTACCAGTTGCATTCTTTGACCTTAAGAGAAGAGATGCACTACTTTGGAAGTAATGAACACTAAAAGAGATGGCATTCGCTCCATTCTTCTGTGGTTCCAGAATGAGAGTTCAGCTTGAGTCAGTTTTGTGAACGAGCGATACCAGTCTCTCTACTGATAGCAATGGTCTCATCTAGATGAGTTTGTATCACATTAGGATTCCTTCTCAACGTAACACAATTAAAATAGTTAATACTGCCAAACCAGTTTGTCAAACATTTTAAGCACGTCCTTTGACCAGGCCTCAGGTGTTTAAGGAGTTTTACAACATATGGTGAGTTTCAAAAACTTCAGAATACTCCAAACAAGGCAGCATGCACTGAGTGGTGGGTTTTATACTATTGTAACCTTGACCATTTCAGTATTGATGTTCAGTGTTGTGAACACAACTGATCTTACTGCAGAATGAAAACATGCATGTATGGACAAGGTCAAATACCCGCACTAATTTTCAGAAAAAAAAAAAATACAAAAAAATCTGTCCTAAAAGAGGTCAGCTTCTGGGCTTCAACTTTAAACTCCATATATCAAGATCTGGTATAAGAGGATTACCTTAGTTTTAATAGCTGTCATGGTCCTACTTAACAGCCTGAGTGTTTTTCATCTTAGGCTGATTTTGTTCTGAGGAAACTTGTCATTGTTTAAAAATCAAGCTATTTAAGCTAGAGAATGCCTAAGAAGTGTTATGCTACACTTGCTGTAAGCAGAGAAATGTATTCTTAGTATTTTGTTCACTTAAGACCTGTACTGCAGTTGACAGGTGCCAAGCTTCTACGACGTTTTCGATTATCTGCTTTCTAGATACTTTCTACATCTGCAATACGTTAACATTTAAGCTTAACTGTTAGGAAGCTTTATGACCACACTGGCCTCAGCAACTAATCTGTCTTTCCCCATCTCCCAGAAAAGTCCTTCATCAATGTTTTGAAGTTAGAGAGCATTTGTCATGAATTGGCATTTTCCTTTGGAAAAAGGATTACTGAGGCTGCTGTGAAATCTAGTCTCGCTGTACAAAGCTGCGAAAAACTTAGCTATTGATGTCAGTAGGTTTAAATTTCACTTTATTCCAACTGCTGATTATCATGAGCGTAGCTGCTGATCTAACCAAGGAAAATTGTTCCACCTATTGATCAGGGCTTTTACTTAAAAGGGCTGCACTTCCAGTATTCTACTGTTGAAGGTCTGATGAATTCAGTTAAGGCAATTGATTCAATCAGTTAAATTGAATTTTTGTCAGGAGCCCCCAAATCAAATTAGTCCTTTGTGGCAACAAGGTCATTTGTAAATTTAAGGTCATGTAATGAACAACCAGCCAGCCATAGAAAGAAAGAGGACATAGTTTACAATAGATGTTAGTTAGCTTATCAAATGCTATACAACTACTTAGTCATTCTTAGGCTTGCATGTATTTCTTTAAATAAGTGTTCCAGTTTTAGCATGACAGGATTTCAAATGGTATTCTGATCACAAGACATAGTTGGATCTTGAGCCAGCAACAGTCCTGCTCATGCTAGCTGCTGCTTTAGACACTAGTAACCTGATGTCATTCAGAGATCAGATTGTTTTTATGCAATTGGTACCCCCCTCCCCCCACTTTGCAGCTCTTAAGTTTCTGTGCAACATTTCAGCTACCCATGCGTCCCCCTTCCTCCTCGTTATTGTAACACTTACATATAATTATATATATACTGTTATAACAGTAATTGTCACTGTTTACTTGCATGGCAAACCTAACACTGTTTGCTAGGGGAGGATAAAGTTGTTTTCCTTACACTGGAAACATGCAATGGTATGGTGCTTGGCTGTAGTCTTTGTTCCATCTTGCTATTACTTAAGGAACTGTTGTGAGATAGAGAAGGACAATTGGGAGGGAATTCTGGCTTTATGCAAGTCTTTGTTCACCATGAGATGAATTGTAAATACTGGTTGTTAAATACCCTAAGTAATTTGAATGAGGAAAGGGCAAGTTGACTAGGTGGGAACAATAACAGTGACATGCTGGAGTTCAGTTCAAGCTGATCAAGAGCAGTAGCCTCTGGTTAGAGCTGTGGTAAGACGGTATCCTGTACCAGAGGAGAGGTTCTTCCTTTGCAAGTGACCTGTCAGACATGCTTACTCTAAGTCAGCTTCAGTGTTACACCCAGAGACGAGTGGTTTAAGCTACAGAGACAGCTTTCTCTCTGCATTTATAAGATATTCATTTATCTATTATTAATTCAATTTTTAATAGGAAACGCTTGTACCTTTTAGTGACAATAGTGGTCTCCCGTTAGGAAAACTGTGTAAGTTCACTTTGTGCCTGGTCATTCTGTTACAAGAGATCAGTTTATATAAGCTCTGAAAGTCATCTCAGAATTTTGAACTTACGCTTTAAATGCTGGAAGGTAGGAATATATAGAAGTGCTGCTCAGATTATAAATAAATGGTAGATGTTTGCTCATGTCTGTTGTTGCCCAGCTGCTGAAGAAGGTGTTTAGTAATCCCTGATCTGCACCTGAAAGAGAAAGCAATAGGCTACAAGCATCACATAGCTGTTTTAA
Source organism: Baryphthengus martii (assembly GCA_013396935.1). Taxonomy (NCBI): domain Eukaryota; kingdom Metazoa; phylum Chordata; class Aves; order Coraciiformes; family Momotidae; genus Baryphthengus; species Baryphthengus martii. The sequence continues at coordinate 34,601 of VWZK01019730.1, forward strand.
GGTCTTTTTTCAATCACTTCACTAATTAAGAGTTGGTTATGCAGTTGTCATGTCCAGTAGGAGTTTGACACAGAGCACAAGTTCTACTTGTGGACAACTCTGTAAACCATGCAGCCTTTGAAAAAAATAAAATAAAAAAAAAATGCAGAGAATGACAAAGACAGTATGTGTGGGGCTACTTTTGCTAAAACATAGCAAGCTGATCACAAATTTTGCCATTCAATTTCTTTTACAGCTTATGTTCAAGCTGCAAAAAAGAGCAAAACATGATTGAGTACTGTTCAGCTTCAGGAAAGCTGTAGCTCAGAAGATCAAGTACCAACAGTTTGGTTTATTACTTACACTTACAGATGCATGACCAACAGCACCACAGATAGGGTATCAGTGGTCTGTTAGAGCTGTAGTGCTGGATAGATCTACCTGCATTGTGATCTGATAAGGAAAGCACATTCAGTCTTGTTGACAACTCCAGTAAAGCTTCATCAGATCCCTTAACAGGCAATAGGCATTCCTAGTTCAGTACCAAAAAGCTGAAGACTAACCTCTAAGAGAACCTATGTTATGGCCAGACCTACTGTGTTGGGAGGGGTCACCTCTTAGTTTGCAAGTAGAGGTTGTAACGAGGTCAGATGGGTCTGAAGTTGTTTGGTATGTCAGGAGTAGAGTAGGTTTAAAAAAAAGCAAACCAAAACACAAACTAGTTTCTATGCGGCTACTGAGAAGTAAAAACTACTTATCTATATCTATTCTTCATTGCAGTGAGTATACTTAGTCTTTAAGTGCTAACAGTTCTTATGAAGGAGATTGAAGGAAGTCCCTCAACTTTCATTTTCTGTCTTCCCTTCCCCTGTAAGTGCATTCACAAGTAGCATTGCTGAAGAGCAGGTAAATGGATAGCTTAGTTAGAAAAGAGACAATGTTTTATGTTAATCTTTGATTTTCTAAAGCACTCGGTCTCTGCTGACATAGGAAAGTTGTCGGTGTTTTATGTTATTGGCCCATAATTAGATTTAGGGCAGTACTAATGTTTACACTCTCACTACTGTTTGAGCAGAATTTGCTTTTTGCAACTTAAGTACCTAAACACCAGGCATAAACGTAAGATGCACAGACAGTACACTGACAAATATAAATTCTAAGTATCCTGTTACAGCTGTCAGCACACATGCAGATTGCGGAGTGAGGAACTGCTTAGAGACTCAGTCCAAGCCTCTGACTTGCCTCTCAACTCATAAAGGAAGGAAAGCACTTTTGAAGAAGTCATGCCCATCACAAGGTAACAGAGTTAAAGAAATCAGACAAGTCCCCTGGTCTTTACTCAGCTATATTTCATTTTAACTTCTAACAATGTTGTGTTAAGAATGTGTATGTTAACAGTAGGATCATCTAATAGAGAAGAACGTCCAGGTTGCCCTCTCAGAACAGATAGCTCATAACTGAAGGCGTGGCAGCAAAGTATTTAACTTATTCTACAGGACTTTCTCTCACTCAGATTGTTTTACATCCTCGTCTTTTTTTCCAGATTGCATGCGTTTGTGCCAAAGCAGCCACTGAAAGTAGCATTTAGCTGTCCTAGTTCAGATTTCAGCAGTAGTCTTGTTGGATAAACTGGACCTTAGATGTATGGTCAAAGAATCAGACAGTAGTTACATTTGCTACAGATAGTCTTGCTGCATTCTATCTTTATATGTCAAAGTAACCATTTTAAATCTCATGTTGAAGAGCGAGGGGATTGCTTAAGCAATGTAAGTGTTCTTAAGGTGTCGGTGCTACGAGATTTCTTTTAAAAACAATTCCCCCCCCGCACTACTTTTAGATTGTATCTTGACTTATTGCATGAGATATTCCTCATTATCTGGAAAGATGAAGTCCAAAGAGACAAAGTAGTTGTCTAGCTATCGCTCTACCATTTCTGGACAACAGCACTACATATGATGCATCTGTCTGCTGTTATAAACATTAAATACTCTGGGAAGTCTTGCATTCCCTAGTTATTACTACTGCAGATGGGGTGCTCAGAGCTTGACTTCCAGTTATGCATATCTTGGTAGCTTGTTTGTTTTGCATCTCTGTGTCCTTTTAAGGGTAGTGATCCTTCACAGGTGTTTCTCTTACAGAAAGTTTCCTAGGAATTTTTGTCACTATCTAGATCAATTTAAGTTTAAATCTCCTTTTTTTCCTCACCAAGTTCATGAGTTCAGCAGTAGCTTATGCAGGTAGTATAAGTCTTTGTGGTCTCTTTACTCACCTCAGTGCTACCATTTAATTAAACTGGAATAAATTTAAAAGCTGAAGTACAAATTTCAACTTTAGAAATTTGGTACCTAAACCATTAACCCATGAGCTGCAGTAATTGCTTCATGTTTAGAACGTAGGGGAAGTTTCACTATTGTGTGGCTTTAGCTTTCAAGTTAGAAAGAGTATTGTGGAAGCAGTTCTATTATTTTAAAGGACAGGGGCCTTAGACGTAGAAGATGGGGTCTGCTAGCAGTCAAGCACAAACCTCAGAGGAGACAATGACCCACTCTCAGATGTTCAAGGAGCTACTCAACAGTCAGTTTGCACAAAGATGTGGGGGTTTTTGGAGGGTTTGGGTTTTTTTGAATTTTTAACCACAACAATTCAGTACTGTGCTACAGCTTTTGACATAACTGGTGAACAATTTACAGCCAATATTTGAGAGCACTCTCAGAGCTACCATCTGCTACCTTGTCAGTAGTGAGATAGACGGACCTTTCATTACATTGCAGTACTCATTTTCACTAGTTTATTCATACAGCAGCATTACACATCCAACTGCAACTAATGTTCTCTAGGAGACCACACATACTCTACACAGTAACAGGGATTATTCTGCAAGCTAGGAGTGACATCTCAAATTTTTACTTTTTACAATGTACTGAAAGGTAAGTCAACAGGCTGGCTAATTACCTTCTATTAAGAGTTCCATTTTGTAGTCTTATTTATGCAGTTTTCTGTAGCTTTTTTCAGTTAGACTTTGTTTTGTACCATAGTAGTTACATCAGGAGACAGTGATAAGTCATTCAGAAGCCTTTAACCATAGCAGTCCTCAAGCAACGTGTGCGTTTACTGCAATGGTAATAGATTTAGGAGACTTACAGGACAGCAGAACTTGGCTTCTCAAGCTTAAATCTGGCACAGTGGCCTATCCCAAGTGCCCAATAGTGGGAAGCAGCCAAGGCTATATGCACTTGATACTGGGATAAAGGCAGTCACCACTCTATCATGGCAGGAAGCTATAACATAGCATATGAAGAGATAATTGCATCTTCAAATGTTTCTCTGAGGCTGCATTCAAGTACTATGAGTACTTAGGCAGCCAGAGTCAGCATAGAACACTAAAGCCTTGAGTGTTAGAAATGCATGAAGCATAGTACTGCAATTTCACTTGCTAATGCATGCACTGTGCTTGCTGCATCTTCAGATTTCCTGTGACATGACCCTACATTGCTAATGCTTACAGATGCTAGTTTGAAGGTCAAACTTTTTTTTATTTCATGAAGTCTGAAAAAAGTATTTTACTATATATTGTAATGATAGCCTCTGTTGTAAGAAGGATATAGTTTTTGTGTAGCTACATTGAGTTCAGAATTCTAACCTACACAGAGGCCCTATGACACATACGCAGTTACTGAGCCATCCCAACCACTATTGCCACTTTGGTCTAACTTATATTGCAACACAAATTTATACATACCATCAAAGCTGCCTTTCTCTGTGGCAAACTGTAACAGCTGATTGTATGTTTCAATGGAAGGTCGGTAAACAAAAACTCCAGAATTAAAACAGTCAGGCCAGCCTGGATCTGGTGCTGCAGACAGTTCTTCTCTCTCAAAAAGTTCATCAATGTTTGACAAAACCTAGTTGTAAAGGGGGTAAAAAGTTTTCTGGTTTTTTAGGTTAGGAATTGGGGTATCGTGTTTCAATGGATTTTGACATCTGCCTTAAGACATGAAAGGAAGTTCTCATATCAGTGCTTTTGTCTTATGCAAGACAATACTTTATGGAGATAGTCCTCACAGACTACGTTCCAATTAATTTAGATTTTAAAAGCACATAAAGTTTTAGAGCTACTTGTCCAAGTAGCAAAAAGGCCTCTATTACCACTCCTCTTGAAAAAACAAACAACACAACAAACTCCAATCTTCCTTTCGCCCCCCAAAAGCCCTAAACAAAACCCAAAACAACCCACAGAAAAAAAACCCAAAACAACCACCCCCCTACCAGGTTATTAGGAGGTACTATGAGACAGGGACACTTACCATTGTGTCTGCATCCATGAAAACACATTTTGAAAACTGTGTCAGTTCCCAGCAATGAAGCTTTGTTAGTGTGACACCCAGCTCAGGTCTTTTCATTAACGCCAAGTGTGCTGAATCCCCACTATCCAAGACGTTTACCAATACGACTTCATCAAAGACTTTTTCCAGCACTCTTCTGGGGAAAGAGTCAATTGCCAAGATTTAGTTCTATGGTTATTCCAGCACCAGACCCCATGACAGATTCCATAAAGAGAAGTGGAATAACAGGGTACTTGGCAGTATTTATGTCATCAGTAAGAGTTGACTGCATGTGCTGGAACGCACAAGTACACCTGTCTGCCTCAAGGATCCTCAGGTTTGTAATAGGCACATTCTAGGGAACAAAGAAAGTTGAGGAGTTTTTGGTTTGGTTTTGTTTTCTTCCACAAACAGGGCTTTAGTTGGCAACATGACCAAGTCCAGTACGTCACTTTCCACACAGCTTTTTTTCAGCCAGACTCTGATTTTTGGCAAGTTAACAGTCTACCTGGGAGTAGGCAATTAAGAAATGGGAAGCTGTTAAGAGTAGCTTGAGTAGGACAGTAGCTGAACCAGAAGTTTATGCAATAGTTGTGACAACACTGTTCTGGATTTGTAACTGTTAGGGACACCTGACTAGACCCAGTTCCTAAGACTTTTTTCATCCCATAAAGTTTTAAAGACTCAATCACAGCTGTGGTTACAACAGTGTTTTAACCCAATGTCGTGGTTCTGCTAGGACAGAATCCCAGCCCAGCCATGGTCTGCAGGCTGCTGGCAGTCTGGAGTCAGCCAGGGCAGCTGACCTGAGTTAGCTCCAGGTGTGTCCCACCCCAGAGACCTCATGCTCAGTATAAAGGGGGCAGTTTGCTGAGGACAGAGGCTCTCCTGCTTGAGCTCCTTCTGACCCTGCTCCTGAGGATGCCTTCCTGTTTATTGTGACTGCTGTGTGTTTGCTGGGCTGAGTATGACTTTGTTTACTCTCTGCTGCCACTGGTGTTAGTTTGGCTGTTTCACTGGATCCCTTTTCATTTCAACCTGTGGGTCTCCTCTCCTTTTTCCTGATCTCCCTTCTTGGCTGGGGAGGGGTCAAGGGGTTGACAGAGCAACTGCTGTAGTTTAGCTCTGGGTATGGGCTGAAATAGAGATCCAGTATCACGTTGACCTAAGGGTCACAAACTTGCAGGCAGTGTAGTGAAATTTAGTGGCAGATATCCAGCCTTTGCTTTAACATTGTTAAAGCATTACCACGAGTGCTAGAGAGGTTAAGGCATTCATGCTGCTTAAAACGTGAAGTATCTGTGAAGTCTTGCTATTCTACAGTGTATCTTGAACGCTCAGCAATTATCAGTACACTCTTAGAACTCTGCCTTGGAAGGCTGTCTTTATGCTGACAGTTGGGTATGGACAGCTGTTTCTGAAATTAAGATGTACCTTGTTAGGAATACAGAGTGAGAAATGCAAGTTCTATTTACAAAACTAGGTAGGTATTGCTGGCCTAAAGGCATAGTACTAGCTGGCTTGCAGTAGGACATAAGCACACTCATCTAATAGGCTAGAATGGATGTTCCTGTATGTAACATCTTTATATTAATAAGGTTGTTTAGCAGCCAAGAGACTCCAGGGAGAGTCACTCCATTTATTATCAATCAAGCCCATTCTCTACTGTCTCGATAAATGGAGAGATCTTTTCTGAAGGACTTCTTCATCTAGAGAATTTTGACCTATCATCTATAGTACATGTAGCTATTAAGTTAATTGGTTTTTTACCCTCCTCTTACATGTAGAAAAAGCACCCAGTTTGCTCCATACTGAGACTATTCTAGAGAGGCTGCAGGAAGCTCTTGCCTGCTAATTTCATTTGTTGTACTGTGGTGACCTCGTTAGATGCCTCTGTTGATTTGCTGATTTGACACACTTGGTGCTACTTTAGTTTTGCACATTTTCTTCTCTCGTGATAAAATTTGATTTGAAGAGTCTGCTAGATTTCAAGAGAGCTTGTGTTACATAATATCAATTGGGAATGCTTCTGCAAGACAAATACCAGTTCCCTACTCCTACCTCCGCATATGTAAACATGGTGCTAATGAACATACAGGCAGTATCTTATTGTTGGACAGTTCTACGTAAGACCATGAAAGAGCAAAGATCCAGTTGAAATATCAAGATCAAGTCAGTTTAGTGCTTTAACTACACAGTATTTGTTGATTTATTATATGGAAGAGAGGAAAAAAATAACATGCCAGTTTTGTGTTTGAAGAACTTAAGAGAATTCCAGATAGTGTTAAGTTCAAGTCTGCTAAACTTAGTTGTTAAGCTTCCGTAGTTTTGAAAGGTTATTACTAAGGAATTTAGCTTCCATTTTCCACCCTTCACATCTGCAGGAGCTGTGCCGATTTGAAGTATGTAAGTGATCTTACCTCATAAGATCTGAGACATGAGGAGTTATGAGTGCAGTCAGCTTCCTTGTTGTTCTGTACTGTTGCAAGGATGAACCAAGTACCAGTGCTCCTTTCACATAGGAGTCGTTTGTGGCTAGAGTCACAAAAGACTGGTCTGGAAGAAATGAACTTGGTCAAGTTAGCATGATCCACTATTTTATTCTGAGACATACACTAGAAACCTAGTACTGTTAGGTAATCATGCTGTGAGACCTCTAAAATGTGCCCTTTAACTCTGCATATCGAGCCTACCTACGTGGCTGAATGAAGCAGATTATACTTGCTATTAGTAACTTGACAATGGCAAAATGCAGTTAAAAAAAAATCAACATAATCAAGACTGCTGCGAGAGAAAACCAGTTCCCATTTGCCCACAGGTTAAATAATTCACGCCAAATGTTAGAGACAATCCAAAAGGAATAAGAGCTGTATTTTGGCTATTAATACGCTATTTTAAGCTAGAAGTATTGTAAGTCAGTAAGCTTGCATTTGGTCTGAGGTTAGTAACAGCAGAGTTTTGCAGAGTTACTCTAGATTCAGCCCTTAACCCTGAATCTAGTGCAGCATAAAATTTACCGTTTCACTTTCAAATGAAAGTAAGCATTGAATTAGATCTTGGGACAACAGTATTAAGTTTTGCTAGCTCAGGATTTTGCAGATGAGTTGTTCTGCAACCCATGGTGGCAGCTCTCCCACAAGAATGCAAGATTTAAATGGGAAGTAACCACTAATGTGATAGGCAGTTTAAGACCTGCAGCAAGTCTTTGCTCTTCAAGCAAAAAGAGGTAAGACTGGATTGTTACTATGATCTTCGCTCCAGCTGTATTTTAAAAATAGATTAAGATGGATCATTTTGCCATATACTGCTTATTGAGGCCATATAATACAAGATTTGCATTCTTTTACTTGTCATGTTGTTTTAAACTGCCAGGGTGGGACTGACAAAAACAAACAAGTAACATAAACTTCTTCAGTTCACTGTTAACTATCATCATGTAGTATTCCTTTCCAAGCTACAGTGCTTTATAAAGAAGTGTGTTCTTTTCTACCAAACCATTTTTGACTCCATCAACAAAACAGTTTCTTGCTAAGAGTTTGCCAAGAGTAATTTTCACAAAGAAATTTATTTTAGCAACTGTGATGACTTTATAGACGTCGTTGAGTAGGTTAGATTGGGACTGAGAGTGGGGGTTCTGGGCACTTAAGGCTCACTATCGAGTCTAGTAGTACGATTAAAATACTGACTTGCTCTGCTTTCAGACATGCTGTTTGGTACAACTCCTCAGCCCATGAGACAGCATTAAGTTAAAGACTGATTATGACTATCTTAACAGTTGACGACAGAAAACAATGTACCATAACTGTCTATAAGCTCTGCAAACCTAGTTTGCAAGCTCTACAGAGACCAGCTACAAAACCTTCTATTCTGCTTAGCAGCAAAACCAACTAGTCCCAAGGGATTTAGATTATAGTGGTCAATTACAAAGTTCAAAAAAAGCTTCTACAATGCCAGGAACAGATCCTTTTTTTCCAGTTCACTATAGCTACCAATTTGTAATAGCTCATATAATTCAATAAATCAACAGAACAATTTTGTGTTTCTTTGAAGCTTTACAAATGGTGTGTAGCACATTAAGTGGTGTGAACATCCTCCTAATAGGGCAGCATTTTTCACCGCTTAATTTGGGTGTTACTCCTCAACTACTCAATACATAGAAGTCTGTCACTCTATGCTGACAGGCAGCACACTAAAAATCCAGGGCAGACAAAGTGGGACTGTCCTCAACATTCATCCGAATGTTGGGATTTTTCTTTCCAGCAGTGTAAGTATGATATATAATTCTTAAAGTGACCTTGCTACAGAAAGACTCATCTCTTTCATTGAACTGTTAGCAGGTATACTTCTACCATGTCTCCTTATCATACTGGAACTGAGTATTCACACACAAAGATCATGGAAAAATAGTCAATGTAATGATGGAGTAAAGGCTGAGAAGCCCCCTTCACATCCCAACCTCAGGAGGAAACTTTAGGACTGCCTGACAGGAGGAGGATATGGGCAACCTGTAGAGCATATGTCAGTACAGCTTTCAACAGCTTTGAATAAATTATGTTCTGTTTCATACCTTCTCTTGAGTACATTCACAATGACGTTCAGGCATGTTACGTATGAGTCCATACTATATTTTGGGCAAGACCAGTAGCTGCTTAATATGGAAATTACATCTGTAAGAGACTAGTCCATTCTACCTAAACCACAAGTATTTCAGTTGCGTGGGTCTGCCTTCCCATCCTTTCCTCCTTCTCCATCCTGTGTAAACATCTCCTCCACAGTAGGTTATGTCCACGCAGCAGTCACTGTTACGCCTGAAACATACTGAAATGTGTCTGCAAAAACAGAATGTGTGGCAGTTGCACAGCTTCATTGCTTTTATCTAGGAAATCCTCGCTACTTCAGAGAGATCTTTGGCCACCCAGTTTATAGGCTGTCGTATCTGTATGAGTCTTTGCACCTAAGAGCATCCTGGAAGTCTGAGCTAGGATCAGTCTTTCAGTTGACAGCGTGCAGGAGGGGACTAGTGCTTGCCCCAGATGTTAAAAAACTTCCCCCGGAAGCATTTGCATAGGCATAGCCTGAGATCTCAGGTGTTTGCCTACTCCCCTGTTCTTTGAGTTAGGTATTAGTACCTACGATCATTTTTTTTTTTTTCCTTTACTACATGATTCCTAAAGAGATGAGAGCATCTAATCAAGACGTGCATTGGGGGACAAAGCACCAGACTTCATGCAACCTTCCCGATCTGAAAGTGAAAATTACTCTGCTGACAGCTTC
>VWZK01019748.1:0-12336 GCA_013396935.1 Baryphthengus martii
TCTCTTGATGCAGCCCAGGATATGATTGGAAAAAAATTATGAAGGTTGTCTTAATAAGGCATACAGTTATACAGTTATTCTAATTCTGTTTAGATTCATCCAGAATAAACTTCTGAAATGTTGGTTGTAGCTTATGCCACTGACACTTCACTTCTTAGTGTACAAAACTGAATTCTCTCTGCTACTTTTGCCTCTTTTTTGCCAGGATCATGTGAAAGTCTCAGGGTCAAGGAGTGGTGACTGAAAGGAGCTGAAAGGTGCTTCTGTGTCTTCATTTCAATATATGCACAGCACAGAAGACCTTTCACACAAGCTAAATCTCATAACAAAATATGACCCATATAGATAGTACAAAGTTTTAATATTGTGTTTCTTCTTACTCTTTTCTGACTCAAAACCGAAAGTTCACATGAGGTTTTGTCAAATTCAAGTACCTTCACTCTATTTCAGTGAAAAGATTTTGGTGTATGAGTCTGTATTCTTTACGAGCATAACTGACCTTTTCAATAATAACCTCAGAATTCAGACTACTTTTTAATTACTCAAAAGGCTACCAGAAATGCTATAATAACGGCTGACATATTTGGATTCCAAAACATAAAAATTGACTTAGATATGCTGAGAACTACAAAAATACACATGTTGTTTTGGTGAAGGGGTGTACAAGGGATTGCAAGAAAACATCCGGTAAATCATGGAAGCGAAGTAAATTAAGGAAAAAATGAGACATTAATCAGCTGCCCTATTTTTGGCATGAAAGCACTGTAATATACTGTAAATTGTCTGTAACCATTGAGTAGGGAGACATGCACATTACATCTAGCACTAGTCTGCTTATTCCCTTGTCACCTAGATCAATGTTTGTTCACTGAAATGCTTCAAAACAGCCTTATATTTTGGCAGGCGAGGAGGTTTAGAGGTCTGAAGTCTTGAGTGGACGTGGAAATCCCACCGAAGGTGTTTGGATGCTACAGCCCGATAACTGAGATCTTTGTTGATCTGGGGAACCCTAAGATGCATTTCACTAAAGATTTCATTCTGTCAGGTTTTTTTCATTTTAAGAGATCAGGGAGATGACTCATATCTCAACAATGCTGCATGTGTTCTTTCAAATGCTTCGGTTCAAACTGGAAGGAAAGGATCCTTGAATCTCCTTGGTAAAGGTTGGCAGAAAAACAAGAATTCTGTTATTTGAAAAGATTGGTGGTTTTATTCTAGAATAAGCTGTTGAAAGGAGAAAGGTCAAAGAGAAATTCCAGGGGTACCAGCCACAGACAATTTACCTGAAAATATAGAAACCCACAGCTATGTCCTTGATTCAAACCAGACAATGCCTCTTTCCTTTGTTTTGAGCTGAAATTGCACCCTAGACACAATGGACAGTGGGTCAGAATTTTTTTAAACAAAAATCATTTTTCTTTCTAAAATATAATGCTATAAAATGCTTACTCTTCATGTGCCTGGGATACTACTGCTGCATTTCATTGTTATCTGTCTAAATCAGAGTACAAAAGTGTCAGAGATTGATACTTTTTGGCAGTGTTGTTCTTGGGAACTAGTGTCTTGTTCCACTATGGTGTCATTGTGATTATTTTCTCTATATTGTTAATATTATACTTCATCATGAAATTTCTGTTGGGTCTTAAGACTGTCAGCTGTCACTTAGGAGATAAGCAGATACTGCAGTAGATCAAAGAGAAAAATATCACTATTCAAGGTGGGTTTTTTTCACAGACAAAATAGTGTGTTTCTACAATTGTTTCTTGAGAGGTTAAATGTAAGTCTTAGAATGTAGGACAGAACCATAGTCGTGCTAAATCTGTGGAAATGCTGCCACATACTCAAGCCTTATCAGGACTTTTCCCTAGTTTTCCACTGTGAATATATAAAAACAATAACTGAAAATAACCTGGCCGTGATTGTTACACAATATTTGCTTAAAAACTCACTATTCTAGGAAAAATTTTTCATCAACTTCATTATTTTATTTACAGAAAACAAACATGATGGGAACACAAATAAATGAATCACACTGTCTAAGTTATCCTAACAAAAAACCCTACGTTTTCTCTAATACTACCAGTCTTAAATTATGTTTGATTTTTTTAGTCTTTACACTTAGTTCAATATGTTTTGGATCCGGAAAAAAAAATAAATAAAAACAAAGTTAGGACCTTTCATCTGAAGAATTCCTAATTTTAAGTAATTAGCATAGATAAAAATTATTTAAGGACTTTAAAAATGCTAGATTGTTGTGAACCATCCAGTTACAATTATTCTCCCACCACATACTTATACACACCAAATTTTAGCTCTAAACACCTTGAAATTTAAAAATATGACCTAATTCTCTATTGTTCTTACAACTATTAGGAAAAAAAAGAAAAGAAAATAAACAGAAATAACAAAGTCTGCTTTTTACACACAGGTTCAATGTACTCAGCCAAAGTACCCAGGTACCTGCCATCTAAGTTCTCATCCTGCCCTAGTACAGCCTGTTGTGTCTCAAGGCCAGAAAGCCCAGGCATAGTTTTGTTTTAATGCTCTGTACAAGGCAGAGGTACAGTATCAACAAGCAGAATTAGCACTTCCGAAAAGCAAGCATTGCTCTTGTTAGACTATTTATTGAACTGATGCATACACAGCTGGAGAAGAAGGGGATATTCCTCCAAGTGGATGCCACAGAGATTATTCTCCATAGTACCTTTTTTTGGCTCAGTGGGAGAAGGGCTTTTCAGAAGGCACTTCTGAGCCAGAGGCTACATCAGATGTGGTTGGCTGGGCTAAAATTAGCCTTTGTGATTTTTGCCCTTCGATTCACCATAGCTTATCATTAAGGCATATTAGATTATATTTATGGCCACCAGTATACCTTCCAAGGGATATATTTATCCAGTGAAGTTTAATACTATTTCAGGAAAATATTTCTGTAGAAAAAGTCAGAGAAAACTCTTTCTCAAGTGCAGAGCAAGTGTTTTGCAACAGGCACTAAGAACTCTGTGGGGCAAAAAAAGTCTCTAGAGAAGAAAACTAGATCCCAAATGATACAATAAGATTTAATGCCATTCTGACTCTAACTCTTTTATACATCATCAATATCTAGTGCTTCAAGTCACTTCAAATCAAGCGTTCCAACACTTTAGCTTAGTAAAAATTTGTCTTGCTTCAAGGAATATATAATTAAAAGTTTGCATTTTAAATAGTACTGAAACACCTTTCCTTTAAACAATAATGAAAGCACCCTTTATGATACTCATTAGCATTTTTCAGAAACAGAGTTTAAATAGATGTATTAGGAAATGCACATTTCAAGAAGCACATATTCCCTGAAATAGAACTCACCCTGAAAATTCTTAACTTACAGACTGAAGCACAATATACATAATATAAATAAATGCATAGGTACTCAATAAATTAATAAAATCAAAATGAGAAAAAACCCACACGTGTGTTTACAACCAAACAGTCACTTATGAAGACAAAGTTCTGTAAAACATTATTCTTTTTTTTTTAGCTTGTTTTTTTTTTTAAGTGAATCAGCAGTTCGACAAAACAGAGGACCAGACCATAAATCTATGTTTGAGAAAATGTTTATATAACGAAAATTTGCATCATAGACTCTCAGTACAATTTGTTTTTATTTACAAAACCATGAAATACAACAGAAAATAATTAATCTGAGTTAATGTAAACAAGAATAAATATAAAATAGATATAGCTAGGAAAAAAAGCAAAGAAGGAAAGAAATACCAGATGCATCACTACCATATACATCACGCATCATGAAACTAGAAAAACTAGAAAAAAAGACCAGTGGAAGTTGATTTTGGCTTCATTCCACCAGATGAAATTGTGAAACTGCTCTTGAGCAAGGGAGGGAGTGCAATTAAAGGGACAGTAGGAGAGGATAGGAATTTTTGCTTGTTTGTCAAACAATCACACAACTTGTGTTCACATTGTCAGAGCAAATTTTTCAACCAGTTTTGTATCTGAAGATTTTGTGCACTCAGCTAGAAACAAAACTGAAGGCAGCAATGTGGTGGACTAGCAAAAATGGCAAAAAGGAGTAGGAACCAGACAGTAGAAGGAAGGAGAAAGGAAACAAGCGGAAAGGATTTATAGGCTGTGATATTTTAAAGAAATATTAATTCATTCTCTTTCAGGTAAGATTCTGATAGGACATTAAAGATGCAATATGGATGCTGAAGATTCAGTTTCCTTTTTTTAATCTAAAAGCAGCTGCTGCTGAAGAGTTTATTTCATTTCAACAAAAATTGGTTCTTATTTATATCTGATTAACACAATGTCATCTGTAAGTTAATCAAATAAGAAGCTTTACCTTTCTGTCCTAATAAGACGCTTTACCTTTCTGTCCTAAACTAGATTATTAAAGTTCATACTATCAACAATTATCAACATATCAACATATCTCATATTAACTTTTCATTAATGTTAATTCTGTTGGCATTAACATGAAATATATTTTAGATTAACATTAGTAACATCACACATAATTCACTTTCAAAATATACCAGAATTCCGGAAATTTGGCAAACTAAAGCCTGCTGTGAAATACAGTTGAACTTTGAAGTAAAGGAACAATGTGATAAGAAAAACTACTAAAGGACATACTGTGGATACCAAGAAAAGCCTATTTCCACCTGCGGGAAGAATACATGAGCGTATGAGATGTCAAAGGATAATAAAAATAAATGTTTCTCATAAACAAAGCTGAGCGAATTGCACATAAAATAATTCTTAAATGCATTTTTCCTATATGTCTGTAAAAACCTATGTATGATTAATACAACATAACAATGCACACAGCCAGTTCTGAATTTTTTCAGTCAAATATTTGCAAACAGCTCAGTAATAGTCTGACATAGGGGCAGTACCATGTGTATACATTTTCCCAGTAAACATTTATTGTATCTCAGTACTAAGATCACACAGATAATGGCCTTTGTATTAGAAAGACTTCTCTCAGTCCTCTATTAACAAAGACAAGAGCATTTCACAAATATGATGAAAGAAGTAGGAATTGTGTTTCTTAGCTCAGAATATTATGAACAAGTGTAAAAGCTTAAGCAAACAGCGTCCCATGCTGTGTGAGCTTTGTTTCACAGGGTAACTACTGTCTGGTGTTTATTTCACCTTGGTGCAGGTGTTCCAGGAGTTTCAGAACTGAACGACAACTGAAATATTGCTATGAAGACTCTCACAGCACAAGATAAAGTAAAAAAGCAGTTTGTTTTCAGTTGGAAGCCGTGAAAACAGGTATTTCTGTAGCACAAGCCAGTAGACCGCCCAGTTCAGCATTCTCTGTCAGAGTTGGTAACAAACATTTCAAATAAAATGTAAAGAAGTCTTTCATGAGTCAGGATTCCAAAATCCTACTTGCTCAAAGGAGCACTTTCTTCCTAGCCTGCATCACTTCATAGTGAGTTCATGCCCTAGAGTACTACCCTGTGTTATTATTTCTATTAAAGTAACATAATATAATTTTAATATCTTTTCTAAACACAGAACATTTTTAGTATATGAATAATATCTTTTCACTTGTGCTACACGTATCCACAAGGCTGTCCCATGAAAATGAGTTTGTGGACAGTTACAAGTCATCTGAAAAATTTCTTTCTTAACATTTTTGTTTAGTTCCTCTATGCAGAAATTTGTGCATAACACCTCTCATAATTCTTGCTGCCTTTGATTTACGCACCTCTATTGCATCCCACTCATTCTTTTCCTACTTTCTGTAATTCTTCCAGCCTTCATCAGAGGAAACTTGCAGAGGAGATGTAAGACTCTGAGGCATCCTGCAAGCATGCACCCTGTGGATCTTCTCATTTTTGCACTCACTGGACATGACTGGGAGAATCCATATAGAATGATAAGTCTCCTAACAAGTCACATTTTATTTCTAGTAACCCTTTTATCCTTTTACTAAGTAATTATGTGTCAATCAATGTATCATATTGCAATTTCCACATAATTTGGAGATCAAACACCAAAATGCTGCAATTTTATGCCCTAACTAGAATCTGAATTTCGCTTGGTAAACTACCATTTTCAACTCCTTATAAAGTTGTTTTTTTTTTTTCTGTATGTGTGTCTTAAATTTTCCACATTATGACTCAGTGCACAGAGTTACCCTTCTGACATTGTCTTAATTGGGAAGCGCACACAAGCATATCTAGAGGAAAAAAAAATGCAGAAATTATTTAACAAGTCATAAAGCTTAGTATATCTGAAGACTGACCTTATAAAACTGGCTATTGGTCACTATTTGGAACCACAAATTATTTCTACAACATAACTCACTTTTATTTAGAGATTGTAAAAAGCCTATTTTTTTCACCATTGTAAGAATAATTTTCTGTATCTCTAAAAAAAAATAATCTTCATTAATGACTTTGAAGAGAAATGTATCAAATTAATTAATATTTTTCCCCTAGCAGTTTCATTAATCACTTCAGGACTTGTCCTAACACTTGAATAGTGTTCATGTTCTTTAAACACAGTGTGTATTCCTGTGTATCCACATACACTGACTCACTTTCATAACACTCCCCAGCTGAAGGTGCTGTACCATTCTTTCAAAAATTTCCTATCAATACAGAATAACATTCTTAGAAATCTTACTATTTATTAATTTTAAAACACAGCCAATTTGGTGGTACAGTGCATTAGGCTTATATGTTGACAAAAGGATTCAGAACAGACTGGTAACTAAAATATGTCAGCCTTGGGTACCCTCAATCAGAAACTGAGCACTCTTTATCCAAGATTTTTAAACAATGTCCATAACTACCCAAATAGTGTGTTTGTGATTTTGTGATATTTGGATGAAACTAAAGTTCTCACACAACCAATACGGTTATGGTGTAGAACAGTGAGATGTTGTTATACAGAGGAAGGTGAATGTTATCGTTGTTGAAAGATGTGTGAAAAGAAAGTAAAGATATTATTTAGCATCAAGGCTGAGGTTTAAAAAAAAAACATTTCAAAAGCAATTGTAATCATTCAGGAAAATCCTCATTAGCAAATAAGACCAAATTCTGATTTCAGGCTGAATTAATACATAAAGTTCATGAGAACAAAACCCAGGGACTTAATTGCTTCATGCTGTAACTGCCAGATGAGTATAATTTGAAGGGTTATGGAGCTGCTGTGCACAAAAACAAAACAGATATTTATAGTTGAGTGGTTCTGATACTTCAGTGTATTCCAGATAACATTGTACCTTCTGAAAAGCCAGTGAATTGTGTATGTGTGACTGTATGCTCTCAGGTTTGTTAATATTGGCAAGGTAATTTCTAAACACAAGGAACTCCCAGAAAAACCCTTCACTACATTTATTCTTCCGCGGAAATCTCTTGTTCACATCCATAACTTTTTATAATAAGATACCTTTTTCCTAAGTGACAAAACGAAACAAAAAAAAAAAATCTTGTTGAGTAGATAATGAGGAAATGCTGAAGTTAAAAGGTTAAGAAGGCAACTTTCTGTGACAAAAATAGAATCATCCAACAAAGATCAGAATATTGTTTCAAAACTAAAGGTGGCATGTCTCTATCAAGAATGATTATTTTGAGGATTACCTTTGGTTACAGCAAATCTATGAAATCTATTTATTCATAAAACTAAATCACATTCTAGTAGCTGTGTGTTTATTTATTGTTTAGAATTTAAAAAATATTCTAGTTCATCTATTCTGAGCCTGCAGACTGCCCCATTAGAATGAGATTATTATCAATATTTAGAAACACTTGCTTGTCATCTGACTATTAAATGGGACCACAGGTTGGTTGTTGTCAGTTGCTTCCTCCTCTACAGTCATTTTCATCACCTGCATCCCTCACCTGGATGTCATTATCCACCATCTCTATGAAAAAATAGTTTCTTATATATCATAGACTTGAGGAGACAAATGGCATCCGGCTGTGCTATGCTCATATGAACTTCTGGGGTTAAGGGAAAACATTAATGTTTTGTGGTCTCTGCACAAATTATCTACAAGTGTTACACTTACTAATGGTAACATAACTTAAATGCCTGCTGAGTACTACAAAACTGAACAGTTTCAGCTAGGAAGATGATTGGGTTTTGCTCCCAGAATACATTCTAGAACCCCATTTGCACCAGAATACATGCATACATGCATGACTTCACTTCAGTAACAAAAAATGCAGATTAGAATTACACAGTATTAAAAGTCATATTTAAAGGAGTAGGAGATATAAAGTTTATCAAACAGCCTGCCAGAGACAGAATGAAAGGAGGGTTGTTTAATGTGGCAATAAACAACCTAGATCTCAATATGACCTCTTTGTGGAGTCAATACTAATGTTTACTGATGTTTTATCCAGTACCCCAAGAGCAATCATTCTAAGTTTAAATCAAATTCAAGAGCACCTGCAAAGGCACAAAGTATGCAAAATCCATGGAACGAATTCTTCCTGGTACTCTTCTGACATCACATTATAACCCAAACCTGCTAGACTCTTATTTTTTTCATCAATGCAAGGAAATTTCCAAGGACATTTTTGTCAGAGAAATAGGATATTGTAAAGCTCAATGCACATAAGACTCACTTTGTGGACAATTGCAATGAAGTTAAAATCAAGTATCTGGCACTACAACTCACAGAAGAGGTTTGTCTTTCAAGATATCTTTGCTGGTCCAACTTTATAGTCAGAAAGACGCTAGAAGAGGAAGCATAGTAACATTTTGGACTTGAACAAGTTTGTGATGTTCTGAGTCACCTCAGTCAAGAGGAAAAAAACCAAGGCTTCGTTGAAGTGGCAACTCCAGGTTCTTGCAGTGGATGTTGACAAGGGTGGCCAGCCCTACTTGGTGGAGCATATCTTTTTCAGTAGACTTCACAGTCCTGTTTTCTGAATATCTTCACAGAAGGCCTTGGTCTGAGCTTCTGGCTGCTTCCTGCTAGATCATGTACCAATAGAAGAAGAGACATATCATCTGGAGGCCTCCTCCTAGTGTTGAGTAGGACGAAAAGACACACAGCCAGAGCAGGAAACTCCCTCATACTTGTACAGAATTCCATAAAAGCATTATGCCACTGAACTACTAGGGTTTTGTCATTGTTCGGTTTGATTTGAAGAAATATTTTAATATATGTTATACAAAACTTCACGAAGGCTAAGATAGAAAACTTTATTTTCTTAGAAAAGTCCTTGGAAATATTTTTCTTTGTAGGCTTTCATTTTAAAAGCCACAGGCAGAATCTCTCTCTCCCACTCTCTCCCTCCTCCAAATTAAGACATTTTCTGACAAGAAACACTTGAGTTTCAATCTTAGAGCTATCTCACTACCTCTCTTTTTAAAAGAAAACTTGCAGTACCTTTTGCATTAAGCATCAATGATTACCATTCACATTTATAGATCTGAATGGCATCGAGTACATGCTTTTATTTTGTATCTTAAGGTATTTCATTGGCACGATGTAAATATTTGACAGTGTAGCCTTTCCCTCAGTGACTGTACTTCCCCTGTCTGCCTACTGTCTGGAATATCTATAATTTCTGGCAGCAAGAGGACTTTCTTCAAAGGCTAGTCCATAACTAAGCAGTTCATAACTAGGCAGAACATACCATCTTCCATGGCTCTTCCAGGCAGTTGTACACTGGTGGCCTTGTGGGTCTGTCTGTGAGAGCTGAAAAACGACAGATTCCTAACTGCAAGATCTTCTTACCCTGCACATGACACTGACCGCCTTCATTCCCACTGCTACTGCATTTGCTTTTCCCCAACAAGGACTACATGGATTTTGGTTAGGATTAAACATGATGGGTTAGGTGGAGTTTACTATTTTCAAAAAAAACAGGAACGTTGTGGTATTTTACAGGTAGTTTAAATACTCCTTTTTTTGGTATGTTGTTCCATATGACTTCTGGCAGCTCATTCAAGTGTGACTAAAGCAACTGCACTTCTCACAATTCAGTTAAAAAGTAGTTTATCAGAGAGCTAACAAGCTACTTTTTCCTTTTAATTTGCAAGTAGTTTGGTAGTTTCTATATTCACAATAGTAAGCATGAATAGACATCCCTTGACTTGACCAGGAAGTCAACACTGCCACATCTCTTCCCAAAGTTTAGCACCACAGGTAAGAAATAACACAAAAAGCCAAAGATATTTGTGCACGGGGCAAGGTACTATTCCCCCATCTTTTTTTGTTGTTGTTGTTGTTGTGTTTTTTTTGTGTTTGTTTTTTAATTGGCTGGGCACAATATTTTTTTATTATTATTGTTTCCCTTTTTTTCCCAGTTATTTGATATATAGTAGTTCACTACTGATTAATTTTGGCCTAGTTGATTCCTCACTGAAAAGGGCTTATGTCAGTTAAAATGTAAAAACCCTGAGATGGCAGCTTGCATAAGGGCACTTGATCTCTGAGCCTGGGAGCTGGCCCAGAGTGTTGGTAGGGAGATTTATGTTTCCCAGTAGATGAGGGAGATACAATGCGACCTATGCTAGGATAGCAAAGACATATTTTGTCTAAGAACCAGTTGGAAAAAAAAAGAAAATTTGACAAATGAAGACCCAAAGGAAGGAGAGAACAACCTGCAAGAAGTAAAGGAGATAAACAATCATTCAAATGATTTTGCAATTTGCTACTGCACAGTCTTAAAATAGAGAAAGTTTGCTCATTTCTTTGCATTAGGAATATCAAAAACAATCACAACAGCTTCAAAAGAGTATTCTCGTCACAGTCTGATGATGCTTTGGAGTATTTTTCCCATAAAAGTACTGGGATTTCTAATACTGTTAAAAATCAAAAAGTGCTAACACCCTTTTTTTGCCTGCCTTCTACGCTAGTACACTGGCAGGTCCAGAAATGTGGTGACCCTGAAACATTTACTACTTTTCTGGGTTTTTTTGTTTGTTTTTTTTTGTTACTAGGCAATGACAGGAAATGTATGATTCAGCTTCACAAGGATTAGGTCACAAACCTCTACACCCAGTGTCATACTATATTTTATTTGCTGTTGATGATAGCTTCCTTTTCAGATGATCTCTTGTCCCTGATTCAGTCAAAAGTTCAGGGCAATTTTGTTTCTCATGGCATTAATCTACAGACCTTGAAAATACTGGATTAAAATAGTGAGTACAGCCTATGATAATGTTTACAATCAAACAGGCAACTTTTAAGTGCTGAATGCAGTGCAGAGAACTTTTCTCATTAGTGCATCTTGGTACAGCTGAGCATGTTTTCACACTTTTTTTTTGCTTAATTATTTATTATGAGGTCATAACATAAAAGATAGCTGTAAAGTATAACAGAAAAAGGCCCTCCGCAAATGAACACTGTAGCATACAAGACTTGTGCTAAATTAGTAACTTCTTTTTCATTTCAGTATAAGCAAGAAGAATGGTCAAATCAGTTTGCTTCATATCACATTGCTTCTGCTATCTCTACGAACAGCAGCTGCAAGCCAAATCGACATAAGCACGTAAAAATTTTCTCTACGTGGAGATGTAGCTTTTCTATGTTGACAATAGTTTTTATCAATCTGACTCTAAGAAGACTCACAGGAAGATGTGCAGAATCAGGCTTTGACTATATCTAATATTCTTTTTTTTTTCCCCTTTCTTGGCAAGATGTAATATTTGTAGGTTTAGATATCAGGCATTTTGGTGGAGAGTGGAAGAAAGTCTGGCATGTCGATAACAGAATGGTGATTTTTATATATAAAAATCAGGATAGGGAGGGGAAGAAGGCAACATCACAAAGGGGTTCAGATCTGAGGTGAACCAAATCACACCTCACAAGAATTTAGCTCTGTCTAATGGATTGTATATAACATGCTCAGCAAACAGGCTTCTCGCACAGGGGCTTTGAGAATGTGCCTAAAGTTACTTGTATGAGTCTGGACCTCAGTGTGAACAGAAAGAGAAGAATGAAAGTGGTTGTCACCCCAAGTGGTGTAGAGAGATTAGGACTTGTAGGTCTTTAGTATCAGGTCAATAAAAACAGTGAAGAAGTAAAGGAAAGAAAAAAAAAAAACAAAACCAAAAATGATTCAGCGTAAATCCACTAGCCTCTGTATGATTTACTACCAAGTTGTAAAATCAAATGCCATGCTAAAAGGCACATAATTCGAGGTCATTTGTCCTCCAGAAAGAAGAACAGACAGTGTGTATTTCTTTATCCCCCCAACAAACCACTTATCTCTACAGTATTAACAAGGAACCTGTACATTTCAAAATTAATTCATGTGTTTCATTTGTCAATTTTCAAGATGAAAAAACATCTCTGAAATTATGTAACAGTTGTAAAGTTAGATAAAAACAGCAATATGTTATGTATGGATT
>VWZK01019749.1:0-55134 GCA_013396935.1 Baryphthengus martii
AATTTGTTAACCCTTAAACCACAACATAGGGGTCACTCCACAGTGCAAGGTGACTTGAAGCCTGTAGCTTGAACATCTGCTGAAAGCAATTTACAGCCATTTACTGCTGTTTGCATAACCACTGCCAGGGTCACTTCTTCAGAGTAATGCTGGTGTACCCCTCTCAACTAGAGCTATGTGTATAAACAACCACAAAATCACATAAAAGCACAAGTCCTGCCCCCCTCTCCCTCCTATTCTCCTCAGCTCACGAGACTGACAAAATCTTCTAGTATAACTACAACTTCACTGGCAGAAACTACACTGATAGAAGTTCACATATTGTTCAGGGAAATGTAGGTGGTCTGCTTGACTTCAGATGTGAGATCCTACTGTCAGGTGCATCTAGCAAGAAAAGAATTATGAATGTAAGGAGATGTATTCCAGAGATTAGCTCAGAAAACCTATTTGGGATATTTAAGGGGAAAATCTTATGTTTTCTAAGCTACTGCTTCTGTAACACGAAATGGATTTCTGTATGGTTTGCAGTTTTCATTGTTTTTTATATCTGAGATGCAAGTGAATGCGAAGGTTTTATCAGTTGCTGTCAAACTGGTGGCTTTCTAGTGGTGTACATGGACACCACAGATTTGAATAGTTGGTCTAGGTTTTTTTTATATAAATATTTTATCTGCTTCTCTTTTCTGAAGTCTTTCTGACTTGATGCATAATTTGCAAAATGTTATGTCCGATACTGGTTATGCTTCTCTAACTGATGCTCTGAATTCTGGGCAGAAAAGACATCCATGCTCCAAATAGACATTTGTATGTTTTTGCCTTGCCTGCCAACTGTTGTTCAGTCTGTGGTCCCAGCAGATCCTTTTCTGCTGTGCTACTGCTTAACCAGATGGACTTGTTTTGTAACTGTAAGTCTCTTTTCTTTGTTCCTTGATAGAGTGCTTTACACATATTTTATTGGTTTCATGTTGATTTCAGACCATTTCTGAGGTTTGTTGAGGCTCCTCAGGTTTGTAAGGGCTTGTGTCCCCTCCCAGATTACAATTTTATTTTATTTTTAAAATATTGGCGTACAAGTTTAACCCGAGTTCAGGGATGAAGGGCAGTACCCAACTCCAGATTGACACCTAAGTTTAATGTCTCCATTATATGTAGCTGCATGTGAATGAGGGACTTGTCCTCTACTTCTAGGGGATGGAATGCTGACAGGCAATGTGTGCCGTTTGACATGCCAGGATATTTGCACGATATGGCACCTATCACCCAGGCGACCCCTTGGGGATCTGTACCTTCCAAGGCTGGCAGCTGGAAGTGGTGGGATCTCCAGTGGCATTTACCACCTGTGTCCAGGCAGGGAACCTGGGAGTTGAACAGGGTCTCCATTGACTGTAGTAAGAGGTTAGATACGCAGGTAAGAAGCTCAGCATGAATGCAAGCTGAGTGGCAAAACAAATCTGTCTCAAACCAAAATCCTTCCTTTTCATTTCAGTACCAACATAAAATGTTCTTAAGCTGTGTAAGGTAAATAATCTTAGCCTGTGTAAAATAAGCTCATCTCTTTGTTAGACAGTTTATATTTAGTTCTGCATTGTTGGTTTCATCTTTTGTCGTTACTTCTTTATTGCTAATTGTTCTTTACTTTCATTTATGTTTCTTTTTCTTCTGCTGTATTTATAGAACCTCTTCTTACTGACTTGTATGTCTCCTGTGAGTTGCAATTTGTGTTTAGCATTTGTGTTTAGCATTAGATTTGTATTTAGCATTAGATTTGTATTTAGCATTAGATTTGTATTTAACATTTCTGATACATATGTCTTTAATTCTGCCATCCACTTCTGGTATATGTATATATAACTTTAATACCCTCCAATATCCCTAGCTTAGACGTGGTCATATTTTCACTTTTAGTGTCAAACACAATTAGTGTTTGGATTTTTAAGTCAACAGAGAACACGTCACTGAAACTAAATTAGTCTTTAAAACTGTTTCCTACCTTTCCTCTGCATCAAAAAGGGTCATTTGCTGCTGTGCTTTTCAATATTGTCTCTTAATAATTCTTCTATAGAACTTTTTATAACATGACACTTTTTTATGGTTTAGTTTTCTTCATTAGAAAGGTACACTGT
This sequence comes from Baryphthengus martii, assembly GCA_013396935.1. Lineage (NCBI taxonomy): Eukaryota > Metazoa > Chordata > Aves > Coraciiformes > Momotidae > Baryphthengus > Baryphthengus martii. The sequence continues at coordinate 2,124 of VWZK01019749.1, forward strand.
GCCTGTAAGGTAAGGATTAGGGCTATAGACCTCCTTGAAAGTTTCTTTTGGAAGCTTATCCCTGCTGCTTGAAAGCTCTGTTTACAGCATAAATATGTTTTTGTCACACCCTGACTGACATAAATGTTCCACTAAAGCCCTGGTGTAGACAGAGTTATACTGGCAAAACCATCCTTTTTCCAGAGCAGGGTTCTTCCTGTTTTGTGGAACTGCTGTAAGCTGTCTGGGAAACAGAATGTATCTTTTGTGTCCACCAGGAGAACTTACTGAAATGTGCTCATGAGCAAACTGTTGCTAATGTAGGCCTGGAGTTCTTGCCTTACTTTTCAAAAAAAAAAAAGCCATATATCTTCTTAGTAGATCACTTATTTTTAATAAAACTATATCATTAAGTATATCAATAATAAAAGTGGCCAACTTACTGATCAGAGTACTGACAAGTAAGCAATATTCATCCTTAAATTCAATTTGATAAAACATATACAGAAAAAAAGAGCAAAATATCTTGAAGTAGTCAGTTGATTTTGGTAATGAAATTTTGCAGCTGCAAATACTTTCCATATCTGAATCCAGATTTTTGAAAACATGTGATCATACTTAATACTGTAGTTGCCAATGAGATAAAAGAACTTCCGTATTTTTTTGAATGACCTCTAAAAAATTAAAGAAAATGAGAAACACTGCAAAGGAAAAAAACATAGCTGTAACCTTTTATTATTTGTATGACCACCCTAAGGAAAGGCAGAGTAAATATTCTAAGTGACTTGTTGCTTTGTTCAGCCAGTGTCAGTTATTCCAGTTGTGAAGGAACTCACATGCAAAAGTTGGCATCAGCCAGTTGCAAGTCTCCTTGTTTTTCCCAAGCCTCAAAGAAAATCTTGTGGTGGGTCAGTGATTTGCAAATGATAACTGAATTCTTACAGCTGATCCTGGACCATGGAGCATCTTTGTCATCCTGGTTTTAATTGGAAGTGCTATGTGAACAATTCAGTGCTAAAGTTGCTTTGGATGGCGCTGCTTTACAAGTTTACGATTACAGAAAACACAAAATGTAGAGGCATGTTAATAGTGCTTTTATTTATAAAACTAAACAATCATTTTAAAGTTGTTTTGGAAAACAAATGTGTTATGTTTGTGGGGGGTTTGTTGCTGGTTTTGCTTCAGAAGTTTGGAAGAGGTCCAGAAGGCTTCTCTGCTGTTGCCCAGAACCCTGCACCTCCTTTTTTCCTGAGGAGGACAGGCTTTGCAAAGGACAGGTTACTAGATGTAGCCAGTGTTCTTGACATTTACTTAGAAAGATCATTCTTTGCATTGAACTTTGGTTTGTTTGCCACAAACATAGTGCTGCCGTTCATTAGATTTGGGTTACCCTGTAGAAATTAACAGCTGATAGGAGTCATACAGCACATGTGTCATTAGATTGGAGTGATGTTACCAAGTGAAAACCTAGTAGTTTTAAGCGAAGACTCTCCCTGACCAGCTTCTTCCCCCCAAGATTCTTCTCTATCGTGTATATATATGATACTCAGAAGCACAGAAATAAGTTTCACAAGCCCAGAGCTGTCCATGGAAGGGAGTTCCAGAGCTGACAGTCTTTCAGTGAGAGGGAACACTATGAAAGAGAATGAATTGGCTTCATTGAGGACATGAATAATTACCACTTATGTGGTGTTTTGGCTGATCTGTATTAATTAGCTAAGAAACGGAGAGGGATAAAATTATAAAATTGTGTTTAATTTTGTTAGTTATAGAGATTTGTTACTCACTTCCAGGACTAAATGAAAATGTTGACCCTTACATTCACGTAAAATTTTGTGCTAAGTTTGTGCCTGGGTTAGAACCGGTGCTTAGGGAGTCTTCGATGTGCTAGTATGATTTGTACTTCTGAGTGGGCTCATTGTACTTGGCATACAAAAGATGAGAGAAGTGATAGTCCCAGGTAGAACCTATTTCAGTGAGAAAGTCTAGACGTTGCAAAGCTACTGAGAGACAGTGGAGTATCTAGACAGAAGGTCTTTTATATTACTTGAGAGGTACAAAGTATTCAGAAATGTGTAAAGATGTGTTTCTGCACAAAGAATCAGAAAGTATTCAGAAACGTAGAAACTTTTAACTCTTGTGTCTTGTGAACAAAAGATGGTAAAATTGCTCATAAGTGGATAAAGAGCTACTGAGAAGAGTGTTCCTGAGAAAGTCAACTACTATTTTGACCCAAATGGGATTAAGTTTCTCCTGGATTAATTTTTAGATCAAGTGATACTGCTACCCAGCATGATAAAGTCAAGTTCTTAAACCCATATACCTTGGTTATTTTGCAGAAATGTGGGAAACTGTGCAGGAGGAAAAATGTAGAAGAACAATTTCTGTATTAGGTGTCATGTACATACAACGTACATTCTACACAAACTTCCCACAAAACAAGTCAATGCCATGTGCTCTCAGTAGTAGAATTGTAACAGATAATTTGTGAGATTTGTAGGGTGTAATGGCATAAAATTATTTGTCTAGTGAAACAAAACTCTTCAAAATTACAGAATGTGCTGTGGGATATTATACTATTGATAACTTTTTAAATTAAATTCATACCATGTTTCTAACTAAATTCCTGTAACTTTCTGCCCTTAATTATCCCTTATTTAGACTTAGGAGAGACGAATACCTTACAATCTACAAGCATCTGTTTCTATCATATAGTCTTATTTTTCAAGACCAGAAATACTGCTTTCAGTCAAAACTTGGTGTAATAGAGTATCAGGTTAGTAGTCATTTGCCCTGTATTTGATTCATAGAATGACACAAAAAGTTTTACATCAATCTCTGTTGTTAATTATGCTTGATCTTGGTCATTTATCTTTAAATTCCTTATTATTTTGGCAAAAGTAATTTAGTAATTTTCAAATACAGAAAGGCAAATTCAGAAGCCTTTTCAGCAAAGCTGTAACTTACTCTGTAGTAAAGTGGATTGGAGGGATGCATACGTAGCTTCTTGTGTGTTTCTGGTTAAAGAGCATTTAAATGAGAGAATGGTTGAAGGTCATGCATTAGGACTGTGGGATTGCAGGGGTTAGTGATTAGATCTGATAAAACTCACTTTGTATGCAAAAGAAAGAAATCACAATCTAGTGGAGGGTTGAGTTTGGTTGGTTGTTTTATTTTCTTTTTCACAGGGCAGGGCAATGGAGCATTTCGGTTCAGAAATGTTGCAATGCCTCAAGGCATTTGTAGTCCTTCCTCCAATTTCTCCATCTGTTAACCTTTCTTCTTGGTGCACATTTCCTGCCCTGCTGAAGGGAGGTAGCATATGTCAGCACTTGCAGGACAGTAGCCCTTCACAGAGATCGAGTTTGGGGGGACTTAGCTCAGGTCTGTAGTGCAGCCTATGAGGAGGACTGTGATTCATCATCTGGGAAAAGGTTCTTGAAATACCAGTGCGTTGGTGAAACACTGCGGCATCTTTATGGAAGTGCAAAGGAGGTAGGTATGAAATGCGAAAAGATCAGTTTACTACAAGCTTTTTGCTAGAATAGTCACAGAGGAAATAGTACTGGCGACCTAGTGACCCCTGTTACATTTCTTATCAAGAATAATTCTGTTACTATCTCTGAATGCTGTTTCACTCTGTTTCCACATCTGTGAAGACTATATCCTGGCAATTTCTTCAAGATTGTATTTGCATCTATTTGCACACCTAAAAATGTTTGTTATAAAAATCAAAATTAAATTTCTGCTACATGGAAATTTAACACAATTACAGGTTCCACAGCCTCAGAAATGCAGAACATGGCATCTACATGTTCTTCTGGTGAACTTCTGTGAATATGCGTTAACAGTAACATTTTTTTCTTGTTTTGGTATATTATATGTGCTGCAGTAAGTTATTAAGACAGAATTCCTAAATGTCCTTTTTTTTTATTTTACCAAAAAAATGACTTTGTTTTGCCATATTTTTGTACACATCACCTACACAAGTTTGTGCTACATCTGATGTTTCCCTGGAGCTCAGCTTCAGTGCTCTGGTGAATTTTTAATATGAAAACTATATTTCTGCCAATTTCTACAATGTAAACTCAGTTGTATTCCAAGAATAAGGAAAAAAAAGAAAATAAAACAAAACCCAAACCGGAAAAAAAAAAGATATGAACAAAACCTCACCTAAACACTTCACTGGGCACCTTGGCACGCATTTTACTTTATATACTGGCAGTCTTTCACATTCTTAACCATTGCTTCCATACTCTCACCACCATGAGGAAGGTGATATCAAACTGGTACTTTACTTTTCAATGGAAACTCAGTATCAGATGCATTTTTGTAGGTGAAATACCATGATAGTAAAGTGATACAATTTTAAGTATGCAAAAGTGTGATCTCTGGAAGGGTAGTGCAACAAGGGTCATCAACAGTAATGTAAGTTGCAAAATATCCCTGTGTAGGAGCTGATATCTCATTGACATCAGATTAAAAAGAAAGCCTGAGGATCTGGCTGCATTGCAGAGACTGTCAGAATACGTAAGTGCATGAAACTGCTGAGGGAAGGAGTTGACGGCTAAGAAATAAGGTGTGATACATAGAACTCTGAGCTGTGCAAAGACAGGGAGACACAAGAACACATTGAGAACTGGAATGAAAATAAACTTACTTTTCACTCAGCCTCTTGTGTGTACCCACACATTAGCCTTTACTCATACAAGCTTACATGTCAAATGTGTCTTGGGTGGAGGTGAGAGAGTGAAAAATAGGTGTGAGACAGATGAATTAAATTCTTTGATATTAGTCAATATCACAAACTCTCCTCCTGTTCACAGAGTCATACCAATTACAATTGAGAAGAACTTTCCTGTTGATACTAGGATGCTAAAACAGACACCCAGACTTCTACATGTAATCCCTGTACCCACATATTTCCAAAGTCTGTGAAATAAGAGGGTTTTGTGGAGTTGGGATATATGGAAAGGGATATAGAAGAATGGGGAACAAGTCTGATATTCCTGATTTTGGCCCTGTGAAATTTAGCAGGGTAAAGGTAAAACTTGCTGTATTTGAGTGTCCTCATGTGACTTAATCTGGATTTGAGACTTTAGATCTTTTCTGTAAATCAATCTCATATGAGTTAAGCTGTGGTCATCAGAGTCTTAAGTGTTGTTACCATCACTCTGCATTTTTGTTACTACAATTCAGATTGCTTGTGGTTGTGCTTGATAAAACTTGCTGGATCAACCTGCTGTTCTTTTGCAGCAGGTAAGGTATGCCCCTTACCATTTTATCTTCTCAGAGTACAAACAGAAATTCTGGAACACCAAAAGGGAAAGCATTAATTCACCTTGATCTGGACCCCTCTACGTGAGGGCTACCTAGGCACTTGGCATCCATCTCTGTCAACTATGTTTTCTTGTGAGTCTGAGCTTCAGTGACATAATTTTTAGCAAAGGGACATGATACTGACTTATTACTGAATTATTTTGATTGTGTTTGTGCTTAGAAAAGGAGCATTATTTGTGGATAATTAATCTCTATGCTTCTTCACTATTTTCAGTAACCTTTCTTGCACCTGGAAACAACATTTTTTTATATCAACAGAAGTACTGTGTCTGTCTTAATGAGGTTATTATTGTTATGTTTATTTAGGTGAACATGTCTGTTGCTGATTTTTTATATTATCCAGGAGTAGCATTAGCTCAGCAGTTTGGTCACATCCTCTCAGCAGTTAGTTGCTGTGATCGTCTCTTTATTTTTCTCTGTGAAGATAATATAAATGATATTTTAATTTTGATATTCAGAGAGCATAAGACAGGCAGTGGTTGTGAGGAAAACCAGCATCACTTGCTCTAATAAAAGATACGTACAGCTTAGCCATGTCACGGGATATTTGCACGTGATTGTGGGGGTGTGTGTGGATTTTGTTTTTGTTTGTTTGTTTTTTAATTTATTTCCCCCTTATCATTTTTATAATAGAGGTCAAGTTGACGATGTATTAAGGCCAAGGCCCTGCGGTACCCGCCTGTNGATATGAAATAAATATCTGAAATGCTATGGAACTCGACAAATTAAATAATTGATTTATGCCAATTGCCTGCCTACCTCAGTTCAAAAGTATAAAATAGAAAAAAAAATATGCTAACACATGAAATATTCTTATTTGTTCCTTGAAAAAAAAAATTAAAGTTAGCTTATTTTTCATTCGTTGAAAATTTTACTGAGATTTCCCTCACCAGAGATTTTAGCTGTAAGTAGAAGTTTTTCTTTGAACTGGTTTAAACTAAGGCCCTCTTTCTTGTCACGCACAGACAGGGAAATACTGCAAGATGCTGGATTAGCTTGTTCGCTTTTCATTGTTTTCTTTTGTAGCTGCAATCCGTTTAGCTATGGTATGCTGAGTTTATCTGATTAGCACTTAATGAGTGAAGGGAATAGGGGAAATGTTGCCTGAGTTACTTAAGCCTAATAAAGTTTTCAGTACCTTCCCCCTCTTTCTAAATACCTGAACTTTCCTGACCCCCACACTTTGCTTTTTCCCTCTGTTGCAGCTCACTCCCCTATGAAATGCGCTCCTCATGCAGCTTTAGCTGTCAGAAGTAGCAGTGCCATTAGCCGGATTTTATTCAGTGCACATTGGTCACAACATACATCCTGTTCAACAGTGTTTGACAGTCTGTCTGGAGCTCTTACAAATTCAGCTACTGTTGTTATATTAATTCACATGCTTTACCTGGGAACGCTTACTGACTAAAACCACAAAAACCTGTCGCATGAGTATTTCTAACTTAAAACCATTAGGTATAACTCTAAGCAATACAGTAATTTCTTTAGTTGTGAAGTTTTAATGAGGATTCACTGGAGCTTGAATAATTACATTATATAAAGAAATTCAAGAAAGCTGAGGTTTAATAATGCTTAAAAACTGTGCGTGCCATACAGATTGCAGGTCTGTAACCATAATTAACTTGGTAAGTTTCTTACATAACTGTCATGTTTTCCTCTGAACTTCAACTTGATTTCCCTCTTTTAGGATTAATTTTTGTTTTAATTTGATTTTGCATTGTAAGATTTTTAATACAAAAGCAGAATTCTGACAAATTTAGATAATTCATCTGTATTAGTTTATACTGCTTAAATCTATCTTTGGTGGTTCTGTTATTTTCATACAGAAATGCACAGTTGTCTTAATACCAATTAAAATAGGTCCAAGGAAAGTACAACTGACATGTGCAAGAGATTCCTTGTGCAAAGTAGGTTCTATAGCTGTTGAACTAATAAGGCAAAAGCAATAGAAGTTTAGGTGGAGTGTCAATAAGACAATAGTGTTGCTTAGGAAATCTGAACCTTTATCAGTAGGGACTTCTGAAAATATTTTCAGTTATACTAGCTTAACACTACAGATTTTTAATAGAAATGATCTCACATTTCATTTATCACTGTCAGTGTCTGCAAAGTTTAACAGTAACAGTAATAATCTTAGCAATAGGCAACTAGTAGTAGCAGTAGTGATCCTGTTAGAGCAGAATGTGTGTGTCCATTTTTAAATAATTTAAAAGATATTAAAAGAATACTAGGGGTGACTGAGTGCACCAAAGTGCTTGAGAAGGGTGGAAGACAACATGAATGATTTTTGAGGTCTTCACAGCTTCCTCCTGAGCAAACCCCAAGGATTTGCCTTCCCGGGTGAGGTACCACAGATTGCAGTGTTCATGTTCCCAGTGCATTGCAAAGCAGAACATAATGTGTCCACTTAAACTGCTGTCAGTGTTGGAGTGAGTCTGGAACCATCACACTCTGATCTAAATGGTAGAAATTTTTGAGGGGAAATCCCTGATTTTTCACTTCAATGACAGCCCAACTAGAGTCATTTAAATTTCTTGTTTCCGTTATTGTTCTGTTTTGTTTTGGTTTTTTTGTCTGCTCCTTAATATGTACAGCTCATGCCAAACTTCTATCCAGTCATCAAGAGCAAACAAAAACAGGTGTTAATCTGTGAAGTAGGTATTGAAATGTTTTGTAATTTGATTCAAAGCTTTATTTAAATCATGAAAAGTGTGTGTGTGTTTTTCTTTTCCCCTCTCAGGTTTGCAATTATGTGTGGCTATATGTCTCAATTTGAAAGTGTACAAAACAAAATCAGGAATGGTTATCTCTTTAAGGTATGTTTTTGTAGGGTTTGTGGTTTTTTAAGCTATTTTTAAAAATTATTTCCTTGTGTAGAGTCTAAGATATATAAGATGTTTTCCAACAGAGTAATTCAGCCTCACAGCTCTATTTCAGTGCTGATATTAAAGTGAAGAAGTTATTTTTATGTATGCAAATAGAGGATATACTTGTGTAATATAAGAGCTGAGGTAGGACTCTGGGAACAGCATTAAGATTTTTTTATTTTGTAGTCAAAGGGGGGAGGAAAAGGGAGTAAGAATTCTGTTTAGAAAATAAAAACATGAAATGTTAGATGATGAATCAACACCATTCCTTCATGAAGGATGATAAGTAATTATTTGGTTTAACTCTGTCCTTTCAAAAGTATATGCAGTTGTTTTAGGTTTAGCATTTGTGTTACATGTGCTCTCCCCTTCCTTGTCCTCGGCACTTTCCATCCCTTGCCCTCCGAGCCAGCAGCCCTCCTTTGCTGGGTGTCAGTGAGAGGCAGCAGGCGTATTCCGCTTCCCGGGAAATGCCCAGGATGGGTCTCTCTCACATCGTGCCCGTGCTAGGGCTTGGAGTGCCATGGAGCTTTCTTGTGAGAGAATATACTTCAATCTGTGTTGTGCCAAATGAGCTAAGCCCTGAGCACTGGAACAAGCTGGGAACGAAGGGAAAATGACAAATAACACAAGTGCTGCAGTTGTTTAACGATAGAGTTTAAAAAGACCACACAGTGTTAACAGTATCCTTTTCAGGGAGGTTTTCCTCTTCAGAAATAATTACTGACATCTATGGGAATCATTTGGAAATGGTAAGGATTTGGGAAAATAACAGCATGAAAACAGCTCCTGTCTGAATAGTTTGTGGACAGAATGATAGAATAATAGGCTCTTAGATCTGTAAAACTCAGACATTTTAGTGCCTGGCTTAATTAGTGAAAGAGGGATGTTGAAAGAGGGAGAAACTTTAGTAGTGCAACTTGTTTTGAGAGGCAAATGGTAGTTGGGGCAAAGTAACGTTTTTCTTTTTTCTTCAAACTCAGGTTGAGCAATAACAGCTTTCTTTAGACAATTGAAGACTGAAGTAGAGATACTTATGACTTGTAATAAAAATGGTTTGGAAGAAGCACCTCATTATATTCTTTCTAGGTTTTATCGTTTCACTACAAACAGAACTGTTTTATTTTCTGAATTTCACATTATAGTAACAGTTTGTTGTGTTGTACCATTTCATTGGGGCAGTCACATTCCAGAGTGGAAGAGATTGTGCTTCAGTGATGGGTGCTGGCATGTAAGACCTACCAAAGAGAGTGGTTGCTTTCTCACTGGTTTGGTGTGTGACAATTTCCTAAAATATTTTTAGGATGTTAGAAAATATTTGCAACAGAAGAGGATTTCTGAATTTGTTAGTGATTTGCAGCAAACTTCTTACAATGTAAACACACTTGACAAACAAACATCTAAAGTGACACTAATTTTCTTTCTAATAGGAGCACCTAGACAAAGCAATTGAACTGAAGCCTCAAGATCCTTTTTTATATTACCTAAATGGAAGATGGTGCTATTCAGTAAGTTGGGTTTTTTTGTTTTTTTTTTTATCTAACATATGAATTGACTATACCGAAAACTGTTAATGCATTTGAAATGAAATAGTGGGACTTAAGGCAAAGGAGGTGTTTACTGAAGTAGCTGTTTTGAGCTAAAAGAAGCAGTACATTTACATTTCTTGAATTAACTTCCAATGTATGATGTTAACTGCTGTCCATTCCTGTCATGTATGTTAAGTAAGCTGTGCTTCTGTGTCCCTCATTGTTGGGTTCAGGTTTCTTATCTGAATGTGTAAATGGGAAGTAATTTGCATTTGGAAGGGAGAAAGGGTGACCTCTGGTATTGTAAGGCGTGATTTCGGCTCTTTGTTCTGCCACAAACTTTCTGGGTGACCTTGGGCTGCTAACATAGCATTTGGTAACTTTATTACCTATCTGTAACTGAAATTAAAGGCATGGGTTGTAGGGTTATGTCTACAATGTAATGGGTTGTAGGATTATGTCTGTGGCAGGAAGGCTATCATATTGGCTTGGTAAATTGCAGGAGAATGTCACAACAAAGATGCAGGCATAAAAATCTGTAATTCACCAGAAAGGTTTGCAAGAGATTCAATTTGTGTTGTGCCAACACGACAGATGCTTTTAAGCAATGTCTTAATGACATAGAGACAGGTACTTGTATATAAAAAATTAAAATAATTGTTTTTCAAGCTTAGTCGTTCATTATTTATTTGTTTGTCTATTTATTTCTTTATTTTAGAAAAATGGTGCTTTTTCTTCTAATATGAAAGTGGTTTTATTCATAAGCCCAGATCTTTGATGGCTCAGGTGGCTATCCTTATTGCTTCATCTTTAGAGCTGTGAGGAATCTTTTTGTCAGAAGAAAATGTTCTTGCATTGTCTATGCTGTAAAAGATCTCTGAGATGCTTCTCAGAATGGTAACTGCTAATGTGCAATGAATTCCAGCCCTGCCTTTTTCCTCCAGCAACTTCCAGTGCTCTTCACTATGAAGTACCTGCAAGCTGTAAAGGAGGAATTGCTGTGATACATTGCAGCCTATGACTTTGTCTTTATCTGCAACAAGACTTAATGAAACACAATCTTTCAGCAGACTTTTCAGGTCATATATTTAACTTTCAAAGAGCTTTCAGCAAGTACCTTTTTTCCTCCGTTGATTTGAATAAGGAACGACACCAGCTTTTTCAAAGAGTTTTTCATTTTACTTTCCATCACACTGATATTCTTGAGTATCAGCATTAGCTATGCAATAGTGAGTTGCTGAAGATTGTCCTATAGTATGCTTGTTGTCCCACCTTGAAGAGCATCTCTCTCACCAGTCATTCCTTAAGCACTTTTATACTGTGCTGTGTGCCACAGCTGACTGAAGCTTCCATTTATGTCAAATGCTCCCAGCTGTTTTGCGTGGTTTATTTCTCACTTGAGCTATTGCTTTTGGAAATTTACATGTAATCTCACTGTGTTCTTACTGCACTGGTGTTTTTACTCTTGTTTCATTTTAGTGACAATCACCACTTCCTGACTAATACATGTGATTTGTTGCACTGTGTCATTAAGAACTCACATTCCATACTTGCAGCATCTATGTAGGACTTCCTTACTAAACATTAAAGCCACAGATTTAGCATTTGCTCTAGGGTATGACTTGACCTTCATTTTAAGTGAAACGAGCCACCTAAACAGATGTGCCCAGTGAAATACTGGAGGATTGATTTCTCTTTTTCTTCTTTTTTTTGGTATTTATTTATTTTTTTTTAATTCTTGCCTTCTGTGCTGGCCATGACAAAATAGCAACCTGAAATACTTAGAAGAGATTCTCATAGTGCAAACTAATGCAAGTATAGGACTGAATAACATTTTGTTTTAACTTCTGGGACCGTCAGCTTTTAAAAACTTACTGTCCTTTGCACGTTTTCAGTAGCTGGGTGAAGCTGTCATTTGGGAACATTGGTTTTGAGGCTCTACTATGGAAGCTGGATCTTAATCCTAGCCTAGTGAAGTTGGTGATGTCCTCATTAGTTTTAGCAGACTGTATGAGTAGATTTCTGTGGTGATCTGTTAACACAGATTTTGGCCAGGCATGTGATGTTGATAGTCGTACCAGCTTGTGGAAGATGTGGCGAACTCCTTGGTCCTATTCTGCAGATCATCGTGTTACATGCTGTGGTAATTATTCCAAAAGTAGACTGTTGGCAGTGGCATTGGTTCCAAATACTTCTTCAGAGTAGGGATTATGATAAGGGTGCTTGAAAAATTCATTTCTCACTCCTTGTCTATACTGGTATCTGTAAATGGAGTGATAATGCTTCTCTTAGATCCTTTGGGGTTTTTTTCTGTTTACTTTAGCTGAGGTTGAAACTGGGAAGGCTGTATTGTTCAGTGTGCGGAAATTAAAGAAGAAAAAGGGGTGACTAAGAAAAGGAGCTTAGTTTTTACATTTAGCCTAGCTGACTTTGGGATTGGCCACCATATTTATTCTTCCATAAGTGTTCCTTTCAGGGGTGTTATTGCCTTATACACACATTCTTTTACTGAAGCAGTGTACTTAAAAAAGATAACTAGTGCTTGATACTTTCTAAGCTTTGATAACACTTTGAGGAGACCTAATGTACTTAAGTCTTACAAGTATAGTCAGACATTTCTCATCCACTCCTGATACAATGTTAGGGGATCTTATTACTTTCTTCTATCATGGGTTTTTGGGCTGAAAAACTGAAAAAATAGGTGTAGCATAAGAGACTGTAAAAGGAAATTCTTTGAATATTGTAACTCAGGGTTGCACTTCAGTTTGACAAGTTGAACAAACTTTTAGGTAGAAAGTATAGTGAAGGCAAATGGTGATTTATTGAAGGCTGAAATCTATAACAAGAGACTGCATGCTGTACTACTAAAAGCTATTTGATTTGTGGAGCTTTGCCAGAATTTTGCTCTGACTGCCATTTCTCACCTTCCTCTGTAAGAGACCTTTGCAAAGAGCAATAGTATGGCAGCGCTTAGTTTCTTACTTGGCAATTATTCTTACTGGGCCAGATCTGATGCTGAGGCAAAATGTCATAGCACCTTCCAGTGGGAAGGATGAGCTGGATTTTCACTGTCTCACAGCAGTGGGGGTTTGTCTCTGATGCAGAGTCAATGACAGCTGTGTGACACGTTGTCTAAAAACCAATTTTTGCTGTTTCTTATTTCTTCTACCATTATAAAGCCAGAAGAGCTATACAAAAGAGGAAGATTCTGTTCTGATGTGTCTATCATCTGAGCTTTGTTAGAAAATGGCTTCTAGTATCACAATAGATTTTCACCAATTGTTTCATAGATGTTGTGATGGGCAAAATTTTTTTTGAGAGACCTCCTGTGCATGCAAGAAGCCATATATAGCTCTAATGTTTTTTGATTGTTTTTCAGAGGTGAAAAGGGGGAAAGAAACCCTATTTACTTATACATAAAGCAAACATAATTGAACCAGTAATGGGTAACTGCAGAACCCTACCAGATGTTATTTTATACTCCTTTTTCCAGAGCTGATACGAACTTCTGTGTAGTGGTAATTTTTTCCAGGGTATCTTCAGTGATAATGTTAGGAAAAGGTTATTGCCATATAGCTGTAATGAAGATACTTCAAAATATCTAGGAAGTAAAGCAAACCAGTGTTTAGTATGTGAAAGAGATGTTACTATTCCAAAGAAAAACAGCTGCAGCAAAATAGGTTTCATCTAAAATGTTTTTTGTAGTGAATAAAATTTTTTCTTCTCAGCCTTCTGTGACAAAACCAGGCTTTGTTAAGTATACATCTTTTAGGGAAGGTGTAGTGTTTTAAATATATGCTTGGGTTAGTTCATATGATTTAAAGTAAGTACAGTGTTTAGAACCTTTCAAATTTCAGCTTTGTTTTTGTTAAGAGAAAGTGAAAACTACTTTAATTTTCAGACCAGCAAGAAATGTTTATAATTATCTGTGTTACCTGGTGTATAGGAAATAATTTTCTTTTCTTAAAGCTTTGGATGCAATTATCTGGTAATCCTTTATAATTGTGTGCTTTGGGGTTTTTTTTTAGTGTTTCAATGTTTAGAATAGCTTTTAGAATGGAGTATGTATCTAGCTAAGACTTAGGCTTTTTGCCGTTACAGGACTGACACAGAACCATTAGCGTATACCTGTGAAACTGAATCAGAGCCTCTAGTAAATGCTAGTGAGGTGTTACAAATTAGATCTCTCAGGATTTTCTTTTTGCATGTTACATGGCATATGTTGGATTCATCTCAGTTGTATCCCAGTATCTGCTTGGGTTACATCAGGAAAAAAACTGACTCACTTCCTTTGTCTGTACGCTCTTTAAATCTGCTCCTCTTACTGGAAAGTGAAAAGCCCGGGGAATTCAAGTTGGATAAATGCCTAAATGCCTGTGCAGACTGTCCTGGTTCCTCAGCTGGCAAGAAAGAGAATATTTGTGTTGGAAGCCAGTATTTTAAAACTGCTGTCCAGTTACTTAATCTCTTCCAGAAGTCAAAACATTGCAAAATATTTAATACAATTTAACATTAGTATATTGTAATAAAAAAAAAGAAAAAGAAACTCTCTGAGGATATTTAAGTAGGTGCTGAAGTACGTACTGAAGCTGGATCAATAGGATGATTTGCTTGTATGGAAGACAATTGTGTGATCTCTCTTCGGTGGGCTATTAGCAAGGAAACATTGGAGGAGGAAATCTTTTAGGGTTGCAAGTCAGTCATGGCTGAATTTGGAATTCAAGTGGGTTACTTGATACCGACATCGTGGAATTTCAAAAGAGCTCTCAATGAGCAGGGTTTGCATCTCATCAAAAACAAACAGAAGACAAAACCAGAAAAAAACAAACTCCATCCAGTGCTTTAGTTCATACATGATTTTTGCTGATCCTAGGCTAAGGAAGAGAAAGAGATGTTAGGAAATCCTTTTTCACAGTATTTAGGAAGAAACACATTTTCTGCCTTGGTCTTCAGAGGAACAAGAGGCCTGATAGGAGCATGCTTGGTATGAACTTTATGGTCAGCTGAAGGTGTGGCTTTCTTCCAGCTGCAAGTGGCTTTCTTCCATCTCTGGTATTAGTAGAGATTTGGATAGAGTAAGTGGATGAGAGCTTGCTGTTTGACAGATCTATAGGAGAGATTGTTTAAGACAAGCTTTGGGATACTGAAGAGTGGCCTTCTCTCCATGGCAATGGCCAGGCTGTCATGGTGACCCATATCCCTTCCAGCCATAGGGAAGTTCAGGAGTTGGCTGATGGTCCCTCAGGCCCTTGCTTTTCTCTCTTGAGTGAGTGAGACTAGTTCTCCTCATATATAGCAGCTGAGGAGTGCTGTTGATGGAGTGACCCAATACATTAAATCCTGATACTCTGTGGAAACACAATGTTCCTTCCAATGCTCTTGTGAATTTTCAGGCTGCTTGTGGGCCTGATGTCAGGGCTTAGGAGATCTGAAAAACAAAACTCTCTTAAGGTTTGGAAACCATCTGTAGGGCAAGGGCAATCCTCATTCTTTAATTCTTTAATTTTGTTGCTGTTGTAGCTCTACTTGCTGCAATAGCTGTTTTTCTTATTACTTTCTGCTGCCCTGTACCATTCTTGGAACGCACATTAAATGAAGTCATCGTTCTGCTGAAGTTGGTGACAGTTACAGTCTCTTTGTACTTGATTTTATATGGACCTCCAGATATGCTTTGAACTGCTTGGAATAACGTTGATTGTAGAAGTTAAATTTGCACTGCACTAGAGCATGCTGCACTGGAGCTTTTGTTGGCTGTGCTTGCTCACACACTGAGAATGCTTAAAAGTTAGTTGGTATATAGTAGGAATGATGTTTTCATTTCACCGAACATGGTGTAAGATTTTCACTAATAAAGTTATTTCAAATTACAGACTATGCTTATTGTGTGTTTAGGAGAAGGGTATAATTGCCTCTTCATCTTACTGCTCCAGGACACAATTTTGTTTCTTGCATAAAACAGATCTTTTCCATTTGTCCCACCTTAGTCACCTGAGCCACACTCAGGTGGGGTGAGGCTAAGCTATTGTGATGGGAGTCACCTCACTTGTCTTTAGCCATCCCCAAGGTGTCATTGTCTATGCTACTCCTGTAGTTGGAGGAAAGAAAGAAGAGAAAGAGAGGAGTGTTCATCCCAGATTAATGTATGTGAAGAGGAACTGCCTGATGGAAATGCCTGTCTGTATTGACCATGCAAGGAATCTGTACAACTTGCTTAAATGAGGCGCTTCATATATGGATGGCCAGAGTTAGCTACAATGAATCCATCAAGGCAGTGACATATAAGTCTGACTGCTCAAAACATTACAGAACTCTCAGACTAGCTGTGTAATAGTCACAAAGTGTAAGAGTAGAGCCAGCACACATTAAAGAAAACTCAGTGTTGTGCATACATGCATTTCACTTTTAAACATTGTTTTAGGTTGGTGGAATTTGTAATATAAAAATGGCCAAGTGCGCGTTCGTTTGGGCTTTTTAAGATTTGAATAGTGCAAAAGAGCACCCAAGCCAGATAAAATAAGGATTAAAACCTCAGTAAATCAGTTCTGGTTACATCTTTTAAGAAAATAAAACAACTGCCAGGAAGAACTTGTGTTTTCAATAGGTAATTATAACTCCACTTGGAAAAAAATGCAATTTTGTTTCCTCACTATTGCATAACTGCAGACATGTGTGCGGTAATTTTATCTGTGCAGTGTATGTGCATCCCCAGGGTGTTGTGTGGTCTTGCAGAGAACAGTGTAAGCTTATACATTCACTTTATTCTTTTCCTCTCTTCCTCCCTCAGGTAAGCTACCTCTATCTTCCTGTGATAGACTTAGAAACATAGAAAATCCCATCCTCTTCCAAAAGAATAGAGAACACTGCAGCAGTAGGTTGGTGTGAAGAAAGAAATACTTTTGCAAAAATCCTTTTAATATCTCTTGCAAAATATGTCTCCAAAACTACAGAGTAGCTAGGGATACAGGGTGTGTGAGGGAATTATATACAAACCTACAATTTGAAGTTTTAACCAGTGTACTGCAGTTTGTAACTCAGTGTGAAAGCACTGCAGTGCGGAGAGGGGAAACATCTTGTTGCTGGAGAGCTTTTGTAAAAAGCACTTTATTCTCTTAGAAGAGGCTTCAAGAGTAGGGTATGTAATAGGCAGAATGAAAGACAGTCTCTATATTGTTTCTATCTGGAATATAATTTTTAGTGGGTTTGTGTGAAAGACTTACTGATGGCGTGTGACAAATAAGGCATCGGACCCAGCCAAACAACCAGCAAGACTTGACTAGGATGCCTTCTGTCTCCAAGCAATGTCACTATTACGTAGCTAGAGTCATTGGGGCCAGATAAGGAAACATGGTGCTATGCGTTTTCATGTTGCATGCTGGCCTGTACTGGTACTCTTTGTAATAGTGTTTTTAGGGCAGTTTGCAACAGGAAATACAGAGAGCGTGATGTCTGTTCAAAAGAGAAGGTTGATGGCTGTGGGTAGTCACGTGTGGATGGACTCTTACATTTTACCAGAATTAACTGACATCTACTGGATAATTGCTGGATTTAACTGGAGAAGGCAGATGGAATAGCAACAGCTCTGAAGAGACTGGGAAGCTAGGGAATGAGGTGAGAATAATCTAAAGCTATCCAAAACTATTTTAATTGTTACATCAGTAGGACAGACTTGAGTTTCAAGGCTCTACTCTGTTACTTGAATTCCAGCTCCTTCTGAAAAAGTGGTGTCCTTATGTGACTCATGTTCCACCTCCACATCTCCGAGGAGAAGCTGTCTTTCTCTGGCTGTGTGTATCCCTTCTCTGTGTTCCCTCTGCATAGGTCAGGCCAGAAATCGGTAGGAAAACACAGAACCTTGTTTTTTTACCATTTTTAAACTTG
Organism: Baryphthengus martii; assembly: GCA_013396935.1. Lineage (NCBI taxonomy): Eukaryota > Metazoa > Chordata > Aves > Coraciiformes > Momotidae > Baryphthengus > Baryphthengus martii. The sequence goes on from VWZK01019749.1 coordinate 19,717, forward strand.
ACTGTACTCTGATGACAGGAGCTATCAGCACTGTGGTTCAAATACTGACGTAAAGGAATAAAGTCCTGACTTTTCTTTACAGTTGTAACAGAAGTGTCCAAAGGAGAGAAGCTTCACTTCTCCATTTAAACAGGTTCCATTTAAACAGCAGCTCCATCCTTCGTTAGAGATTTTGTGGAGAATGATGACACAGGGTCCACCCAAGCGCATGCCAGAGAGAGCACCAACCTTTATTGTTACCACTCCTGCGCTTATATCCTAGTAAACAACTGTCTCCATTTAGGGTTCAGGGCAAACCCCACAGAGCAGAACTCCTCTGGGCCCCCTCTCTCCCTCCCCCTTCCCTCCCAAGGGAGGATACAAAGGGAAAAGAGGAAGGAAGCGTCTCACACCAAATTGGAAGTTAAGACTAGGAACAAAATTTAACAGGTAACAGATAAACAGGGAGAAGGAAATATGAAGGGAAGGGGGATATACAAAAATATGCAAAACCAGTCCTGGGATGGCGATGGATTGTCCAGAGCACGTGGAGCCAGGCCTAGCTGAGCTAGATTGCAGTCCCACAGCAGCACAGTCCAAGGGCAAGAGAAAGGAAGGGGCAAAACCTAAACTTCCTGGCCTTTTTATAGAGTGTGGCAGGGAAGAGGAGGGAATACCAGGTGTTCATGTGCTCCCCCCAATTTTGTTAATTCTAAACCACAACAACAGCCCACACGCTATTGGGCACATCCTCATAGGGTACACCCCCTGAACACGTGCAACTCGTTACCAACTTTGATTACCCCCCTTAGAGACACAGCTGTGTCTCATCAAGGCCAACCCCATCAGGGTCGAGCCCTGTAAGAGCTCTTTTGCCTACAAGATTTGAGGTGTATTTCACGATGTTAGGTGATGGATACAGATACCTTATGGCAGTAACTAGAGCAGTGTCAGTGTATGTAAGGGAAGAAGTCATTCACATTGTGTGGCAATATGACAGTTCTATAAAGTTCTCTTCTCGAAATGAGAAGAGGTCTTTGGCAAGTGTTATTTGTCAGCTTTTAGGAGGAAAAAATGAAGCCTATTTCTTAACAGTGGTTGTCACCAGCTTCTGTGTAATAAATGAACTTCTTTTACAAGTGCTAAAAGCACCCACGTTTTGACTGTAGGAACAGCTTTTCATAGCATTGAAAAGTAGTCCAGTACATGGACTATCATGCTAAGGTATCTAGCTTATGAAAACCTTATCAGGTTTAAAGCACTATTTCTAGCCTTAGGTTTTAAAAAATGACATGGTCTTATGAAACCTAAACTGTATTTTAAGCTTTCTACATTGGAATAATCTCATGTCAATGATGTGTGTTGTCATGTAGTTTTTAATGTATACATTTTCCTGTTAACAGAATCTAAAATCCAAAAGACTATGCTTTAAGCTGGCAAATGGACAGTGTAAAACATTCCTTTACAGGTTCTTTTGCAAAGTAGGCTATATAAGTAGTTCCATGGCACAGGACAGTATTTACTCCAAAACAGAGAAGCATCCCTAAAGACTTTTTATGTTTATTTTTAAAAAAATTATTATTATAGGTAGCTCAGTTGTCTTGGATTGAAAAGAAAGTAGCTGCTGCTCTCTTTGGGACTCCACCAACTTCAACAGTGGAAGAAGCATTGCAAAATTTCCTTAAGGTAAGTTCTAGCCAAGGTTTGTGTGACTGTTTACCAGCTGCTATATGTGACTGTTGTCAAGATGCCTGCTGTACAGTTTATGTTCAGTAGCTACAAATCCAGGGCTCTCCTAAGTACCACAGAGCTCTCTACTAATTTTTTTTTTTGGTATTCTATTTTAAAATTAGTAAGGAGATGGGTGGCTAGCACCTTTCTTCCCCTTTAGTTTTAGGGAATTCTTCGATGACTTGCCATGGTTAATAGTTACTGGATTTAATGTGAGATGGATATAGGTTAGTTGTATATTCCACTGAAAAAAGTGACTCATGGTGATAACCGATGATTTTGCCCATTCTGCAAGAGGTTAACAAAGGCAAGGAAAACTTCGACATTGTGACACTTCCCTTTTTCTGATCTGAAGCTCTTTTCATTGAAATTCAGTAGAAGCCTTTCTTGTTTGTGGAGATGAAATTACATTTGTAGCAAAGTAGAAGAAAGCTCTCATGTAGGTCTGTGTTCCTGGGCATTCTGCTTGAATGCACAGTTATGAGAAAACACCACATGAATAAAACAACCTTGTCTTTCAGTGTCCTTTATATGAATCATTTCTACTTCTGGAGCTGAAAAAATCAAGTTTTTCACTTGATTGAATTCAAAGTGCAAAGTTCCACCATTATAATTACTTTCAGACAGTTTCTCAAAGGAACTGGACAAGCATATTTTCTTCACTATTGAAAGTGCTTGTTTTCTGTGTTTTTAGTCTATTTAAAGATAGAACGATCTTCTGAATTTTGGACAATACAATGTATCACCATACAATGTATCACCATCTTCCCAGTTTATTAGATTTTATCTTTAAGGTCAAACTCCAAAAGTGGTAAAAATAATTTTAAATGTTCACTTCAGCTTCAGAGAATTTTGTGATGGGCTTCAGAGTAACTGTGGTTGTAAGTCATCTTCTGCAACAGAAATTAAATTGCTGCCTAAAAGACAATTGTTTGGGTTTTGTTTTCAGTTGTTTGATTATCCATAGTTGTAGTGAAAGCAGCATTGTTTTGACCCAAGGCTTACAGCTACTGTAAATTTCACTGATGTAATTTTTCTCTTCCAAAAGCTGCTTGTTGATTAAAGCTGCTTCTTGGTTAGCAGATAACTGGTAAGGTTTTTACTCATCTTTTGAGTTTCTACATCCTTGATGTGTTTTAAAAGGAAGACAATCCTGAACTTTTTTAATGACCTAGAGTTTTCAGAAGATAGTAATGTGAAAAGAAAAGTGAACCTGGAGCTAGAAGATATGGGTCTGTGAAAGAAAAATAATTATAAAGTTGATGAATACAGTTAATTGCCCATTACATGAAGTGTTAATGATTGGTTGGTTATTTCTTTGATGAGGAAATAAATATTAATAATCTAGAGAGAGCAGTGTCTTCCAACCTGCTGTGTAAGTGAATGAATCCAATAGATACTCTATAGAATCATCTGGTATCTTTACAACACACTTACGGAGAGAGGAAAGCAAGCAGTACAGAACATTTCTGTGTTCGTTATCAGCACCTCATGTGCCTGGTTTAGAATTTGAGGTTTGCATTTTCTCATTTTCTTGATTTATTTACTTTTATAAGTGCTAAAATTGCACTGTACATAGTAGGGATGATTCTGTCTGTTTTTTGAGGAAGCTTAGTGCTTTACTAAAAATGTTATGCAGACCATATAAATCTTATCACACAAGTTTTATATCTGTTTTCATTCCTGTTTTTTATCATTTAGGTAGAAGAAATGCATCCAGGATATTCCAAATACAATTACGTGTATTTGGCAAAGGTAACCAAGTTTTTTTTTAAATAATGATTTGTGGACTCTGGTGTTCTTATAGTGGTCTGATTGCAAACAAAATGTTTTTTCCTCTCAGTGCTATAAAGATCTTGGCCAGAAAAGCAATGCACTGAAGTACTGTGATTCTGCACTGTCAATTCTCTCAGTTACTAATGAGGTGGGTATTGAGAGTTGATAACTTGTTCTCTTGTGACTTGTTCTCTTGTGACCACTGTCTTGTCTTTGGCACCCATTATTGCACTGACAGTAGCAACATAATGTTTCACTTTTTCCTCTGAAGACAGAACCTTCCTTTTTCCTCCACTCTAAGTTGGCTCATTACAGTTGTTTGTATCAAGAGCTTTAAAAAAATCTTTGTTTGCGGAACTGTCAGGGACTTATCTGTGTCAGAGGCTGTCAGAAATTGAACTGCACTCTTTGTAATTCAACCCATTTCATTAGACTATCTTAAGCATAAGCAGTTGAGTGTGTCACTCTAGCTGTGCTGAATTTTTTCCCCAGACCTACTTTCTCGCAGTTGAAGGCATTCTGGATTTTTGTCCCACAGTCTCTGTCTCTGCTCCTGAAAGCCTCTGGTTTGTGATTCTTGTCAAGGCCACCCGGGCAGCTATAGCAGTTATTTAAGATTTTATTTGTCTTCAACCACAGTGCAAGTAAGGAGGCATAGTTCTTCCAGTTACATCTGCTGGAACACAGTTTATTCTAAGAGATTATTAGATTCGTTTTTAGGCCCTTTAGAGTATTTTTAGTATGTGGACACAAAATTTCTACAGATATTTGAGAGATTTTAAGTGATTTAATTTCTCAAATATAAACCAAGTCATGGCAAGAAGGTTCACTCTGTCTGATCTCGTGTAGAAGCAAGTTCCATAATTACTGGCCTATGACTGGAAACATCCTACCATCCTAGAACATGACAAGTTCAAACCTGAGCTTTGTCAGCCTAAGGGACCCCCTTTGAGTACAGCAGATGTGGTAGGGAGAGAGAGATGTGATTCGAGAGATGAATTGGCCCTATCCCATTTAATTCTTTGAAGTTAAGGAAAAAGACTATTAAATAGCTGTGTAACTTGATTGACAATAAATGCTGTGTGTGGAGCACTAACATGTTTATGTTGAGTGTTCCTGCTGGGAAGAAAGACCGCTGCATGCCTCACCAGCAGCTGCTCCTGGGTGGCCTTTATTTTTGGCCCAAGTTCTAGTATGTACCAATCAGAAATTAAGCAATCATTGCTTAAGTTCAGTGTTTCTTTAAATATGTATTGATACAGATATGACATGAATAATCTCTTCCCTCTGCTTTTTTCTTTACTTACTGTTGAAATGTACCTTCCACTTGCCTATTACAGAACGTAGAAAAGGCTGCTATAAATTATCCGTTATTTCGTACCTTACATCTTTGCATTAAAGAAGACAGACGGTATAAGGGTGAGAGTGTACAACTCAAATTACCTGAACTTAGCCTGCTTTGTATGTATTTTCCCTGACTGTGCTGATGAGGTTCTTTTCTTATTTTCCTATATTCAAGAATTACTACAGGCCAGGTAATCTTGCAGTGAGCTCTGAAGCTACCTGGTAAAATTGCAAACAAATATGTATCTGGTGGGCTGAAGACTGCCTGTGTTAAGTAAACTGGAAGTCATTCAACATATTCATAGAGACTCCTTGAAAAAGTATAGAGATAGCATAGATTTGGATCCATCTTTGATAAAAATAGCTGGACAAAATTTTGGTGACCAAAGGTAGCTACTGATGCTCCCCCTACACTCAACAGAGATAGATGCATCCAGGTGCCCCATCCTGCCTCTCTCTCTGTCTCCTGATGGCAGAGAAAGACTAAATGTGAAGAAATGTGTAAGATGTGTACCTGAGACACCTCACTCCTAGACTGTGCAGTAAATGAGAGGTGAATCCTGCCTCTAAAGGCCAGTCTCATCAGTCTAAACATGAGATTGAGTTCAGTGAGTCCTGAAGGAGCTTACTTTCTGGTAAAAGGAACACCCCATCACATGTACTGGCAGAGCTGAAAAGGAGGGGGAACCCTGAGGAGAGAGCAAAAATTTAGAAGTAATCTGAGGGATGGGTATAATGTGGAAAGCAGGGTGGTGGTGAGAATAAGAACAATACTGGTTTGTGAATTAAATAAAGAGCAGCAAATAGGCCCCAAAAAAATCTTTTGTCCTTCTGAAGAGGACAAGATGATTTGTCCTCTTGTGTTTTGACTAATTCTGTAGATATCAGATTTATTTGCTTTGTCTTGTTTACTTGTGTTTTGAGTTAAGTTTAGGAAAAAAAGGTCCAGGAAAATATGACATTGGGACAACAGTGTGTAATTCAATTAAAAAAAAAAAACAAACAAAAAACCCTCCAAAATAGTCAGCACAAGGTAAACCCAAGTGCACTCTGAAAGGAATTACTATAAAATGGAAATCTGAAACGCAAACTCTGCTGATGCTGCTACCTCAAGCCCCATCTGAATGAGGATATTATGTGTTGTTTTGGTTATTGTGTTAGAGAAAGACTGTTACTGATTTTTGGGGGCAGCATGTTGGAACTGAAATGGTTCAGGGCTTGGAGCTGTTCACAGGAATAACATTTAGTCAGGTTAGTTTAAGGGAGGGAAGAGACTGTAATAAGACTAAAGAGATGTTGGGGAAACAATAATAAACAGACGCTGGTGAAGTGTCTGATTTGACTACAGCCCTGTAAAAGATAGGGTTCACGATCTGAAAAATGCAGGTCAGCAGCCCTCTGAGAATTTCTTTCAGTTTGCCACAGCACAGAATCTCAAGTGGTGTGTTGTCACAGTCATGTGAAACCCATCATAACAAAGCGTAATCATAGTTTCTCATGTTATTTTGCTCTCTTTCTTCAGGCAGGGGAATTCCTTTATTGTTTTTAAATGCTGGCTTCTACTGAGAAACATGTATATGTATAAAGGCATAAAATCAGGAGCAGACTAGGAGACAAAGTTGCTGGAAAGTTGCCATGTTGAGGAAATGTATAGTATTTCATGATACAAATCATTCTGCAGCATAAGTATGAAAAATATTAGTAGACAATGGTTTACTTTTTATTGCTTCTGAGCATGCACAGTTTCCAGTGACTTCAGTGGGAACCAGAGGTGCTCGGCATCAGTAAAATAGCCCATAGCTCATTTTAATCCTCAGGTCAAATTCTCAGCTGGTCTAACTCAGGACACTTCTTTGACACTTTGTCTAGGATAAATTCCACGTAGCATTTCAAGTTGAGATGATTTTTGTCTTGAATGTTGTATCACATCCAAATATCCCTTCTGTGCATCTGTTCTACCACTTCCAGAATATGTTTTTATTTCAAAGGGTAGAAGAGCTTTCAAACAGAGGTAATTCTTGTTAAAGAAAAGAAATAAATCGGATGGCCAGTCTCAACTCTATTATGAACCTAAAAAAGGATACCAAAGAAATCATAAAAGAAGATACAAGTTCTGATCAAACAACTCCTGGAAGTCCTAATACCGTGTTTTAAAAATAGTTTGATACATTTTTAACTAATCAGTCTATGCATTTTATTTTTTTTATTATTTTAAAAAGAAATACAGGAGATTTGGTCCAAATTACATCTGCAAAACGAAACTGCTGTTACAGTATTACTTTAGAGGCCTTCCTCTTTATCCTGTCTACTCTAAACAAAAACCTCCAATGACTCTTACGGTCCTTCCTTGGCCATAAATACTGTCATAGCGTAGAGTGGTACTTCACTGCTGGAGGTGCACAGGACATTAAATTGTCCTCCTTTTCTCTGGTTGCTGTCCAGGTGGATAACCTCAGGGTCCTGGGAAACATTGGTCCCTTCAGTAAAAAAGATCCTAATGTTCAGGGCTGCTGTGAGTTATTGTAAAGTGTGTAACAGCTGCTCTGTTTATCTAGTAGATGTTGCATTACCCTTACTGAGACTCATTACTTTGTAGTGCGCTCAAAGCCTTAGTGAGTGTGACTACATGAAGGGCTGTCAAAACCAGATGTGGTGGACTGCTGCGATAGAAAAAAAAATTAATTTTATAAATTTGAGGGGAGAAATGTAATTTAAATTTGAACATTTTTTTTACAGAAAGACAAAAGGAGTGGAGGTGTGTGTGCTTCACTAAACACACAGAACTTTGCATATAATGGAATAAGACATTAATTTCTTGCTTATAACAAAAATTTTGGGGGTATTTTCAAGGCTTGAAATTGTAGAAAACTGAAGTCTCAATGTATGATTTTAAAGTATTATAGTAAATAAGGGGTTTTTTTTTCTTATATCTAGAGATGAGCATGGGCATGAGAATGAACTCTGTGCTTGTAGGACCAGTAAGCTCAGCACAAAGGGATTAACAACCTAGCAGAGAAAGAGATTAACATTTCAATATTCTGGTCTCTCGTTCTGAAAATGAATCTAAAAAGCAGCCGTTACATTACAAAAAATGTAGTCTTCGAGGAGCTGAAGACAGCAAAGCAGGAAGAATGTGAAGCAAATCTATTTGCACTGAGAGTCACTGAAACTCATACTTAAAATGCAGATAAAAACTTCCCTGAAGCTGAAAATGTATTTTAAAAAATTACCGGTGATTTAAAAAAAATAAATCTTAATTTCAAAACCACTCCCTTCTTCCCAGCAATTACAACTGAAGGCAATTCAGAGTCGAAGTTAACAAGTTAGAGAAATTTAGATATTACAGAAATTGATCATTATGGCATTCTCTTCTTACAGGTGTAGAATGGCAGGAAGCAGAGACTTTAGTTTAAGACTCTGCCCTTGGCCTCAGTGACATTTGAAACTCTAGAAAAACCCTCGTGGAGGAGGTAAATGTAATAATGGACAGGAACAATGCCTGAATGTTTACAAGAGAAGTAATGGGAGTTACAGAGGGATGGAAGAGAGGGCTGAGTATAAACTTGAACACCCAGCAGTTGCTCCTGTTACAACAGACCATTTGTATATCTTGAATTTCTCACAGCAGATTTTCCAAGAAATGCCTACCCCAGCCACCATAGATTGCTCATATCTAGCAAACCTGCTGTGATATTTTAAACAGATCTCATTTGAAGCTGCTGTGGTAATCCTTCCTTCTAAGTAGGATTTTGAGGAGAAAAAAATATTTTTTTTTTGTTTTTAAAATGAAGGGTACAAATTACGACCTTTTTTGTGAAAAAAATTACCCATCAAAACTATGTGAATAATTGGGTTAACCTTATAAAAAAAAAGTTCTTGTATTCTCATCAAAAAGAACAATCAGCTCAATACAAAAATGTTCTTATTTTCAGAGGCTATTTGTTACTTCAGATTTTACGCACATTTTTTCTCCAAATGCCAAACACAGTCCATGGTGTTTCAATTCCAAAATAATGGAAGTATTCAGATTTGTGTTAATTTTGAATTCTAGGCTATTGTTTTCCTACTAATACTGTTTGCGAAGTTGAACAAGCATTTCCTAATAACTACCACCAACCCAAAATTAAAATATCTTGAATATACTTTAAAAAAACTATTCCTTAATTACTAATTTTGTTTACAGTGAATATGAGTGCTTGAGGCTCAGGGAACAGGCCATTTCAAAAGTCATTTAAAGAGATCAGATTTCAAACTGTAAAATGCTGGTAAGAATGAGACATTTATAAAAGAGCTGGTAAAAGAATTTGAGACCTCCTGTATTTTGTATTATTTTCTACTTCAGCCTGTTTTTCTCTGTCTTAGTGATCGGACTGATTTGCTGTCTGCATGTTTTTGAAGTTCTTGCCAAAATGTTTGTTTGCATTGTCTTTCTCCCCCACCAAAAATTATTCCAAAAGCTAATGAAGATATTTTTGTAGTGTAGTAGCTTCATACATAAGGATAAAGTTTATCCTGATAAATGCTGAGCTTATTATATGTATAACTAAATAGACTAGTTTATCACAAAGTATTCATTTCAGCATCCTATCAAAGGTGATACCGTTTGAAAATAGTTCTTAGTGCAGCAAGACCAATCAACAGATGATTCCTGAAAGCGTGGAATGTATCTTCTCTGCTGGCATGCTAACAATGGAGGCGCAGAGGGGGAGAGGTATTCGTGAAGGTGGTGGAGCACTGTGGGATGAAGAGGTTCACAATTGGTTCCTAATTTTTTAGAGGCCATGACAAGTCAAGCTTCCAGGAGTTTGAAAAACATTGTCTCCGAGTACATAAACAGGGTGCAGGAAACAGGCATCTTTCTGAAAGATCTGTAAGTGGGCAGGATTGTGTTCAAGCTCCTTCCAGTGTTGACTGCACAGAAAGAAGGACTGTAGGTCCCATGGTGGTGGGGCTGGAAGTTGGGCAGGCAGAGAGGAATGTGTTGAACACCAAAAACTCCATGTTTCACTCCATAGTGAAAGGAAACAAGATTACAGGTGAAATTTAGTCTTTTAAGTTAGACAAGAACTAGTGGATAAAAATTTTACATGACTATTCATTATTCTAAATTGAATTCTGACATTTTTATCAAGAGCAATTGAACAATCTGAACTGTTTATTCACGGTATTTTGGGTCTGAAAGGGTGTTTTCCCCTCTATTTGAAATATAAGGAGAAATTATAGGATTATTGTCAGCTATGTATTTTAAAGCCATGCTTGCCTTGATCTTAAAAGCCTTGAGAAGTCATCATTCACTCCAGAGGAAGATGCTAAAAATACGAAAGAACGTATATAATACCCTCACTTGTGATATACAAGAGTCGTGTAAAAGGTTGCAAGTGGACGATTGCATTGGTTTATTGGAACATCTAAGAGGAAAACCAGTATGATGCAGTTGTATGCAAATTACTGCCTACTACAGTCACAAGATCTGTGAGACACTATCAGGAAACTGAGAAGCGACACCGTACAGCTTTACATGACTTCTACTGTCCACAAGAGCTATTACTCTCTAACATGCATCCTTGTGCATGTTTGAGGGTCTTTTCTGTTACAGTCCAGGATTTCTCCTGGAGCTGCAAAGGAATGGTACAGCTGTACCTGAAAGGAAGAGTGGCTCTCAGCACCTCATGCTGCTATGGCATATCAGAGTACAGCTTTGGACCACCCTTGCAGCCCAGCTCATTTAATATGCCATATGAAGCCCCGCTGACTTCAATGAAAACCGACAGGATGCAGGCAGCTTGCGATTTCACAGTGGTTGCTCAGAATTATGTTATACTTGGCTGGTGTAACCATTTTGGCTGTGGTCACGGGGGTGTATCATTCTCTGTTGACAGCTGGGCTTTTGTCAACAAGTGCACACATGTGCAGTGCCTGGGTTCAGTGTGCTTAGTGCATAAGGAAATAATTAACAGAGGTGGAAGGTAAAATCGTTATCTTTCTGTCTCTGCTTTAATTGCCATTTATTTTTTACATGCACACTTATCCATATATGTCTGTGTGTTTATGTAGTTATCAGTAAATTTTTTCAGCACAAATTAACTGTCAAAATGTGGACTACCTCCAGTAAAACCAACTTTCCCGTTTTTCCCACCAGCTCTCTTGCTCTTGTTTTCAACTCCCTCTCTCCCTTTGTTCAGTCCCTGGCCTCCCAGGTCTTTTTTTCCTGTATATCCCCAGTGGATGATGAAACATGAAAGAAAAGCGACTAAATAGGGAGAGGGGAAAATACAGTGACTGACCCTGTCATTTGAATACCTTTTGTATATCAGTTTCCAGAACATATTGAACTCATATTCAACTCTGAAAATGATATGAGAAGTGTTTAATAAATGTAATTCTTCACAGTAGAAAGTCAGTGCTGAACTAAGCTTCGGGGTGAACAAATGGGACTGACATAAATATATTGCATTCCTTATACGACTGCACCGCTTCCTTTCCCTACCATGCTCTAAAGGGGTATCAAAGCCTACTTGTGTTGAAATAAAAATTAAAAAAAGAATTTTTTAAAAGCCAACCTTATCATTTCTTTTTAGAAAGCCACAGACATAGAAGTCAATGAATGAAGGGAGTTGGCCAAGTACGAAATTTATAACTTTGTCTTCCCGTTAACAATCTTTGGCCATTAATGAAGGTTTCATCCTTAAAACTGGAGACTGGTGCACTGAAGAGAATTGTAGCTTCTCTCTCCTTTTAGTGGGATGCACCTCTTGGTCTGGAAGGACTCTGTCTGAAGGTGACATAGTATTTCCCTTCACTGACCATTCTCAGCTTTGATTTTAATGCTGTTACAGACTTTTTTTTTTTATGTTTTTGCCTTCTGAGTTCTTATTCCTGACTGGAAGCCACTGGCTCAATTAATGCACCCCATTAAGTAGTTTTCAGCAATAATAATTCCTGCTTTTACTGTTGTAGTCTTGTTTAGAACTGGCAACACAGAGGTAGGACACTTTGCACGTTTTCAGTTTCTTCTCCAGCTAGTTCTTAGAACAATTACAAGTTTGTTTCATTCTTTTTCCTAAGCCCAGAGGAAGATTCAAGGAAGATTGCCCAATATTTTTGGGACCTTTGCAACTCGTTAAAGCTCATTGCCAAATATAATACTTTGCTTCTAAGGAGGGAGACAATTATAAAAGTTGTTTGGAATTATGTTTTTTAAATGCTGTATCCTGCAAAGTGAGTAAAGAATTCCATCAACCCATGAAATGCTGAACACCATTCAGTTATGAGAAAATCTGCATCCTTATCGTTTTCAGCTTAGAAAAGTGTGAAAAGAGTAGGACCAGATGCAACTAAACCTTTTTCATTTTCTTAATAGCATGGGACAATATCTGGCTTACTTTTTTGTTTAATGGAGTTTAGAGTCATCTTCACAAGCTGACCACAGTCAGTACAGTGCGTTTTCCCTGAATTAATCAACATCTTAATGCAAATTTGGAGTTTTCCCATTTTTATTCAAAGCCACATGCTAATACTCCAGGCAGCCTGTAGTGATACGGAGTTTAAGGGGTGCTGAATTCAGTGTGACATTTCCTTCTGTTACGAGTATTTTGGCAAGAACTTACTGGCTTTGCAGTGTGTGCCTTTTAAGACCTCTGATAAATGATTAGGCAGATAGTTTAGCCTGTTGTTGCCAGTGGGAGCAAGGCAGCGACTCCAAGAGAAATGTCCAGCTAATGTATTAATGCCTTAATCCAGACAAGTAATACAATGTATTTTGACATGTCTGGCATATGGTTTCTATCATCTCAATATTCTTCTCTACTCCTCCATGACATTATAGACAAGTAACCAAAATAAAGAGAAGCAGGAATTTCTTCACCCGTAAAATGTATTTTAAAATGTCCCGTATTTTGTTCCAGCTCTTTGGTTGATTGGATAATGAAGTGGTCCTGAAATTCAGTGATTACTTCACTGTCTGTCTACAGTATTTTCTTTCAGAATTGCCTTTGGCATTACCCGGGAAAGAAATTCTGATCTGTCATTAGAAATACTTGCACAAAATTTGTGATGCTAAGTACACATGGGTGCGTGTATTGGGTGTTTAGACCCTTACCAGCCTTCAGGTACAAGGTGCTTACTTTTCAGAAATGTGGTTTTAAACCAAGGTGTATTTTGCAAGCCTGAAGTTTTGCAGTGGCAAGTAAAGCAAGTGGATTCCATCCAGGGAACGTTTCAAGTATAAGTTAAATAATGGAGTTTTTGTTCTGTGGTTACACATTCATATTTATGTACCCCTTTCTGAACAGTTTGTACATGGAGCAGCCAAAACATATGTCACTGGTTACCTGTGAAAGAGTCTGTGGGCTGGGTCTGCTTTACAGCCCCATGCAAGCTGTGCACTTAAACACTGGCGTAAAAGGAGCTTTCCCCTTCTGTCCTGGGAGGTGTAATATAATGTTGGCTCTGAGCATAGCAAGTTACTTGCCTCTTGATCCCCTGTTGGCTCCACTCTGCTCGGAGCCCAGTAGCGTAGGCAAAGCCCCGCTAACACCGCTGTGGAAGATACCGAGGGTGTTGTCAGTCTCTGGTGGTAATTACAGGTAGGTATGGCTGCATGCACCTGAAACCACAATCTAACCTATGTCATTAATTATATTTCCCAATGTTCTCTTGTTAATTGCATAATAAATCATTAGCCAACATCATGGAAGCATCTTTAGAAAAACTGCACAGAGTTGGATTGCAAGATTACATAAAGTATAAGGCAAGGGAGTGCTTTATGCAAAGTACACCAATAAAAGTTATGGCCTAAGCTGAAAGGCTTACTGGTCTGCTGAGAAGGCTATTTGTGGCTAGTGTTTTAAATACTTTAACAGCTGTAAAGGGAGGGCTGCCATCTGGCTCTTGTTTTCACTCCAACCTTTATTTTTATAGTCACTGATAAATTAACTTACTGTGCAGTTTTGTACATTCTGTGGCTGTTACAGTTGCAAGTTCTCTCTGTTGTTAGTAAAGCACTGTGGATAGGCACGTATTAGGCAAATGAAGGGATTTATCCGATCGAAGTTGATGCATGATTGTCTGTTTCTTTCAGGATAAAAAGGCCCAGGAGGACTTAGAGGCTTTACTTCTTACACTGAAGCTGTGATACTACGCACTTTTTAACTCTTCACGCTGTGATAAAATTGCAAGACTAAAATGAGATTCTATAGTGACTGGAAACTGCAGGTGAATTCCAACTAAGTCAATGAGGAAACTGTCATTGATTGTGGTTGGCTTGGATCATGGCCTTTAAGCATCTGGCGATTATGCTATGAAAATGATGCGTTCATGTTTTGATTATTTATGATCTTGTACTGAAGTTTAATTTTAGATTGCTGACACTGTGAGTCTGATTCTCTGAACATGAAGTCCACTGCTGGCAATGGACATACTGCGGGTTAGAATGCAAAATACATAAATCTCACTCTCCGAGAGATTAATCGACTAGTATGTGATGCCAGCATAGAACTGTGTGTAGCAAAAACAAACAAACTGTTTCTATAATAAATTATATTTGTATCAACTAATTTACACAGACGGGTACAAGAGAAAATGATGAATGTTTGTTTGCACATTTCTCTACTCTTACAAAATTAGAATGTTCTTAAAGAAAAAGCTATTGCTTCCATAAAGCTCTTTTCACTTTCAACCTGCTGTTGGTTTTACATGGAAATATGAAAACTTTGTAAATTAAATATTAAAGTTATATTTCATTTGTAACATCAAGTACAGTATTAAAAATCAGACCAATGAAATTGTTTTAATCTATCACAGATGTGATGTTTAATGGATTTGTTACAGGACCCCTGTCAAGTTTGTGAGTGGTGGCCCTTTCTCTGAACAGTTGCTTAGCATGGTGGCATCAGTGTGTCTTCAGAGAACCTAGTCCAGGATGTGACCATCACTAACCTATTATATCATCTATGTAACATAACCTGTATGTAAAAATTTGACTAACTGAAGACCTACTACTTCTGTCTGAATAGGTAGGACAGCAATGTTTTCAAAAAAATATAACAAGTAGGGAAAATATTTTGTTCGCCAAAAACTGGTCCAGAATTCACCAAAGCCTGCAGAAAAATAAAGGTCAGTTTTCACTGATTTTCAATTCACGATCTTAATCTAGATGCAGGGAGTGTATCTGGAAGAAGTGAGAATTTCTAATAAAGGAAGTACAATTGGATAAGGACAATGACACGTTCCCTTGACCCATTTCATGTCAAAGATAACATGGACCATTTTATGGCTATGAGAAGAAGGACTCATATGGCACCAATATACTGAACTAGTGACTGGGGCTTTAATTTTGGACCAATGTGGGACAGTGACGTTAACTTATAGGCAAACGGGAAGTACAGTCACCTCAACAAAGACTTAAAAATTGGGCAGATGTGAAGGTGCATGTGTACGTATGACTGAAGCATCTCATAGTAAAAGTGAGGTTTAACTACGGACAAGAGACAATAGATTCAGTAGATTGGAAGAAGACAAATGTGTAGAGTTACATTTGATTTTAGCCTGACTCCATCACTCCTTCTGAAGCACAGAGATTTTTTTTTCATAAAATAGTGTTGCCCATTTTTTCAAACATTTTCTTTAAAAAAATATTTTTAGATATGCAAGCATTGCTGTGAGATGTCCCTGAACAAAATGTGAAAGTTCAAAACTAGTTCTGAGTTTTTGCTGTCATTTTCATGGCCAGCAGATCGAGGGAGGTGATTCTCCCCCTCTACTCCACTCTCCTGAGACCCCACCTAGAGTACTGCATCTAGGTCTGGAGTCCCTATTACAAGAAAGATCTGGACGTGTTGGAATGTGTCCAGATAAGGGCCACGAGGATGATCAGAGGGCTGGAGCACCTCTCCTATGACGACAGGCTAAGAGAGTTGGGAGTTGGGGTTGTTCAGTTTGGAGGAGAGAAGGCTGCGAGGAGACCTTCTTGTGGCCTTCCAGTATCTGAAGGGGGCCTACAAAAACGCTGGTGAGGGACTTCTTAGGATGTTGGGTAGTGATAGGACTAGGGGGAATGGATCCAAACTAGAGGAGGGTAGATTTAGATTAGACGTGAGGAAGAAGTTCTTCCCCATGAGGGTGGTGAGACACTGGAACAAGTTGCCCAGAGAGATGGTGGAAGCCCTATCCTAAGAAGTTTTTAAGGCTAGATGAGGCTCTGAGCAAACTGATCTAGTGGGAGGTGCCACTGCCTGTAGCAGGGGGTGGGAACTAGATGATCTTTAAGGTCCCTTCCAATCCTGCCAATTCTCTGATTCTGTTCTGAAGATACTCAAAAATCAAAATATATGTTTTAGTTGATTTTAATGTTCGCTCTGAAGGAAAATAGTTCCTGTGCCTCTTTCTCAATTCCAGAGTTGTTTTTTTTTTTCCACACACAATTTCAGAGAAAAGGAGAAATAACATAAGAGATAAATCCTATCAAATAATTCCTTCTGTGACAGAATAACTGACTTGTGAGCAGAGAATCTGCAATGGTGATGCATCTTAATTTTGGTAAGGAGTTTTTGGTAAAGACTGCTTTTGATGTTTTCATAGTCAGTTGCAGGAAGCATAGTTTTAAATGGATCTACAAGAGTGATTTGTACTTAGGGTTGTTGTTAACAATTCACTGTTACCTAGGAGGATGTAATAAGGAGGGCTTTACTTAGATCAATTTTATGCTAATCAATATACCTTATAGTATAGATTGGATTATGCAATAATTTACAAGCAATTATTGCCAATAAAGGTTGGAAGAATTGGAAGAATCAGCTATAACAAGAAGTTATTTAAATTAAATGCTGAAATTAGGTGACATAAATAGGTTTTGCTTCATTAAGGGCAAATGGAAAGTGTTGAATTGAAGTAACCAACAGACAGAGAATGGAGGAGACCTGGCTAGTTGTGGTAATTCTGGGGGAAAGGACGTGCAGATTCCAGTAAGTGGCAAGCTAACCATGGGTCAATAATGTGATGTTTTTGTGAAAAAGCAAATTTCATACTAGACTGAATAAATAAGCATTTCCTATTAAATTCACATGAAATAAACTTTTACTCTAATTAGGCCTAATAAGGTCTAATGAGGTCTGAGCTGGAATACTATATCCAGTTTCAAGCACCACACTTCAAGGAGATTGGGGGCTAATTGGCAAGAGTCCAGTGGAGAGAGACAAGAAGGATGAGAGTGCTAGACAACATCATTGTGTGTGTAAAAGTTGAAGGAATTTGGTTTGTTTAGTCTGTAGGAGCAACGACTAAAGGAGTGTTCACATTCATAAAAAGCTATTGCAGAGAAGACAGTAAAAAAAAAATCACAACTAAAACCTTGTTTCCCAGATCCCCTGTTGGTAGGATAAGAAGTAATTGCCTACCTTTAGATTAGGCATTAGGAGAAAATAATCCTGATAACTTTGCGAAGCCCTGCAGTACATTTCCTGAGAACGTTACAAAATCATTTACACAAGTTTTAAAGTAAAAGTTAAACAAAGAAGACTTTAAACATTGGCAATGTTTAAGGGACAGTTCATCCTCTGGCAGAGGTTGGACTAGGTAACTTCTTAAGATCCCTCCTGGCCTTGCTGTCCCTGGGTAGTGCGAAACTCCAGCCCTCAGTGAACCACAGGTGCTCCTGCTGGATTTCTGCAGTCGGTGGGATTGTGTCTGCACACACTGGCTGTGCATTTGGGCCCAGACTACCTAATGCATTTGCGCTGTGGAACTTTTACCAGCATGGTTCAAGACTTGAATGTTAAGATTTGCATCATGGCTACCCTTGACTTTTTATTCATTTATTACACCTGTGGTTTTAATACACATGATTACATTTTAAAATGAAATTTCTAACTTCATAAATTAAAATTACTGATCTTTCTTTTTGAATTAAGCCCATTCATCTGGTTTAATTTTTACTCAATACTAATCTATGCGTAGGACCACAAAATAACATTTGGGAGAGGAAAAACTGTTTTTAATTATTCATTCTAAGTTGTCTTTCATAGTTTGCAGAAGTATTCCTCACACGGGTAATAAACTATTGGTTTATACAGCTAAGATACTTTGTGCTTTTTGAATTTTTACTAATTAGCTGTACATGAGCATTCTCAGCTTTGTGTTTCTGCTTTGCCAATCTGAGAACTTTTAAATAGAAAGCACGTTCCCTAAATTGTTCTCTAATTGCACCTTGGAATAAAGCTTTTGCATTTAGTTCCAGGCCTAGGCTCTCTCTTCTCTGTATCATATCAGCTGGAAAAACAGCAAGCATAGTTCCAGAGGGCCATATGTTTTCTTTTTTTGTTTAAAATATCCACAAGCAGACATTCACTTCCATAGTTTTGTCTCTGTGAAGGAGCTAGAAGTTAACTGTATTAACCCCTGCATGCCTCGAAGCCATATGGACCAAATGAGGCTGTAGACTGCCTGAAGCTACGGTGCCTTGACTGTGTTGCCCACTACCTCCTTCACCTCTTCCACTGTGGCATCTTGTTTGATCTCTGCTCCAGTACATACACTATAAATTTCATTTGTCTCTTTATATGTTTGCAAAAGTGAGTTCAGGAGTCTTAATCTGGTACTAGGATTCTTGTGCTTTGTTACAGTTAAGATTACTAGTTCTGCCTTTCTGGATAATTGTGATAATTTTTATTTCTTGTGGTGAAGCGAAGGGCTCTGTCATTGGATCCTGATCCTTTTGGGATTGTCCCCCTACAAAAACAGGTAATCACAAGCTAAGTTATATTTTTTGTAGCAGTTTGCCACTGGCACTTTATGGAAATGGTTACAGTGATACACTCTCATACTACTTTGTTTAAATTACTGTCTTTCCTTTTGCAGAGTTTTAGGATGATTTGCTCATTTTTATGTAGTAATAGCAATACACTGACTTCCGGTGTGAATTAGAAAGCTGTCCAACAGTGGTGAGTAGCTGACAATTTAGAAAGGAAAGTGACAATTCCTGCGTCCAGTTAAAAAAACCCAACCCTAAATCTACGCCTGCAACAACATTATCATGGTAGTAAAAGCCTGAACTGAAAAACAAAACCAAAATAACAACAACAAACCACAAGAAATGGCTACCAGAGCTCTAGCCATGGCCAACTCAAACATGTCATCTTATCTGGGTCTACTTGTCTTCAGCCATGACTACCTGAAGTGCCTAGAACTGTTGGGAGGTACTGTGGATTCCAGCAAGATTCGTAGGTTTTCTGGAATTTTTTGGACATCCTGGAGGGTAGTCCTGTGGTGTTTTCTTTCAGTGGGCACAGTAGTCAAGATGGATGCATTACACCTACTCCAAATAAGAAAATCCTGCAGTAATGTGACAATTAAAATTGTATTGCAGCAAACTCAAGAAGGAGTATCTCTGGCTGAAGAGCTAACATTATTTTTTTCCCTCTACGTAAGGTTATATTCTCATTTTGGAGCACTTTTCCTTCTCACAAATTCCCAAGTTCCTTGGAGAAGAAACAAATAAAACTGTCTTAACGATGCAAAAGGAAGTAATCTTTTTTGGTTCCATCTGTGTTTGTATAACCCACTCATGTATGACACTGGTAAATGAAGCACTAGAACTAAGAATGTGAAACATTAATAACCTTTTATTTAGGAAATATTTTACTTGTTTCATTAAAATAAACAACTAATCATTCTAGAAGTATCTGCAGGAGTGATCTTCAGTGTGAACTTGAGTATGAACTAACTGAGCTCTCAGTTTAGTTGTGCTACTGACCCATGATGCTAGTGTTGGAATAAGCTACCTAGCTATGTACTCAAGTTACACACATGCGCACACTGTCTACACACTCTTCATGTGTCTTGTTTATTAAGAGTAATGATGAGCTGGTTTGAATTGCCTACCTGTATGAGCCAAAAAAACCAGCCTGACAGTATTGACTGGGAATGCTGTGACCTAAGCATGTCTTAAGGATATGGGTATGAATGTGGATGTACTTTTTAGCCTACCAAACTAAGTTCATGTTTCTAATTCATGGATGAAGGTAATCAATGCGGTTGATGAAATTTCAGCCCCTAAATGGGAGAAATACCCATTTATTTTTCAGCAAAATGTGGCAAATGAGCAAAGTGGATTCAGCAATTTACTTGGGTTTCCTATTCTTGGAAGTGGATAATTGATGAAGAAATGAAAAGTAATTTGTAGAATTCCTGACCGTGGCTCTGGGTTGAGTATTTTTGGTTTTCAGAAAGCTAGGTCAGCTTGTATAGTCCCCTATAAAGTCATATACCATGTTTTAAAGCAGTAATAAAATTTATGTTTTTCAAAATATAAAAGCAGAATACTTCTACAGGAATACTTTTAAGTACAGCAAAGGGTTCATAAAAAAGCACTGCTAGACTGTGTTTGGGTTTTGATAGCACCAGTGTACGGGTATTGGCAGTTTCAAACATAACAGTGTTCCTTGTGCATTCATCATGAATCCCTGAACAAGAATTGCATGCTGGCACGAAAGACTATAATTGTTTGTGTGACCTCATGGTCATTTGATGTCTTCTTTGTTTCATTAGTATTTGTCTTACTAAATAGTATTTTCACTTGATTTGTCCGTATAAAACCTACCTGTGACATTTTGGTGCCATTGAGAACATGGCAAAACAACCTTTGGACATGAGACACTGGCTTTATGCCAGGATCAGATTTTTAGAAGTACCTGCTTGACCTTGTGTGACATTTGTTTCTGTACATCCTGATACTTGGTTTGGCTTGTTCTAGCAGCACTCTTCTTTCAGCCCCTTTCCAGCCATTCCTATGTGACCAAACCTGTTGATTCTGGAAATGAGCAGGAAGGTCTTTTCAGATGTCATGGGAGAAATTCAGAACAATAGATTGAGGGGGGGGGCGTGGAACCCAAACAACTGGACCTGGACCTGTATGGTCATTTGAGCAATACCTTTAATTAGTAGTCCACCAGAAATTATTTCTGAAAAGGGCATTAGTTTATTCTCTAAAGTGGGAGGGTTATGATCAGTCTAACCTATTGCATAACACAGATTTCTTTTTCCAGTTTTTACATTATAATATTTATTCTCCCCACCCCACACTGACTTATTTCCCGGTCTGGGTAAAATGTGCTTCTTTCACCCATGCAGATGGTTTGAAGATAAATGCCTGCCTGCCTTGGGCAGCCCTCAGGCAGTGAGGCACAGTTCTCCACAATGGGAGCCATTGTAGCGTTTGAATGGACCATCTGCTTGCCATCCACACTGGCAGCAGCTCCCTGGTTGCCAGGCTGGCACTGCAAAACAGGGAGGCTGACCTGTGGTTTTTCAGTAACCGGTAGAGCCAAGCCAACGTTCATCCATGCATTAACTGGTTGGAGAACACACACAGCAGTAAGCAGCAAAATAGGCTTCACTTTGTAGGCTTCTTTTACTGTTTCCATCAGCACCTGAAGAGCTCTTGGGGAAGATGAAGCCTTGGGAAGCATTTAAGCTGCATTTCTAGGCCAGTTTGTAACCCAGGGGAAGCCTGTGCAGATACATTGATAGATAATGGCTCTGCCTCCAGCCACAGAAGTGTATTATGCAAGTGTGGCTGTAAGTGGCTGCCCCAGCTGGTGAGTGGTGGTGGGCAGGTGGGAGTGATGACGGGGGCTGGAGCGGTGCGGGGGGGCTGGAACAGGCCTCCTCACAGCTGTGGGCCAGCTAACCCAGGGAGGCTAAGGGAGAGGTGGGCACACCTGGCCCAGCACCCTAGGGAGCCTGGAGCCAGGGTTCAGATGGGCTCTGGATTCCACAGTTTGGTGCACACGGTTGAACTGAAGCTTCCCAGAGAGCTCATGAATGGTGTTGAGCTGATATGTCTAGCTACTTCCTGCCTTTGGGACACATGTGCTGGTCACTTGGGAGCTGGGTTACTTGCAGGAGTTTGCTGGAAGATGGGTTGTGCCTCCCGCTGCTGCTGGCCTGGACATGAAGGAAGGTGAGTACATGCTCTGCGAGTTATCCAGCTTCACACTGCTGCATCTGTATCAGAAAGGGATGATGTGTGACACACATGATGGGTATTGTAATGGCGGGAGTTTCGTAAGCCTGTATGTCTGCTTGTGGCACTTGCTAGCGTTAAGTTAAAAGAGAAAATCTGGAAGCTTTCCTAGGAGAAAATTCACCAAAGGTAGAAAGAATTTGGTAGTTCCTGAGGAAGATACATATTAAGTCTCAAGCCTGTAACTACCTACATGCAAGATTCTTCCATGTGGGTCCTTGACTTCCCTGCAGTGAGACCTGGGGAGAACACTCTAGAACTTTCTCTATTGACGTGCGGAAACAAACTCCAAAACTCGCAGAGTTTTAAAGCAGGTATGTTTATTACAGCGCCGGATGCAAGCGGGATATCTCCTCCTATCTTGCATACCAGAGACTAAAACTTGCTTGCTTTTTATAGTTACAAAACATGCATATTCATTAGTATGGGCTGGGTTATTACAATTATTTCGGGGAACTCATTATCATAGGTCTCCTCCTTTTGGCGCAGGCGTACTGCTGTCCAGTGGTCGTAGGCCAGGTTCTCTGGGATGAAGGCAATAGTCTTCCTTGCTCTGCCCTTCCTCAGGGTGTCTTTGTGGACAACAGAGTTCCGGCTTATCTGTCCTGACATTGTTACTTGTGCTCTCTTGGGCGTCCTTGCATACAATGGAGTTCCTGCTTATCTGTTGCTTCTGCTTGCCTAGGCAGTGACAGCAATCACTTCGGCTCCAGCAGTTGGATAAATTCCTGCTTACATTCTTTTCTAAATTTCTCATTAACCACATTCTAAACTATGCGTTGTTAGTTAGTCTTCCCTTGTTTCACTATCACCACAGCATTCCTTCTGGGGCACTGGTGCATGTGGCAGGTGAAGAGTGAAATAAAAATGTTTTGTTTTTTTTCCTTTTTTCCTTACTTCAAAAAGTGGGTTTTGTTCATGTTCTCTAACTTAAATTTGTACGGGAAAATACAAGGCAGAAAAGACATTTGAAGTATATTACCTATGAACTGCCATTTTCTTACTTATGAACCGCCATTTTCCTGTGGGAAGAGTTTGTTACTGTTAAGCAGTAAAGTGCTAAAATCAAGCTAGAACACAAGTGTGAAACATTGCTGTAGGTTGGTTTTATAAGGCATATTTTAAATGCCAATATTTTATTCCTTTTCCTCTGTAACTGTTTACAGCACTTACATAAAATCCACACTGATTGACCTGCACAAAGTGGCGTGGTGGCTGTGAGGCAGTCAGCAGCTGCTGTGAATGAGCCTGGCTCCATCAGCAGCACCCTACACGGGCAGCTAACACTGATTTCCAGCAGTGGAGATCTGTTCTGTCAATTGGCAACCTTAAATGAAAGCTAAGGGTTGTGTTAGGTTTTTCTTAAATCATTGGGGGGTTGTTGAAAAGTAATCCTTAAATTCAGGCTAGAGAAAGAATCTGAATGAAGGAGCTTTTCTTAAACAGCAGCAGAACAGAAGCAGGTGTTCAGTATATCTACAGTGCTATAAGGTAAAGGCAGACAGACTATGAGTGGGTTGATCTGCACTGCCACACCCTTATTTCTGTCCATCACACTGGTTGTATTTCTATATGAATGCTATGGATTTGGGATTTCATTCTGTCTTATTTTGAATGTTGAACCGTAATTACACATTTAGAAACAGAATGGGGACCACAGTTTTTGTGTATCTATATATAAAAATATTTGTGTGAATATATATATAACTTTAACAGAGGAATTAAAATAGATATTATTTGCTGTATTTTGTAGCTACAATAAGCTGCTCAATTATGTTGTGAACCTTTTGAAATTTCTGTCCATAAAGTATGAAGTGAAAACGTAAGAAATGAGAAAGATTCTGTGTGTCATTTTATACTCTTAACTTCTAACAGCAGAATTAAAAATGCACCATGAAAGGAACTGCTGCAGTTCAATGTTTAACTGGGTCTCCATCTGAGAGGAAAGATGGGAAAAGTATCTGTTGAGTATGAAGTATTGCTAGATCCCTTGTATGCTGAAGAAGCAATGCTAGGTGATAACGCTGCTTAAGACTGCAGGCTGGCTCATCTTGATATACAGCCATCAGTTCCTATTAGAAGCCCCTTTACATGTTCAGCTTGGGGCAGGCAGGTAGGAAAGAAAAAGGTAAAAGATGCTGTAAATAAATGGATTAGCTTTCCTTGCCTTGGCTTCTCAAACTGTGAGCTTGTGAATTCTAAAGGTGTTACTGAGCCAGTAGGAATCAACTCATGGTCCATCAACCCTGTCTCTAAGAGAGGCAGTTGTAATTGGTATCCCCAAACCACTGAATCTACTTCTAGGGAGTCTGTGGCTGAATGGGAGAGGTAAAGAGGAGGGGCAGACTTACATGTCTGAAGATGAGTTGTCTTTTTTTTTTCTTTTGAGGGTGCTTTTCGCAAGTAAGCATTATGGTTTGCAGAGAAATTTCCAAGGAGGCTTTCTTAATGCCCAGCTGTGATATATCTGACTTTCTTTGGTTGCTTTAGCTCGGGTCTCATTCATTGAAAAGTAGAATAACTCCTGTAGGAGTGGGAAGGGGAAAGAAATTTCAGGCAAGATTGCAGCTATCTTGGATATTAAGTGCATCCCTGAACAGCTCCTGCTGGGATGTTAATAGATGGTCTGCTCACCCGTATTACACTGAATCTCTTACAGTTTTCTTGCCAAAACAAGCGGTATTTTCAGTTGTACTCCAGTTAAAGAGAAGTCACACTGTAACCTTAAACCAGTGAGCTTTAGAGCCAGTGTTTCAGGGGCTGTGAAGTGCTTTTTCTGCCAGACAGACAGGCGGGGCATTCAGCAGGAACCGCAGGCCTGTCACTAAGTTTGATCTGAGACAATTGGGGCCCCTTGGCCAGAAGGGAAGGTGTCCATAAAGGTTAAGTCCTCAGCAGAGCTGTGTTAAGCTTCCCAGGGTTTTGGCAAACTCTGTTTTTCAGCGTTGATCTTAAGTGACTCCTTCTCTCTAGAGTTGGCTTTGATTTTCATTCTATTTTTTTTCTGACAAATGGCAGTCAGAAATGGAGAAGTTTGGAACCTCAGGTCAGTGTTTGCCTTCTGCATTGGTATCGTCATTACTACAGACAGCATCCAGTCTACTAAATGCTTAATGCACACGGTATGCATGGCTGAAGGGAGGCAATGCTGTATTTTCTGAGTTGCTCGATCATCACCTTGCCAAATGACTTGCCTCTTTAATCAGATGGAGTCCTATCTCATCTTTAGCATAAACTTCTGCAACTAAGTGGAACATCTCTTTTTTCAGAGTCTGTAAAGGCTACAAAAAATATTTCTTGCACTGAAGACCTGTGAAATCTTGCAGTCAGGTAGTATTTCAGTCAATATAATAATGATAAAATACAGCTGATGTAGAAACTTGGTTACAAAGCAGCTCAATTGCCCAAGTCCACGTTTTCTTTTTTCCAGTGACATAATAGATTTCCCAGTTGGTGACAGATGTCAAAAGGATGTAGCTCACATTCAGAGACAGGTTGAGTAATTTTTGGTATTGCAGGCATTGGAGCAGCCTTAGAGAGATGTGTGGTCTTTCAGCTCAGATGGAATTCTCTGTTACATTTTGAAGAATAGTTAAAAAAACTTAGGGTGTGCAAGGATACCCTTCTGAGGATTGCTTCCTATAAAGCACTTTACACTAATGTTTGTGTGCTGTGAGCCTTTGAAGCAATTTTTTAGATCCAGTATTTACCTATCTTTTTTTAAGAAATACTGCGTGTTTTCTAAGACATTTCTCCTATAGTTGATACTCACCACTTACAAATTGCTCTGCATTCTTTGTCTTTTGTGTTCTTCTAGGTTTAAAACAAAGCAACAGAAAAAAACGAAGCACTCAACCCAATCTCTGACTCTGATCTGGAGAGGGATCCAGGTGCCCTGGAGTTCAGTAGGGAGTTTCCTGATGATTTGAAGTGGAGCATTCTTCGATATGGTAGTGAGTAGTGTGTCATGAAATTAACTGCAATTATCTTCTAGGTTTCTGTCATTCCCTGCAATGACGCAAAGTGCAAATAGACTAATGCCCTGAAATAAAGCGAGCCAGTGAAAATGTTCAGAGAACTCTTTGCACATCATAAAAGCTACCATTTCTAAACTGGCTGTAAACTTAAGGGATGGGAGAAGCCAACAGGTTTTGTGGTGTAGGACAGAGAACAGTTTGTTTCCACTACAATGTTATCAGAGTGACAGTTCAGTAAAGAACTTACAAAAATCATATTAAAACCAGATTGAACATGTTAACTTTGAACTATATTGTTCTTAGTAATTAATCTATTTTTTGCTTTTCTCATGCAAGTAGCTTTAACATTTCCCTGGTATTGAGTTGCAGAGAGACATGTCCACCAATAATACTTTAAAAAAATATAATTAAAAGTGCAGCATCATCATTCCTCCCATAAACAGAGATCACATTGTAGTTTACACATTGTACAACAGCTTGTAGTTCTATGCTAATAAGCAGATAACCCTGTGAGGGCACATGTTGGGGAAGCAGTGATGCTGGGCTGCCACTGAGTTGCCTTTCTGACAAAGTTCCACTTTGCAGAAGCTCCATCCGTTGTTTCAGTTGTTGGAGTTCTCATTAGTCATATCGGAGATAACAGTGCAGGATTTCTGCTTTAACTCTTGGCAGTTCTCAGCTGCCATTTAACTGGAACGGAGCGATGCGGAGGAGTCTCTCCCTGTACTAAAATCACCTTGCATTTGGATATTTGCCACAGCGTTATTTACTGTTTCCTGAAACACAAGAGAGGAACAATGCAAAACATGTATCTGTGTAGAAGATGTTTGGCAATATAATGTTTTTCTGGGATAACTCCTTATTGTTGACTGACTATTGCCAGGGCTATGTCCAAATTCTTTCCTCTTCCTCCTGCAAAAATATGAAGCTCAACTACAGTACTTTTATGTCTTTACATGAAAACTTTCACAGAAAGCTTATGGGCAGGTTGTTTTTTTTTTTCTTTCTCTCTCTCTTTTCTTTCTTTTTTTTTTTTTTAAGAAGTACTGGAGAAGTGCAAAGTTACTTACATCCAGTTTGAGTACATGAGAGTTAATTGCCTAAATGACTTGTAGGGGATATGGTCTTGAAAACTTGAGAACTCCACCCTGAGTTGGAGCAGAAAAATATTGGAAGCATCTGATATTTCTTGTGCTCAGGCATAATTCTGAAGTAGTGTCCTTCTTGTACAAACTGTCTTCAGTTTATATCATACCCTTCTTAATCAAGGACCAAGGCATGGCTGAAATATTTCCCTTGTATCAGTCTACTCCTGACATTAGATCCTGACATATCAGTGTCTCAAGGTGAACCAAACCTGGAGCCAGAGATGGGAGCGTGAGGCGTCTCTTGCCACTGATGTGGCCATATCACTTCCAAAGAAGTTGGTGCTCCGCCTTATGTCGTCTCTGTGCCTCTCCTTGTTTGTGCTCTTCCCTGGGGGTTCAGGCAGGACCCTAGAAAATGTTGGCTCCTGAAAGTGGTACCTAGAGACAAATGAAGCTGTTTGGATGTGCAAGTTTCTCAGAAGATTTGCAGCCATAGATGTAGAAACCAAGTTCATGTTCCCAGCTCTTCTGGATGTTTAGTCTTTAGATAGAGATGCTGCAACAGCTGGAGTCTGATGTCACTGCAGCCCAGTGGCCCACCTGCTCTCTCTGGGTTCCCTTGTCAGTGCAGATGGCTCTATAGGCAGTGCAAGCAGTTCAGCACAAGTGTTAGCAGTGTAGGGACTTCTGGATTAAAGTCTAGGTACTGCGCTACCTGTGAAACTACATTTCATGTTCTGTTATGACCAAGGCTGTGGCTAGAGAGTGAGAAGGAGAGGAATTTGCTGAGATGCAGGTTGAAGTTTTCTAGAGGCTTAAACAGTTTACATGACACAGCATTTTTATTAGTTGTAAACTCTTCCAGCAAGAAGGCAGAAGGGGATTTACTGATCTTGGAAATAAATAAAATTATGTAGAAACTTTCCTAACAGGTGCTAAACGTGACATAGTGTGTGGTCTCCCTAAACAGGGTTGGCTTTCCCTATAAATGGGAAAGTGCAACATCAGATGTTTCAATGTGTGCACATGGATAAACAATGCTTTTGTGAGTCCTTAGATGCGCCTTAAAACCTTGTTCTATGATGACTTTAACAACGAGCTGTCCACTTTCAAAGATGTGCTTTTAAAGCAGGATGAGGGTCATACCTGTTCTTTATTAACTATATTACAAGCTAAAAATAAGCAAAGTCTCAGACAGCTGAGAGAAATGTGGACCCTCAATGTGTTTCATTAAAAATAATAATAATTCTCAGGATCATGGAGGCAAAGATCAAGCTCTTTTTGTCTCCTGGAAGTCCTTTTGTTTGTCTGTGAGAGGAAAGTAACCTGATAGTCTTTGAAATTTACTGATATTCATCAAGATCACTGGACTTTGAATAGAGCTTTAGTTAATTATGAGCATTAACCCTGTGTATAGTTTGTTCCTGGAAAAAATAAGTGATTTCACAGTGCCTTGCAGGTGTCTTGCATAGTGCCTGACAACAAAGCTTTCTGGTGGTGTGTACAAAAGGATCCTGGGGTTTATGTCAAAACTTGACAATTGCAAGTGTAGAATTACAATGAGGGTGGTCTAATTTTTTAGACCAGCATAAAGATATGGTGGTTCTCTCTAATTTGATCTTTAATCATGTCTGAGTTCCTTTGTGAAGAATGAACTCAAACTGTCTCAGGAGTTAAAGTTTCAGTAGATAAATTCATAGGACCTCTGCAGGAGTGCAAGCTAGTTACTGAGCACATGTTGAAGGCTAGTTAGTCCCTTTGAAAGAAGCATAAAAAATCTTTCCTGGCCAGAGCTAGACAAATGAAGATAAATACTCCAGAAGAACATTGAGACTTTTGAAAATCTTCACTATTTAAGCCTATGCTACTACTGAAACCTATTTCCCCAAGGGTCATGTTTCACTGAAGTCTGTCTTTTGTAATAGTGCTGCTGTTCAGCAGTCAAAACTAAAAAGGCAATAAACCACATGCATTTAAGTTGAAAACATGTTGTACCTCCTAATAAATGTGGAGACAATTTCTGTGGCATGATTTAGTAAAACTTGTTTTGGCAAACATCTGTAAACAAATGTTTTTGTGCATTGGACAGAAAAAAAGCGTCTACAAAATCTGAAATACAGTTTTGATTTTTCCTCTTGATAACTCAACAGAATGTTTCTGGAGACTGGGAAAGCAAGCCTTCTGCAAATGATTTTGACCAATATCTGAGCAAGGATGAGAGAGTAAAAAAAAACCCAAAACAAACCACAAACCAGACACTGGAAAGAAGGTGGCAGAGTTCTGATTTGTAGTTATTTTTCAAGTGCTGCTCAGTGGCCTGAACTCCCCTGTCCAGATTTGGATTGACATAGCTTGTAATTTGTTTTCTGTCTTTAAAATTTGGTTTTCAGTATGTAGTAAATTAAAAGACACGGGAAAATTCAATGGCCAGGTTAGGGACTTTGATATTTGCAATTATGTTGCTCTATAGTGTTTCCTATCTTAAATCCTGACTACAAAGTTTGGCTGAAGACATGCTGTGCGTTTACCAGTGTTGTCTTGATATTTGGAAACAGACAAAAATTGATGACAATACTTTGCAAGGAGTTTATTTTTTAAATACTGAGGAGAAAACTTAGATTCTTTGATTTATTACCATTAGAGTAAACACTGACTTTTGTGGTAAAACTCAGTGAGCAAACGGGGTACTATTTATTGCCCACGTCTTAAATTGTGTGGCTGTTTCACTTACTGCTCTAGGTAAGATTCCTGCGTGTAGTGCCTGTTACTTCTAGTATCAAAGACACTGTGATGTTATTTAGAACTTTAAAAGGATTAAAACCTTTGAAAACTGTGGATCATTTTCACCAACGTGTCATACCTCTGTGCACGGGTCCCAGTGGTTCAGCAATGGTTCTTTGTCAGCACCTTCTCTTGTGAGGCACCCTGGATCAACCCTGCTCCTGCAGGCGAGCGAGCTCCTGAAGAGAAGAATTCACCCCCATCTGTGTATGTGCTGGCCCAGGTCTTCAGGGAAAGCCAGTGGTACATGTGGTTCCTATTAGTTCAGAAAACAGAAACATCTGGGCAGGATGTGAATGACTTACCAGCTTGGCTCAGCAGCAGAAAAGCTTGTGACAGATCATTCTGGGCAGATAGATCCTCTCCGTTATGTGCCGAAGCAGGGAGAAAATGCACATGAAATTCAGCTCAAAACAGCAGGAGATGGGCAGTAATGGATTTCTTACGTGGTCTTCTCCTTTCCCTGCCTCTGAGGATGCTTCCTAAAGGAAGGTGAAGAAGGGAAAGCTTTTCCTATCCAGTGGGAGTGGGCAGTGCTGAGGAAAAGCACTTCCTAGGGATAGCATTGGGTTTCCCAGGATGATGCACATACAGGTGTAACTTCAAGAGGAAAGTAAACCAGTGCTGAACCTGTTATTTACTATGTGTTTAGACTTTTTCCTTCAGATTTTTTTACAGTATAGTATATGTGGTGGGTAGTTATTATTATTGTGAAGGTAGAATAACTAGACCAGCTCTAGGATGCCCTGCTTATGACCTCCAGAGGTCCCTTCCCAT
Organism: Baryphthengus martii; assembly: GCA_013396935.1. Classification (NCBI taxonomy): domain Eukaryota; kingdom Metazoa; phylum Chordata; class Aves; order Coraciiformes; family Momotidae; genus Baryphthengus; species Baryphthengus martii. The sequence goes on from VWZK01019749.1 coordinate 50,187, forward strand.
CTCAGCCAGTCTCTGATTCTGTGACAGCAGGTAGTTAAATGGGGTTAGATTCTGAAGCATAGCCTGGGTACATCAGTGTGGCTTATTTCCTCAGTCCCTAAGGAAATGTGTCCCACCAGTGTAAGAGTATTTTTTTTTTTTTCTAATCTCATTGCACCACTGAAGATGTTCTGTAGCTTAACATGTGTTTCTAAGCAAGGCAGACCTAAACATCTGTCTCCATCACATGGTGAGTGATAAGGGAAGGACATGGCACATCAAAAACCTAAATGGTAGGCTGTTTGTGCCCTCTAGTCAGAGCGGGGTGAATTGTCCTCTGCAGGGCCAGGAGTGTGTGTCCTCAACAATTACAACCTATGGTCCCTCGGGTATGCTGGGGATCTGTTGTACCTGGGGATAGGGCAAATGAGCACTGGCCACCGTTCGCATTCTTTTTCCTCATGTTCATTCTCCATGTGATGAAACATTTCCTTCCATTTTCTCTGGCCTGTTATTTTAAGATTTTTCCTTCTCTGTTGTGTTCTTCCTCTCACTTACTCAACCACTCAGATTTTCCCAATACTTATTTCTCCACACATACAGAATCTTCATACTACTGAGTGTGAAGAACTACTGCTTCTATTAGCATATGATCAATTCTTGCTGGATTTCTCCGAAAGGCATTTAGAAAAAACAAAAATAAATGCTTATGACTTGAGTTCAGTGAAATAATTTACTAGAATTTTTTTTTGCTAAAGTTGTGTGTACTTAAGGGAAGCATTTGAAGAAAAGAGAGAGATGACAAATCCTCAGGGAGGGAGTTATACATAATTACATGAAGACTGTGATCGTATATGAAAGTAAGGATGCAGGAAGCCATGCTAACTGGATCTTTGCTAGGGAAAATATTGCAGTCTAACGAGAATACAGTTTGGGGGCTGTAAAGAGAGAGAAACTGGTCCAGTAAACCCCAGAAGAAAGCACCCGTTCTCTTGAGAGCAAAGTTTCTTTAGTATCCAGTCCTTCTGTATCTGTTCTGCTTTCACAATGTCAGCCATTCAGACAATTGCTGGAGCATCTATTTATTCTAAGAACTTCCCTAAAGATTTCTGTTCTGCTGTATGGTTTCAGGGTTTTATACCAAACAAAAACTACTGAATACACTTAACTCTGGAGAGAGGCTGGAGCTATTTACTCAAGCAGGCAAGTATTATACTGTCAGCCAAATGCTTTGAATTCTGGCTTTGCTGATGACTAGGGAAATTAATGCCCTTTTCTTGAAATACAGAGGACAATATTGTCAATGTGCTGGAGATCTGTGTGCATAGATGCTGAGTGTCTTAGTCTTAATGCCAGCAGGAGTAGGATTTTATTTTTTTTTTTGGTACAAGGTTTCAGTTCAAGTAGAATGTCACTGGAGGATCTGCCTTGTAATTCTCTGGGGAGCCTTCTTAATTTAGAAATTTATCTAAACCAGATTTTATTTTTCTCAGTTCCTTTATGGGAATTCATCCTTGTTTAACTTTATTAAACATTTTCTGCAGTGTTTCTGACCAAAACCCATCGGCTAATCTACCTTCTGCTCAGTGCTTGTCATGTACTTGGAAGATGCAGGCTTGGCAGGCAGGATGTTAAGGCACCTGAGAGAAAGAATGCTCATCCAGAGAAAGCTAGCAGAAAACACTTCCCTTTTGTTCCTGTGCCACCTGAAAGGGTTGCCCAGAAAGCTTCCCTGCAGGTCATGTTGTTCTGGAGTGTAGGTACAGCTCTTCTGCGCTTTTGCCAGAAACAGAAAAATTAATGTAGTTGTGTCTTGGAACAAGTTGTAGCACGATACTGTTCCCCAGCAGCTGTATACATGAATGAAGGGAAGGAAAAGCAGTTTTGTAACAACGACACAACGGTTCATTTAGGAATCTCATTTTTCATTGGGGTAATTATTGTGAAGTCTGACTTCAATTTCTGGTGGCATTTTTTTTACACAAATTTAGTTATTTAAATTTCCTGAACCACAAAAGATTAATAGCTTCACAATTTATCATTTTTCTCTGTAGAGTGAAAAAGCATAATTAAAAATAAGAGAGAAATTAGAATTAGCAGAATTGAATATTTGAACTTCAGCATGGAATTTTTTCACAGAGTACAGTGTATAAAAGAAGCATGGAGTATTGTTTCATGGTGTTCTGCAGATGACTGCAAATCATACTTGCTTTGTGAAGTCAAAATTTGTCTTAAATCTTGCTTTCTTACTGAGAACAAGGGTGTCTCATACCACATCTCCACTTCAGTTATCATGAGTAGAGTAGTCCAAGTAAGTGGAATGTTGTTTTGCTAACTACATGGCCCAACAAAAGGGATGCAGCCATCAGCAGAAAACATATAGCTAAACTCTTGCAGGTTTTATTATCTATTTTGATGGACCCCATAAACGATATAGCATGGCCAACCACAGGGGGAACAAAAGAAGTAATAAATGCACTCACTGTGGGTGACACAACAGAAAAGGCAAACTGAGCCAAAAATACAGTAACATAAGGAGATATCAACCGTGCCTCATATCCCAACATAGCCAGGCACAAACTAATCCAACAAATACCAGAAAGATATATCACCCAATCCATTATCCTTGACTCCACAAAACTTCTCACAAACCCCTCCAGCAGCAGCTCGCAGCAGCAGCAACTAACAGCAGCTCAACAAGGAGCTCTATTGGCCTTTTATCTCCACCCTCTAATCACCACCTAAATAGCAGCTGTTTCTCATCATTTCAGGGTGTGCTTGGCCTGGCCTCCCCTCCTGGATGGCCTTCCTACAACAGAGGGGGCTATCCCTCACATCAAGGTCTGGTATGGCATGTGTCCCCACCACTCAACACGTATTGGGTTGCAGCCAGCAGCGGAGCTAAAAGATCTTCTTGGTGGCAAACACAGGGGCCAACCCAGTCTTGCCCTTGATTACAACAGGAGGCACCTGGGCAGCCTTAGCCCCTTTTACCTGGTTGTGAAAGTCATCCAGGTGTCAAGTTCACTTCAGCTCTCGGGGTTCAGACCCCAGCAATTCAATGTGTTCTGTTATTCTTAGCACAGAAAACACGATTATGTGAAATCCCATTTGTTATTATGAGAGGATTAAAAGGCCGTTTCTGCATAACTGTTACGGTCTTACCAGAGCTCAGATTGGGAGAAGGGAGATAGTGCAAATAGACTACTTTTGTAGAACTGTCCTTGCCAAGAGAAGATGATCCATCACTGAAAATATATCAATAGTATCAGAGGATAAAAGCAGTTCTGGAACATCCTGCAGAATACAGAGTGTTCTTTCCCTAGGGATATTGAGTAACCCTAGATACAACTGAAGACATAAGCGTACAGCATGGGAATATCCAACTATGATACAAACCTCTCCCAGCTCAGCTTGCTCAAATAAATGCCACTGACCTGGTCTGAATAGATCTTCTAGACCAGTAGTGGTTTTGTCTGGTGTTGTGCCTGCTTCTTTCATCACTCTGTCTCAATATTGAGAGGAAAATTTCCCCAAAGGTGTTTAGACTGGTGCAGTTGGTCTCTTTTCCTCCCTGTTGTCCCCAGGTGCTGGGGATGCTAATGCAAGGAGAAGAACAACAGGCTCTCCCTGGGTTTCTGTTGTAGACTGGTTTTGTTTTCAAATCCTGCAGCCTGTATGGCACAGCCCGATCCCTTGTGTTTATCTCCTCAGCTCTCATTTCCGTGTTTACTACCTCCCAAATCTATTATTTTAGCTACCAGGCAGTGAGGAGTTGGCATTTGGACATCCTTTGTTTGTCCACAGTTTTCAGGAAAATAATCACTCATTCTGTCTTCAGCCTGGTGTGAAGCTAAGGCTTGGTCTGGGTGCTCTGAGTTTGATGTTCCCTGCTGCCGATATTAGTAACCTTCTTTAACACCACGTGGACTCTTATCACCCTAATCCTGACACAATGTGTGTACAAGCAATGTAAAGTCACTGCTCTCTTTGCCTGGAAATTGGAGACCCTGTGCACAATTCCTCCCTAGCTGGAATCTTCTTACACCTCAGAAATACATTTTCCTCTGCTACCTCTCAGCCACTCCAGCAAACGACTCCGATGTAGCTCTGTAGTTGATTTCTGCACCTTGAATAAGTCCCCCGTGCATTCACTCCCTTCCCCCCTCAGCACATTTGCAGTTGAAATAACTCAGCATCCTGTATCTTCTGAGTTAACTGTGTTGATGGATCAGTGTCCCCAGACACCCAACACAGATAAAGAGTGTAGGGAATTGAGAGACTCCTGTGTGAGTGATTTGGTTAGCTCTAGCTTTGGCCTTTCAGGCTGGAGCAAGATCTGCTCTATTGAAAGGACAAAACAACACTAACAAAACAAAGAATTTTTTGGTTAGTGGGGCTGTCTGAAGTTGCTGAAAAGCTGGCAAAAAGCCCCACAGGAGGCCTATCAAAGCATCTACTATGGCTATCTTAAATGCTCCATGTTGGTTGTGCTTAACACTGAGCTTGTTTTCACCTGACTGAGTTGGTCTAGATCAGAGTACAAGTGATTGAAACATGAAAAAAATGAGTGGCAAAAATGTTATTGAAACTTTATCCGCTGTATTTATATTGCATTGCATACCAAAATAACGGCACCATTCAGAATCCAGCCCTTTTCTTCATCTGTGAAAAAGCCAGATCCACCTTCAGTGTTATCTCAAGTTGGATTTATTGTGTGAACAAATGAGAGATCCAAGTAAAATTCAACCAAGCTAAAGATGCGGCAAAGGAAATGTTAACTGTGCATCCTCCATGGCTAATTCTTCAACTTTTCTCAGGTAAAATGTAAGCTCACAGTTGACTAGTCTCTGGTCACTCTGCCTGGACAAGCTGAACCAGTTTTCTACAAATAGACCTACATATCAGTCCCTGCCACTCACAAAAAATGTACTGGGTCTGATGCAAAACTGTTGTGGTTTAAGAGTTA
>VWZK01019753.1:323-41497 GCA_013396935.1 Baryphthengus martii
AAAGAGGAATGTCCCTATTTTATGCAATATATTTCACAGTTTTTAAAACATGAATTCTTTTCAAGACTTAAAATTAGAATTGCTGACAGTAAGGAAATAAAGATGATTGATGGACTGTTTACACTTGACCAGCTGCTAATGAATTCTCACTCAATATCTTGTTAGCTTGTGCTGAAGTAATACATAAGGCATTTTAGAAAATAGCCTGAAGTTCCTAAAACTACAAAGAAAAAAAAAACGTAGGTTATTCTGATGCTTTTGATCTATGAACTGTGATATAAGCTGTGACTTTAGATGTTCTGGGATGATGTGATTGATAGTATAACTTTTTTTTGTGTTTGATTGTTTACTGAATGTTACTGTATATTATATTTTGACTTGGAGGCGGGGAGAAGAGTCACTGATTTCCTTGTTGGCCCCTGTAGCCCTTGTTCAGGTGGAGCTTTCTGGGAAGAAGGGAGAATGCACTCCTTTGAGAACAGCTGAGCGTGCTCAGCTGAGGGAAATTTCTGGAGTTTCCTAAGCTAGGGACAGTTATCTCTTGGAGGAGACTTCAGAGAAAGGTGGCAATATTTCTGTGGATCCTAAGGGAGTTCTATAAAGTTACAGCATCTCAAAAAACCTCCACTTGAGAATTCTTAGCCCAAGAATGTATGGAATATGTAGGAAAGGAAGGATACATGATGAGCAAGGGAGGGATTGGCTGACTAACACTTAGATTTTTCACTTCTTTTATCCAGCAGAATGGCTTTTTCACTCTTTCAGAATTGTTTTGCAGTAAAGCATTAGCTTTGATTCAGTGTCTTTCATTCTCTTAAGGAGAAGGTGGAGGAGGTTCTGGAGGGACAGTCTCTAACGGGGTGTGTACTTTGACAATCTGCTACTAGTTGCTTCTCAGTGACACATAAAATTTAAAGTCTTAAATCACTTTATGGAGGAATTGGTTACACTCTCGTCAAATGCTTCTTCAAGTGTAGGAAATACCTCAGAAGGCTGCAGGTGAGTATTTAGTGATGAGATTAGCTAGTGTGTCGTGGCTATTTCCTATGTCAAACTGTGCTCCATAAAACACTCATCTCCTTTGCTAACTCTTAACTATCATCTGTAGAAATGCAAAAATCCCACTATTTTAAAAGGTCAAATCCTCTAAGGCCAATGGTGGAACTTCAAATGACTTTAATGGAGCCAGAATATCATCTTGTTTCAAGGAGTTAAGTTCAACCATGTGAATATAAAAGGACAACTTCGTAGCATCTGATAAAAACAAGGAAGGAGGGTGAAGGGGAAAGGGGATCTTATTAATTTTTTGTAAAGTGTGTTCTGTGTTGAATATTTCATGGTGTGCTTTTTGTTGTTGCCTGTGTTGCCAGACACCCATATTTATTATAGCATCTGATAAACATTCTTTGAAAAATATACTCAATAGTTTTGTTAAAATATAGTCCTAGTTATATCTCTCTTTTTCTTGGACTTGTGCTGTGGTTTTGGTGTTTTGACATTCTCTCCGTGCAGTTTGGCTATTACTTTCTGTTGACATTTATGGTGCAAGATGGATGAATTTCTGCAAAGCAGAAGGCAGAAATTGTGGTTCAACCTACTATTTAAGCTAAGCAAATTAGTAAAAGAAAGCATGTTGAAAAATGGTGTGAACTTACCTTGTTCTCCTCACACATTTTATATCAGTATTTTGTGGCAGCTGAAATTTCTGACCAGGACTAGACTCTGTATGTCTCTATTGGCCTCAAACTGCACGTAATTTTTCAGAGTCTGCCATTTCTCCATGTAGGAAGCCTTATTACCCACAGGCAAATGTAATCTATCATCTTTTCCTTCAACAATTCCCCTTTTCCCTCTACCCCGAATGAAATCAGAAAAGATTTATAAGGTTCTGCAGTCTGCAGAAGCTCCTTCATTATCCTTAAATCAAGTATACCTGATTGCAAAGCTCTTATTTTTATAAGAATTTTGGGAGCGGAGTGTTTTATGGCTTTGGGTGCACTTTTACTAAAGGTGAAAAGTGCGCTTTAAAAAGCTAATTCTTTTGAGAGTTATTTTACTTCAAAGTAAAAACCCTTTTTGTCACAAGAAAAATAATGGACCTACCTTGAGATGTCCAAAGAGAACAAAGTATTCTAGCTGAAAAGATAACATCAATTCAGATAGTATTTTCTTAATACAAGCCTTGTGTTACTATCCTGTCCTTCTGATGGAACATAACATCTCATGCACCTATTTTTACTGCTGTGGCAGATGAAGTAGACAGCTTGTTGAATCTGGGTGTCATCGTGTTCACTCGCCTTCCCCAGAGGATTGAATCTGATTTGGGACCAATCAATAGGAGTGAGCAGCTCAATTTTTGGCTTATCATTTTCATTACTTCCAGTTTCCTTGCTTATCTGAATCTCTTACCATAATGACCAGTTACACACTTCTGTCAAGCTCTTCATAGTTGAATCATTTTCGTCTTTTTACATCTTCTTTCTTAATGTTTTCTCTCCTTCCTTTCTCTTTTTTACACATCTACCCCTTCTCCTGTATGGGTAGAATTAGGGTTTTTTCCTAGTTGGATGTGTTTCCTAAAGTTTGTGGCATAGGAGATGTTTTTCAAGTGAAATGCTGTTCTGTTCTGGATAACTTTAATGGAGATACTGGCTTTGCATGAGAAATCACTTTGAGGATCTCAGGAGTTACTACTGGTAGTTAGCACATTTCACCCTCAATTGCTGGTTTGCTTGTTTATCTCTTTAGTCTGACAGTAAAGTTATAAAGCAACTCATACTACTTCAGCTTAGTTGACCTGTTGATGCTGCAGTATGTATATTAAAGATTTTCCTTTTATAATGCTTTCATAGTTTATGAAGTATTTTACAAGGTTACCTTTATAACTGAGAGTCGTGAAACCTGTGGTGTTAATGAAAAATATACCCCTAAAGAATAGCAGTCCTCTGCTTTTGGTCATCTGCGTTGTACATCCTCTTTGTCCCAGGTAATTTAATTAATTTTCTTAGGAGCAATATTTTGGTGTCTTTACATGTATTATTGTGTGGTGTGGTTTGTGTTTTTTTTTTTATTATAATAATCTGTCTTTGATTTACATTTCCACTTCCCTTGGTTTCCCTGAAGTCCTCTTCGGTGAAACAGGTCATTAGAAATTAGTTATTTTTAACAAAAAAACCCACTTGATTGAGGCTTTAATGTAAACCCTTATTTCTTTGCCTCCCAGAGCAGCTAGAAAATTGAGATTTAAGTGTCTGCATATGTGGATCTTGTCTTCCTTTTCTCTGTGGTCAGTTACTCCTTTAAGTTCATGTATGTAAGCCCAGCTTTTGTAACCCTCATGGTGATTTACATTTGGACACTGTCTTACTGATGGCTCAGATATACAGAAGATGTTTAGTACTAAAGAGAATGGAAATATGTTTTTAATTTGGGAAAAAGGCAGAAGCTGTTTCCATGATCAGGTTGTTTGCCTGTGTGTATTCAGTTCAAACTTAAAATTTAGGACCTTTTTAGCCTGTACCTCCTTTTAAAAACCAGCCTTAAATATCTTTTGTTCTACCATTTTTGAGAATATATTTTTGTGTTCCCGCAGCATAACTTAGTTGCATTTATGATGCATGTATCACTTTTCTTTATATCCTCTCTCAGGAGTAACACTGAATTGACTCTGCACTTAAATCACTTAGAGTTTTAGCTAGCAATGTGTTTGATGTCAGTAACTTGTATTTTTGTGGTATTAGCAATGCCCCTGCATCAATTTTTCACCCACCTCCAAATTTTATAAAAGAAAAACTTAAACACAAAGTATTGCAGTAGGCCATTAATGCTTGTTTGTGGAAGCACACATCAACTTAGTATTTTTCTAAGAATAATTTTGATTTTTAGTAAGATACTCGCATATTACGTGAAGTAATCTTAGAATATAATTTAGCAGTATAAATGATAGGAAATCAGATCTTGACTTCACTCGGTTTCTTTACTTCTTTGCTAAAGATGAGGTGGAACTTTTAAAATCCTGAGGCAAAGCACATGCAGGTAGGGAAGAAAAGAATGAACAAGTGCCAAAGTTTATGAATATGGGAGAAGAGACTGGCAGCAACTTATCTTGGAATTGTCAGTTTAAATTGAAGCCATGAGATTGATCCTGCAGTGCAGAACAGAGGCAGATCTTTATGGCTGTTCAGGATCCAGGTATCTTCAGGTGAGATTCTCTGTAGATTGAGGGAGTTATTGAAAGAAATGGAAGAAAGCTTCAGGGAAAGAAGTAGTATAGAAATGGCTATAGTTAAACAAAACAAAGCCTGTCTTACAAATCTTACGAATTGTAACAGCTTAGAAAAGTGCAATCACTAATGCTTTTTTCCAGTCAGGTTCACTAACTCCACTCCTCTTGAAGTATATAATTTAAAAAAGATTTTAAAAGCAAATATGCTACTTATCTTCATGAGCAGTGCATCTGTCTTTCTAAAATACCTTGTTTTGTAAAATATGGCTTCTATTAAAACATCATGAGACTTTCAGTCAGTAGCAACCTGTATGGCGTTTTTCAAGGTGGCTGTGACCTATATGGATGTAGGTCTCCAACAACTGCCAGTAGCAATTAGGTTAGGCAGATGGAAAAATATTCGGATAGCAAGAATAGTTAAGCACGAATACAGATCGATGTGCACAGACTGTGTTCCCCAGAGGCCGAAGGTTTTTGAAGAAGCTGGAGAAGCATCTATCGTGGTAAAGTTGATTTTGCTCTCAGATGAGGAGGCCTTCATGTTCACTCCTTCCAGTTCCACTTCTGGATACTACTATCTTACTGATTATTGTAATCACTTGGTGAAAGTGGAATTAGGACAGTTTATGCTGACATCTATTAATCATACGCGTTCAAGGCTTCTCTTCAAAGAGATGAAAAATCCGACAAACCAGAAACTAGCACCACCTTGTGTGACGGTAGAATGAAAAAAAAAGAATGTTCACTTCTTGTTAGCGTGTTATAGCATTAACAGATTTATGAGCAAGATCTAGTGGGGAAGTAAAAGACAATTGAGTCAGACAAGCTTTAGCCTGTGCTCAGTAGGCAGCAGAACTGTTCAGCTCTGGAGATGAATACCTGCAAGGCATTTAACACTGTTTTTTTTTCCCCTCCAGGTATTTAGCCTGAATAGTTCGTTGGATTTTTTTATTTGTGATATTAGTCTCAATTGTGACAGCTAGAACTTGGAGAAAGAGGCAAGTTGCAGAAGTGTAAGGAGAAGAAATATGAACTGCATAGGTAGTGCTAAAGCAGAAGACAACCGAAAAAAAAAAATCTTCTTCATGAATCTTATTTGCATGTTCAGATATGCTATTGATAGCTGTCTCTTTTCCTTTCCTGAAAATAAGAATAATGCTGTTGAGTAGTGGTCTGGACCAATTGTGTCAGTTTACATGTTCTTTAAATCCAAGTTACCAACAGGAAGATAGAAAAGGGAGGTGCATCATCATTACTAGAAAAATAGATGTTTCATTATTTCTTTGGAAAGAATATATATAAACAACAAAATGTATTCAATATGAATGGTTCAGTTAATGGCTTTCCACGCCTCATTTATACATACTCTTATAGGAAACTACTGAAATTCTTTATGTGCACAGTGCTGGAAGGACACATCATTTTCTTTTAATGAGTATTCTCATCCCTTCTTGATGAGGTTTTGTTCTCTAAGAAGCACAGAATTACTATATACGATGTTTAAATTATTTGACTTTGAAATATGTTTCTTTGGTGCAAGAGCTTTTTGATTACATTGTAGATGGAACTATTGCTGAACTGCATCCACCTTGAAAGTTTATTTCTTGTGGAATAAAAAATGAAAGATCTCCTCTATGAAAGCTGGAAAAAACATATTCTTTCGTAACCGACCATTTTTAATTCCTTGAATGTTTATTACAATAACATCCATCCTGTTTGCGTCAGTTAACCTAGGGCAGCTAAGGCGGCAAACAGTGATGTTAATCCACAGACATTCCATACTAACCTAACATTAATGCTCACTTGCATATTATTATTGTTACATGTGTCATGTCTATGGTGGTGACGCTTTGAAATGTCCACTATTATGTATGTATTGGAGCTTTAATGTAAGAGTGTTGGGTGTAATGAACTCCATGTTGCAGGCTCATTTGCTCTTACCCAGCAGGTGCTGCTTTGTAGTTTGCCATCTAAAGAGACAGTTTTAAGAATCAATTATTTACGTACAAAATTGATGTTGATAGAGTAGAATATGAACTCCACACCATGTGGGATTTTCACAGTTGTACACACTGCACTTCAGCTTACATGAAGTATCTCGGCAAGGTTCTAGTGGCAAAATGTTAATTCCTTAGGTGTTCATTAAAATAACATTAATCATGAATGCTGATGGTGTTCACATTGATTTATTCTGAAACTTTAAAATTATTCAGATTCTATAATTAGGTGGGGCAGGAAAATGGAATTTGGCCTTGTTACTTTAATAGGACTATTCATTCACTTAAATGTTAGATTATTTTTTCTGAGGAATTTGACGAACATCTGCTTTTTAAAATGAATGGTACAGCCAACTTGTATCTAATAAGGTGTTAATAAGTATATTTCCATACTGAAAAGCGTTTTTCAATACTTTGTGAGAAACAGGCTTGTTTTATGTTTACTGTTGTGAAGGACTTGTGACCATCTTCATTTTAAGACCCACCCTGAGGGAAATCTGATAATTAAATCTACAAGGCTTCAGATAATGTCTGTACTTTAGATGACTGGATGGATGTTGTTCAAGCTACCTGGAAGTCATCAGTCTGTCATTATTAATTACGTGATAATTATATTTCTGTGTCAAAAATGGAAGTGAAAAGTGTTGTTCTTACACGACTCTATCTTTTGTTTCTTCTAGAACAAATAAAAGAGGCAGCTTTTCTTGTCAAAGGAAATTTACTAAAATTTACGTTTTGGGGTAATACTGCTGTGTGCTTGTCCCATTCTTTAGTTCTTTGGGCTTCATCTTTCAGCTGCTGCTTGACACAGGTTATCAAACCTAGAGGTACCTTTGGTCTGACCGAGCAAAACCATCATTTTATTCATTTACAGATATTTATGCCTTTATGGGTAATATTTGCTTTCAGGAAGGCCAGGCTCCTGAGACTCATGCAAAACTTCGAAGCAGGCTTGGGAACAGAGTTGAACTGCTCTTTCTCGCCTGTTCAACAGACTATTTCTGCTACGTCAGTTGGGAATGAAATACAGCGGCTTGTATTCGGTGCTATGTGTGATCCTGTAATTTGTTTACATTAACCATCATTGAGTACCTACACGGCAATTAAGGCAATTACCAGAATTTATTAAGTTTCTGCTAATATTGGAATCCTGGCTTTAGTTTGCTAGTCAGCAGTGTTGCCCTTGCAGTTGTGTTTTGTTTTTTTTCTACCATTCACACTGTGGGTTTTTTGCAGAATTTCTGTTCTCTTGTCCAATTTTAGGATTGGAAATAACAGTATGAGGTAAAAAATGTCATGAGAGGAAAGGGGGGAAGTTGAGTGGCTGTCAGCAGAGCAAGCTAGTACACAATTTTTGAGGCTGGTACATTTTCCGTTTCTTGTATCTCTCTGTTGAGGTCTGAAGTTTGCACTGTATCTCTGAAAACTGTATCTGTCTGTTAGCGGTAGCTCCTAGATTCCTTGCAAATAGTTTGTACAACACCTTATAGTGCAATTTTTGGTAATTTTTGAATTGAAACAGTCATGTGCTTTCTTTATAGATGTTATTTTAGTGGTTATTTTTTTTTATATACTGTCTCGAGACATATGCAGGAGTTTGTCAGATTAACTGTTGTTAATCTTCCTTCCTTCAAGCTTTCAGATGCTTGTACTTAGTTTCCTAATGGGTGTTTTAGGCCTGTAAATTGCTGAGGGGTGGTGTGAATTGTTGCTTGTAGCTAGATTTACTTTTAAAATTGTCTGGGTTTTTTTTTTATTATTGATGGAGATTGTGCTCTCTATCTCTATCTATAATGAATTTGCCCAGCTTTTTCTTGTTCAAATGATCTACCAGACTATGGTGGTATCACTTGTCTGTAAGACTGAGATGGATGCTGCTGGCTACCTTTATTTCTGGTTTATGGATCTTGTTGCAAAAAGAAATGATATATGAAATGTCCCTCTTAATAAATATTTGAGTCCATAGGCTCAGCCTGCTTTCTTCTTGCTAACTTGTAGCTTCAAATCCTGGAGCTTTATTAGGCATCATTTCTTTATTTTGTCCACATAAGTGCAGCATTTACTATTTCTGTGCAGTATATACTTGGCAATAATCTATTGGAAAGCAGACGTACACATACAAACATTGGATCTTAGGATTTAGTCCTTTTTTGGCTTAATGTAACTTGGATTTAATTCCTGATACGGACTTTTTTTAGGGAAGGCACCTACCTGCCATCTCATTTTCTTGGAGACATCCATCTTGTTGAGAATAGCAGATTTCGGGTTGATGTAGTTCATTAAAAAAATGATATCCAGTCATATGTAAAGAAATGTGTGGTTTAACACTGTAGGTTTGGGGCGGGCCTGTATTCCACTGCTACTTTGAGCCCTGAGATGGTGTATCTGTATTTCGGAGCACTGAGGTGGCCCACTGAGATTACAGAGAGCCTGGCACTACACATGCCCGGGAAGACGATTGTGTCTTCCTTGTCTCTAGTCTAAACATGCCCTCCTTTAGTTTAAAACCATCACCTTTGTTGTGTCGCAACAGGCCCTGCCAAAAGGTCTGTCCCCATCTTGCTTGTGGGCCCCTGTTGAGTATTGAAAGGCTGCAGTAAGTGCTCCCTAGAGACTTCTTTTTTTGTCTCCTGATCTGTTTTGTCTGAAGCTACAAGTCTTTCAGGGGAGGTCAAAGATAAACCAACTTCATTAGTGTATGTTTATTATGGAGGAAAAGAAACAAAAGGAAAAACATTTGTGTGTTTGTGAATACATACCCAGTTGTACTTGTTTAACCAGATATGTCAAAAAGATTTTGTATGTCTCGACCTAGGAAAATATTTTATCATATTTCATTAGTCTAACATTGTAAATATTAATGTCATACAGTTCTACTTAAATTAGACGTGTATGGAGCCTTTGAACGTTTGTGTGTTTTGAGTAACTGCGTCAGTGCTGGGACCACGTTCACGCACAATAAACATTTGAGAGCAGCGGGTCAAGTTAAAGAATAGGAAGACAGAGTAAAAATAACTTCATGTTTTGGGAGGATGGTATTTGTTCCTGATGGCTCAGGCCTTCTATTATGACCAGAATGCATAAACGTTAAACCTTAAAACCAACTTTGAAATGAAGCTGTTAACGTCTTCCTGCACTACAGAAGTCACTTGGCTGCAGAATGACACTTGCAGTTTTGGTTTCATTTTGTAATTACAAAAACGTGTTTTCAAACTGTGCATAGTAAAATTCCAGCACTGTAGAAGATGACCAGAAATCCTAAAACCCATGTAGTGAAGAAATAAGAAACTGAAGTGTGGAGGTTTAAGATGAGTCTTAAAAAGACAGGTAATGTTTTGAATAGCAAATAATTTATGCAAAATATGTTACAAAATCTAAGATCCTAAATAAATAACCAATACAATGTATTCTATTTTGACACTGTTTCCACTTAAAAGAGAGTGAATGCAGATTCATTTGCTAACAATATTTTGAAGCTATTTTTCATTATATTTGCTTTATACTTTGTTCAAATAATTGAACTGTAATTTTAAATGTCAGTCTTCTGCTTTGAAGCTACATGAAAATATGGTGAGATAAACATTGAGAAAAATAGATTTGTGGTTATATAATTTCTCTTTATTATAAAAAAGTTGCTTCACCATATGAAACTTTTTTTCTGCTATATTTTGGAAGGCTCATCTTCCCTTTTATATTTGATCGAGTCAGCACAATAGAATGCGTTCCTAATTCCTGTAATCATTTATGATTACAACATGAAGGTTGTATTATAAAAGTTATTCTCATACAGTATTGAGAAGTCTTGAAGATTTAAAACTGAAGAATGGGATATAAGAATGCTTTGATTCAGATATTAAATGGCAGACAAATATGCCATGTAGTAATTGTTAAAGACTTTATACTACTTTTTTTTTTTGTATTTGAACATTTTGGTTTTTTTCCCTTGGTTTGATGTATCATAAAAGGACTATTAACCTTTACCATTATGTCCAAATTCTGCTATTTTTCAGCAAAGCAGAGGTTTTTTACTTTGGAGTAACATTTTCTATACCAGGAGTAGTATAACTCTAAGGGCTCATTTCTGTTGCCACTTCTGTCAGCAGCTCTCTTTGACAGAAGTAGGTTTGGGGCCCATTTGTCTTTAAGTAGAAATACAAACACCTGATTTGGCAGGCTATACTTTCATAGCAGATTTTGTAAAGACAGCTGCCTGTTGAAGTCTCCTGCCCATATTGTCTCACAGAACACTGAGACTTTAGAAAACAGCAGCAGCAGCAGCTAACACTTGCATACATATACTTTGTTTTTAAAATATGTTTATCTTTGCATTTTCTGATTTAGAAATCAGGCTGTATTTCAAGGCAAAAGGTAAGCTGGAGGAGAATTGTTAATTTTTTTTTTTTTCCTTTTTCGTTTGTAAGAAAGCTTGGCAATGTATTTAGAGAATTTCTTATTAGTCTGAATAGTTAAACCCTCCTTTTGATTAATGCATTATTTCTGGAACCAGTAGATAAAATTCTACACATTAAACATGGTAAAAACGGTGCATATTCTGCAAAGGACAGAATTTTAGATCAAAGGTTTTGGGCACAAAAGAAGTAACAAAACGATCCCTACAAAACAGAGTAACTTAATAACACAAGAAATAACTTTTGTTAATTTTAAACTTTAGAAACTGAAACATGTAGCGTGTAATTAAATTATGGTACTGTACATACCAGCTGTTCTTGGTAATTGAAACTTTACAATATGAAAAATACATTACATCTGTACAGTTTATACAGGTAGGTAGGATGAGCTTTGAAAAAGATTCACTTTAAGGGTCATACTCTGAAGTCAAAAAATAACTGCACAACTTAACTAATTACAAATTGTAGACTTGAAACAATTAATCTTTGTGATTCATTTTCAATTTGAACAGGGATCGTAGAATCCATAATATTAGGTCTTCTCCACTTCTGTCCATAATGTTACATAGAATTTGGTTGCAGCCTCTGCTACAGGAAAAAAAAAAAACAAAACCACAAACCCATCGCAGTTAAGCCAGCTGCTGACTGTGTTCCTTGATTCGTGCTGTTGTTGTTATTGTGCTCAGATCCAGATCAGTTTCTAGGTGTGTTTCCACTATTTCTTCCTGGTTATTGGAGTCATAGGGCTTGTGAGCAAGTAGTTCATGATGTACTCCACAGTAACTTATCGTGGGCTGATCATAGGCAAGAAATGTTGACACATTCATAGACAACGGTATCTAGGGGAAAAACAAAGATGAAAACCAGCCAGTTACCAAAACGCATAATCCAGTTGTACGTGCTTGAGTTTGCCATTGAAGAAATGAACTGTCTACTTGGCATTAGACGATGTTCTCATAGTGCTGCGTGTAAAAAAACCAAACAAAAACCAAAACAAATAACAACCCTCTTCCTTCTCTCTATCCCTCTACCCTCTCTGCTCCACCCAAACCCTGCTCTTTATATGGAATATCTCAACTGAGATTTAAATGGCTTTTCAAGTTTAAGAGTGATTGGTCGATCTCGCAGGAATCTAATCAGTGGGTGTGACACCTTTGGTCTGCTGGGAAGTACTCAGGGCTGACACATGTCCTGTTGCTTAAAGGATAAGCATTGATTTGAATCTAGCAGCTGTCAGTCAATATTGGACCGTGGTAAGTCACAGCTTCATACACTGTTATGCTGTGGTAGCTCTAGAAGCTTCACTACTGTAAATGTAATTCAAATGCTTTAGGCTGAAAAGTTTTTAAAATTTTTTACTATCTTCTTGGGAATGTTGAAAAGACTTCGGCATAGATTATTGAGTGTAGAATCAGAGGTGAAATGAATGTGGATTTTGAATTGTATGTACTTGCACTATTAGATTTATTTTTGTATGTATTAAGACAACTGAAGGATGAAAGAGGTGACTATATTGCAATGGTGGTGCGAGTCATGCATTTTCCCCCCTTTGTAAACACTAACAGTATCTTTTCTTAAACTACTGAACATTTCCTTTTACAGCTCAAAGTGTATTTCCTAACCTGGTTTCGTGAACATGGCACAATACTGGCTGCTGGCTGCAGTGCAATGAACATGAGCAAAAGGTGGTGAATGGCTTATTCATACTTCACGGAAACAAGACAACCAAATAAAACGTTATTATTTGGCATTAGATGTGCTGTTGCCCACGTTTTGGTGGAATAGTCAATGGAGAGATACTTCGTGTCCTGCCCAGCAAAACACGGGCTGGTGTGCTTCTTAAAAA
This sequence comes from Baryphthengus martii, assembly GCA_013396935.1. Taxonomy (NCBI): domain Eukaryota; kingdom Metazoa; phylum Chordata; class Aves; order Coraciiformes; family Momotidae; genus Baryphthengus; species Baryphthengus martii. The sequence goes on from VWZK01019753.1 coordinate 12,801, forward strand.
TTAAAGTCTGTCTATGTTTAGCATAAGAACTGAGGCTTACATACATTTTTGGAAAAGGTTTGTTGGACTAGAAAAAGAGTGTGTGTGTGTGTGTGTGTGTGTTACGATCTTAATACCTGGTCATATTCCCAGTAGCCTTTGTTCGTGTGTTTTTTATGTAACGTATCTAAATTGCTGACATTTTATTCTACTCTGTTTTCAGCAACATCAGATTAGAAAGAAAGCAGAAGGGAGGAAATGAGCACTTGAACTGCTTCAGACCTATAATCAGAAACCAGCTGGATATGGTTATGGACTTGTTCTAATTTTTTTATTTTTTTTTTTTTAGGAAAAAACAACTCTGGAAAATTGGTTCCATCCATCAGGAGGGTGTGTGTTTGTATGTGTGTGGAGCAGTGGGCAAGCGGCTGAGTTGCCAGCAGAGGTTAAACCACAGCATGCAGATAATTGCATCCTGCATTCTTGCAGGCGTTACTTATACAGGCCTGAGTGGGAAACCACGAAGGAGGAGATCTAAGGCCTATCTGAGATTAGAGAAATAGAACAATTTTTGGATTAATGGCATTTTTTGCTTAGCCTGGTAAAGTTTCCATTCTGGAAAAAAAAGTTCACTGTTGTGATTCTCTATTGCTGTTTTCTGAAGCGATGTATGAAATTGTGTTGACAATTCTACCTTATTCTGGGCAAATAACAAACCAGGGATGATGCCACTCTTCAGAAGCATCTGCACTAGTTCTCTTGTAATCAGCTCATTCCTGTAGAAAGCAAAATCTGCACCTTTTAGAAAATTAGTGATATGCAGGCCTGGTACAAAAATCTCCCAGATAGTTTCTTCTGACCTACTCCTTTTCTCTTGTTGCATCTTTTTTTTCCCCTCCTTCAGTGTGTCCCCTTCTATCTCTATTTCCTAGAATGGTCAGGAATATTTCTTTTTAGTGTAAGTATTTGGGGCAGGAGACTTCTTGGTCACTCCAGTTCATACTGCAGCTCATTTGTAATCATCCGGCAAAGCTGCTACCAGGTGCTGCTTTATTGCTGTCTGGATGTGCTGGAACGCTTTGGGCTTCTCAGATTGTAGTCCCGGAATGGAGATGTCAACCCTTATGGCATCGTAATTAAATAAGAAATATGCCTGTTTGTATTTCCTCCTTTGCATTCTTCCTTCCTGTTTTCCTTCTGATAGTGGTATGTGTCTCAGTAAAAGTTCTATCTCTAGAAAACTCCTGTTATTTGAACTTTTTTTTTGGGAAAAAAAAAAATCAAATAAGTAATACCACAGCATTTGCAGTGACAGCTCTCATCTCTTTGACAGCAATTCTGGAGGAAAAAGTGCTGCATTGTTTAATTACTAGTGATGTGTGACCTTCCTATTGTTTGGAGTTCGGGTTGGGATGAGCATCCCAAAAGCCTCGGCTTATCTCAGATTTACAGTTCAGAAGCCTTAAAATTGTGATTACTATTCAAGGAAGCATCTGTCCCACAAGCTGAATTTCACTGCGTAGTATTAAATTTCTGCACAGTGTGTGAAGAGGAAAAAGTTTCAGCAGCCCTGTGTCTTTTCAGTAAGGAAGTCTAAACCTGCAGACATGTTTTACTTAGAAAATGTGGCTTAAAGGTTGAATTTACAAAACTATATAGCAAACCATAATTTAAGAAAAAAAAAATTCTGTTCAGTGCTAACAAGAATTTAATCCAGTGTTTCGGTTGTTGATGTTTGTTAGCTTTCATAAGAAACAGAACTGCATTTTTTTTTTCTGAATTTGTTGTATTTGGAATTAGAGGCAATATTTTCAGCCTAAAGATTTTGATATTTTGTTAAGTTTAATGGACATGGGGTGTCCAGACTTCCTTGGGGGGATTTCAAGACTTGGCTACAGAATCCTGGAAATGAAAGCTTGGAAACTAAAGGCATAGGGCCATAGCCACAGATTCAGAGTGGCTTTAGAATGTAACTGTGGGGAAAATACGATAGGGTAAAGGAATATTATTCATCGAGACAGCACAGGTAAGGAGCCCAAAAACAGACGATCCTGAACAGGAGAGGTGAATATAAGTTAACTGGATTGTACAGTGAAATAGGAGAATAAAATGAGATGAAGGGTGGAAGCAAGAGGAGTGATAGAGTTGTGATATATCATTCTGAAAATGAACAGAATATAGGAATGTCATTACAACATAGCCAAAGGAATATAATATATCGGCGTATGGTCAACAGATGAGAATTAAATCTATTTCATGTGAAAGTCAGTGGAATTTTGCTATTGGCTTCAGTGAAAAAAAAAAAAAAAAGAACAAGTCCTTGTAATATATACCAGGGAACCATGAAGGTTTTATTGGCATGAATCAAAATTAAATGCTTCATTCATGACAACTGTGAAGAATCCTGTTATTTCAAATGAACCTTAAAACAAACCTGGTACTTTACCATCCATTCGTTTGTCTTAGTGATGTATTTGTCATATTATTTAAATTTATTGGAGGTTAAATTTCAAATAGTACTGTCTTTGAATCCTTACGCATGTAAACCAGAAAAAGGCTTGAAAGAAAGAAAATGCCTTTGGTTTGTTAGAGAATAAATTAGAATAAATTATAATTAATGCATTTAAGAAATCTTATCTAATTTGGGTCTTTCACGAATCCTAACAGCCTGATTTCAGACCTTGAATTTGAAGTGAAGGCAGATTCTGTCTTCATGTGGGAACTCTGGATTCCTATTTCCTCTCCTGCTCTCTGTGCCTGTGAACCTCTCTGCTTTCCTACTCCAAACTTCAGTTCTCTTTAGCACAGTCAGATGCATTTACCTGTTTTCCTCTGTCACCCTCTGTCCTGTTTTATCATATTTCTCATCTCCATGTTTCCTCTCTTGTCCACTGCTTTCCCCTTCCATTTCTTTTATGTCTTTGCTTCACACAAGACCTGGTAACTTCTGCATCTGCCTTTTGCTCTTCTGTGACTCCATCCCTCTGCCACCCACCCCACTGGCTGTGTCCTCTGGCCCTACCCCAAGTGCATTCCACTGAAACACATCTTGCGTGTAACAAGTCCCTTATTTTCTCTCTTAAGTAGCACGTCCAATGGCTTTCTGTGAAAGCCCTAGAGCTATCTGGTAGGTTTAGTTATGAAAAGAAACTGCCTATCTCATAATGATCTCATCCCATTTCTTTCATTGTCAACTTGTTCAAGCATGTGTTCACTTAAAAGTGCTGTGCCATGAAACCAGGGAGATAATTAAACTCAAGCTTCTGGTAAAGAAGTAAATAAACCTATTGTATCCTATCTATCTGTGACAGTCATGGATTTCCAATTCAAATCCTCCTGGCTCTTCTACCGAAGTGTACCTCAGCCATGGGGGTAAGGTTACGAACAGGGGCTTTTTTGTTGTTGCTGGCATTTGCATACACTGTGAAGTGGCCTTACTGCAAGGAAAGGAGTACCTCCGATTAAGTCGTGGTCCCTTGAAAGTGCTGAAAATGGATGACTGGAAAAATTGCTAGTCAGTTTTAAAGATCTTAATTTTCCTTTAAAATTCTGAATTCTGTGGTGCTTGTTCTTTAAAACTTGTGTCTGCATACTTCAGCCTTTCAAACTAAATTCTAAAGGCCTTGGAAAAGGCAGTATGTTCTTAGATCAGCTGGTGAGAACTTTGGCGTGAAATGTCCCAAAGGCATAGGTATTAACTCGCCTAGCTTCTCTTGTGAATGGCAGGGAGGAGTTGTACAAGCGAAGGAATGAAAAGAGAAGGACATTTTCCAGCTTTTTCTGATTCTCTCAAAATTAATTTCTACTCAGTTCAAGCTGTAATTAAAAACCTATCCGAAGTATAAGCAGTAACAATAGCTTTCATTGAATAGCAAAATTTTTCTTCACCCAAAAGTTAAATTAATGCCCTCTGGGTGAGTGAGAATTGTGTTTTCCATCCAAAGGGCACATCTGTCCAGATATTATATGTGATTTCAATATAAAAATTTCTGTTGCTCAAGATAACTAAGCTTTTCTTCTGCTATGATTTTCCTTCTCTGCAGTAAACCTAGGCAACAAAGTACGATAGTGATACGTTTCATGTGCTCTGCTTGGGTTTGGTATTATTTCTATTCCAGTGTTTTCATCTCTGGTTTCCTACATTGGGATCCCACATCGTGAGACGTTAATGCAACCAAAACCAAGCTTGTATGTGCTTGAGAACACTGTGCACTCATGCACTGTGTTCCCAAACAAATTAATGAATACAATTTATAAAGTCTAACTTAGAGTCATACCTTGCATCAGCTTATGATATGAGTAATAGTAGTTCAATGACTAATCCAGATATACCTGTCAGAGATGGAAAACCTATCCTGAGACTGCTCTGATCCATCTGCTGATTTTTATCGTCCCAAAGTCCCCTTGAAGTACCTGACTGAAATCCAAATGTGCTGAGATTTTTGTATGTAGGTATGTAAATTAGTTGGAATACAACTTCCGTTGGGATTTAATTATTTGTTGAAGCTCAAGTGGTTTGTTTATTGTAGGAAGTGTTTTATTTTTAAAATCTATTTCGCATTCAATAGCGGGTCTGTTCCTATTGAATAACTTCTTATAAACTGCACACAATTCCAGGTATTCTTCACCTATCCTTCCTTAGATTTCTGACTGGATACATATAAAATTAATAGTGATTAATATATCTAAAAGGAAAAAAAAAAGGGGAAATTTATGTTTTATGTTCAAATGAAATCCTACTTTAACAGACTCAGTTCTTGGAATTTGCTGTGCAACGAGCAGTGTTTTGTTTATTTCTACAAAATAGTCTAATTTCATAAAGCTCATCTGAGTGAAGTATTTCCGATTACATTAGTGAATAAGCTGTACCTAATCATTTAAATAAATTAAAGGAAGATCGTTATTGAAAAATTGAATGAAGGCTAATACCAGATGCAGCTTGAAAAGGATGAGCAGGGATAATATAATTTGTATATCTCTTGGATGAGGAACATGGGATATACGATCCTTTTAGTTCTCGGGAAAGGTTCTTAAGAAGTTTGCTGTGTTTACCTGACAAAACTCTTATTTTCTGATGTGGCAATAGTAATGATGTAGCATTTGATGTAGCATTTATTTTCCTTACGCAAGACATCCTCTACATATCTTATTTAATATTTATGTTAATTAAATTGTTTTCTTTTTTTAACTTCTTTCCCTTGGTCAGTGTGTTTAAGTGGCCTTTTTATTACATTTGATCACTGTCTAATTCTAGGGAAAAAAACCTCTGTTACATTTTCAAGCAGTATATGCTAGTTTATTGTTATTGATAAGGGTTATTAATATTTGCACTCATTAAAATATTTATAGCATGTGCATCAGTTGCACTGCTCATGAGATATTTGTGGGGGATTTTTATATATCTGTCCGTAATCAAACAATTCTTCAATGTAGAACTACAAATTTTACAGGGCAGGAAGGCATTATTTGGTCCATTTAATATGAATTCTGTTAAAATCCAGGCCAAACATTCAAAGCATAAAGTGGCGGTTTATTGATAGCCATGCTGTTCTTCATCCTTTTCACTCTGAAATGCTGCACTAGTTACTGTGGCAGATTTTCAGGAAAGTTGTAATAAGCAAGGGAGCATAGCCAAGGCACTGGGACAGAGTCAGAGGTGTGCAGGCAAGGGACCAAAGCTGAGCAGAGTAGACCTTTTTGGTTCATTAATGATGACCTTAATTGCTGGTTTGCATGGTTCGTGGAACTGGGACCGAAATGTGGAGGTTTAGATATCCAGGTGACTCATCTGCTTAGCCCAGTGTGGTAGTTTCCAGAAGCCATTAGAAGGCTGCTCTGTGGTCTATGTACAGGTGACTCCTTTATAGCCCTCCTGGTACAGCAACTTGAGGAGGACTAAAAGAAAAAAGAGCCTCTTCCGGTCTGTATCTGGGTTATAAATCCCCTTTGTGGCTTTTTTGACAAGTGGACCTTAAACCCCCATCCTCCTGTTGATACCAGTGGTATTCCATTCAGGTACGTACAAGTAAAGTGCATTTCCCCTTTAAAGAAATCCTCAAGTAGTGAGGGAAATGGAAACTGTTTAGGTTATTTATTTAGAGGCAGCCACTTAAACCCAGTCACTTTGATCTTTTCTAGTACCCAGTGACCGAAATATGTTTACTTTCTTGTACTAACCATGGACGGAGACATCAATCTGTACTTACTGCCTAGCTGTTTTGATTAGCGTGTTTTCTTCAGGTCAAACTGGAGTCATGTTGCTGTGATGAAAGAAGCAGCTTGTACTATTTTGGGTATTGTGAGTAGGCAGAGGATGGTTTTCTTCAGAACATGCAACCTGAGACGTTAAACAGTATTAAAAAAGCACGCGTATGTAGCAGGAGCTCAGCATGGGTTTAAAGGAACATACGAAATAGGTGATGGGCAGCACTGCCAGCACTTCTCACAGCTCTGCCCTGGGGAGAAAGAATGGAGCCTGAATATTTCTAAAACAAGTGAACATATTACAGAAAATGTAATAAATATGTTCCATTTATGTGATTCTGTATGGGAACTTCCACAGAATTTACTAGAGAAGATACATTTCTGATCAGATCATTTATTTGCCGTTAGAACCAGTGGAAAAACTCTGGAAAACAAGACAAACTTAGAGGGCTCGAGAGCTCAGCAGAGTAAACCAGCCCAGCTGTGTGCAAGGAACAGGGAAATACTGGTGTTTGGATGTGGAGGATTAATTACTTGGATCATTAAGCAGTGATAAACACTGCAAGAGTGGAACATAGATGTTTGCAACAGCACTGGTTACGTCTACTGACAGGACTACATTTCATCCAGAGAATCTGAGCAGACCTGAAGAAGGGCCAGGATGTAGATACAGGCTTGATGAGCCTGTACCTTTTGAGAGACCATTGTGTGATTCCACAGAGAATTGTCTTGGCTAACTTTACCTCTTATAAACCTCCCTTTATATCCATCTTCTTTGAAAACCTCTGTGTAAAACTTTCATGACAAGAATTTGCATGCGAATGACCAAACCATAGTTAATTTCTAGTACAACTTTTTCAAAATCTAGATTTACAAGCTTTAATATACACCAGGTGGGCTGGAGATCTGACTGGATTTCACAATCAGATGTCACAGGTAACATCTAATTAAATGTACAAAACAAAATTTTAAATATTTGGGCAGAATTCCTTCAGGGCGATGTTAGAATGAAAGAAAAATATTTTATATAACTTCATATGACAGATTTTTCTTGCCTTTTTAGAGAGTAGCTTGTTATTTATTATTTTGTTCCTTTTGGTAATGTGCTTTGCACATTAAAAATAGATGAAGAGAGAAGTATTCGGCCAAGCTAACCAAAGACGCAGATGGCTGGTAGAGAAACCTGCCAGTCTCTCAAATCTATATTGGCAAATTTGTTATAAGAGTCTTCTTACTTAGAAGCTAGTGAAGTTAACTGGAATGGATCACATGTTTGTTCTCTAGCAATAGATTCGACAGTTGTACAGACAATTTCTCTAGCCTCATGAATGCTAACGCCACAGTTTATAAATCACAGAAGGATTCAAAAGTTACTAGTATTGTTCAAGGAAAGATGGTAAAATGGGTTGTGTTTTTTGAAAGATACAGGAAAATTGTTGTTTGTTGAAAGCAAATGCACTAATTTCCCATGTATGAATTTCTGCAGTGAGTGAAGAAGGCTGACTTGAGAAGGAAGTTCCTTTAGAACAAACTGGTGTGTAGATTGCTTTATGATGCAGTGATTGCCCAAGAAAATGCTCTTGCTTTACTATCAACACAAGGCGATGTAGTCCTTGGTAGTTTTCCTGCCAGTTAAAATCATACCTTAGAACAAGGTGAAAACATTGATAGAGCAAATGCAAGGTATCGGGGATGTGTCCTATCTGAAGATGGTATCCTTGACGGTGCAGAGCAATGCACTGAGCAGACTTCCAGATACCTGAAAATACCGAGCAAAGGTGCTTTCCTCAAGGAAATAACTCTTTTAGTCTGCAGTGCAATGAAAATGCTCTTCGGGGAGTTTTATGCAGAGCTGCAACCTCAAATCCCAGGAACTACAGTCACGTTGGGGCTGTGTGTCATAGTAACACTGCCAGCCCCATTGCCCCCTGGTTGTAACTAAGCTCAGTCAGGCTGGACTTTCCTCATTGCTCTGTGTTCTACAGGGCAGATTTATGTGAAAAATCTTTTAAATCTTCTAACAGTGGTAGCTTAAAATTGTATTACATAGAAATAATAATCTGTGATTTGAAAGTAAGGAAGCAATATGTTCAAGAAAACTATGCTCAATGTCAACATTGTCTAGATGTTACTGAGGGAAGGGATGGGAAAATTCCCTTGCGACCTACTGCAGAGATAAGACAGCAACTTGGAAAGAGTGCACGAAGGAAAGGAGGAGCAACTAATTTTAAGCTCAGGCCGTCTCTGTAAGATACCACTTCTAGATATCCAGCTTTTCCAGTATATGCCATCATGCACTATATGGGGTAAATGTAAAAATCACATTTGAGCTTTCAAAGCACTCCTATGAATTAATTTTCTGAAATGCAGTTATGTGCTTTGAATAAATGACACATACTTACTTTTTTTTCTTAAGGAAGAAAAACTTTACCAAACAAAAAACTAGAAGGGTAAAAATTACTTGCCTTTCAGGGAAGTTACTGCATTGCTGAGGTGATGATTTGCATTAAATTGCCGGTATGTTCATTTGTTCCTTATGATGTGGTCTGTTTTAATCCATTAGAACAATACCTACAGCCTAATGGGATTTTCAGCTTCTGAGGTTCTTTATGTTCTGAGTTTATTTGATGAGTATGGGGTGCTTTCATGCATGCTATTTGACTGAAAGAAAATAAGGAGACACACAAAAAAATTCCTTAAAGCATTCTAGTCTCTATCCTTAATCTGCTTGTCTTTTCAATTCCTTTCTGCCCCTGGAGATGTTTGAGCAACCTGTGCTACTGCTTTATCTCACCTCTGCTTCCCTGCAGCAAACACACAGTCCCTTGGCTACAGCATTTTTACTGCATGTGAGAAACCAGATTGATATTCTTGATGCATTTACTGCACTTCTTTCAGTGATACTGCTCTGCTGCCCCCAAGCTCTGGATGACATTGATCTGATGCTCACAGCCTAGAAAATAAAGCCAGTGTGATCCGTACAGAAATCTCGCAGCTGGGGCAAGGAAATCATTAACTCCCGCAGCTCGGTTGGCACGTAAGGAAATTACAACTTAGCCAAAATAAGAGAAGCATCTTGTATTGCTGGGATAGGATCTCCACTGAAAAGCAACGCAAATGCACGTGTCGTAAGAGGAAGGTTCTAAAAATCTAAGCTTGTCTCGCTGTCTGATTGGGGAAAAAACAGTGCAGTGAGAGTAGTAGTGCTGAAGAGTTCTGAGTCCTGGGAATCCTTGCTATTGTCAAGTGATATATCTGGGTTCATTTCCTCATTGAAAACACCCTTTTGGAGAAGAACCCTCCATTCTCCTTTTCCTTTTCTCCTTCACCTGAGGTAACACACTGTTACTTCCTGTCTTGTTGGGGTTGTTCAAAACTCTCTCGCTGGGTGTCCCTTTGTGTGTGGCATGGCACCTCACCTGCTTGTCAGAGCTCTGATAACATCGGGACTGACAGAGCTTTTTATTTGTCTTCATTTTATTTTGTAATCAGGAATATGCCTGTTTGGTGGATTGTTCTCACATCTGAAATATATGCAACAAATGTGGTTTTTACTGAGTTTTGTGGAATCTTCTGCTTTAATGGGTAGAACTGTATGTCTCTTTATTTTTTTTCGGTGTTGGAGGATTATTAATACTTCTCAGCTGCCTCTCTAAGTGTTTTTCTTCCATCAGGGCCAACTCCAACTCAATGGAACAGGTGGTTGCTTAACCAGCAAATTGTTTAATTTAAAGCCGCAGCCAGGATGTAGCTTCATATAATTAAAAGACTCATACGGCTCCTGCCAGCCGTCTTTTCCCTTGCTCAGCATTGCATCACCATTTCAGACAGAATGTACAACAATAAAATAAAAAATGACTCCAATATTAACCCTGTCTCATCCCAATCACCCAAACACTTCTTGTATGCATTGTAATAGCAGGGTAGTGTAAAACTGGTTTGGACTTGCTTTCTCTGTCTTAGGAGAAAGTATTTCTTTTTATGTCTCCATTCCTTTTGAAGACAGCAATCTCTTCTTGTCATTTTAGGAGCAGAACCCCCTACCCAAGCATGCGGTTCTACCTTTACATGGCAAAACGCTGTCACTCAGGGACTCTAAAGCCATGGTGTCAGTGTTTGGATTGTGACTGAAACAGCAAGTGAGGAGCCACTGACACTGGGGCGGAAAGAGAGAGGCTCTTTCTGTTCTCCTCCTCATTCTTCTTTGAAGGCTGTGGCTGCCAGGGAAGGGAAAGGATAGTCAGCCTTCCTTTCCAGTCAAACAAATGGACTCCTCCATCACCTCCACAGGCAGGCTGCTCCATTGCCCCCATTATCTTGCTGTGTTATTAGCATGATTGTTAATCAGATAAACATCAGAACTGTAGGGCATTAAGGGGTCTTTAAATCAACTGCTCTGTGTTCTATGTTGAAATCTGTAGGTTCGGCCATTTTCTTTGCGTGTAGAAGCATTTGCTGTAAGCATAAAGCGGATGGCTGTGTATTGAGGTGCAGCATTGGCCAAGGGAGATTGTTACCAGCTGCAATCCTCATTTTTATATTTGATAAATGTGATATAATTCCAAGTATTTATGGTGACCTACTTAGAAAAGATGCAGTGCTGCTATTACCGTAGTATTTATATAGAAATGCCAAATATTAAAGAAGTCTGATACTGCTACCTTATAAGATATTATACCTCTGTTTTTTGGGGTAAAGTGCTTTTCTCATGTACCAGTGAATAGTGTATGCAAAGAAATTTTTTACCAGATGTCTGGAAAAGGATCCAAAAATGCTTTGTTCAGAACAAATCTAAGGTTGATTGCCACCAAAGGGAGAACTGGGGCCTCCAGTATAGTTCAGCCTTTGTAGTCTGAACTAAGGAACTGGCAGCTTGTTTACACATAAATCTGCACTGAAATAGCAGAAATTGCATTTCATTTTCACACACCCCCTTTTTTTTTTTCCTTTCTTTTCTTTCTTTCTTTACTGAAAACTTTGTGAAGAAAGATTTTAGCATAAAACTTTCCTACTCTGTTTTTGCATTTTTTCTTTTTTCTTGTGCTGAAGTTTAAACAATTGCTTGTAGAGTCTGTAGAATATGTGAGAAGTTAAAGTTCTACCCTTCAGATTGAAAGGGCTGTTTAGACTAGTTTTGTTTAATCAGCAAGAGAACTATATATGTATTTATTCTTAATGAGTACTTATTGCTGAAGTACCTTGCTTGAAGTATAAGATGGGGACCTTTGAACTAGTTACCATTAAATATTCCTTTTCTCTTGTAACTGTCAGTGTCCTACCAGTTTCATAGAAAATTCACAATTTTGCTGCATCTACTTGCATTTGATATAGTAGTATATCTCAGTGTTCAAATTAATGATAGGAATTTAAGGCTGAGGGAACATCTTAATGCCTTATCTAATCTGTTACTATCCTTTAAAGCATTATGGATGCTTTGATCAAGTAATATTTTCAACAAACGGATAGTTTCATTTGTCCACTTGTTGCAATATACACTTTTTTTTTGAAATGAGTATGTTGAGGAACGGGGTGGTGTGGTGTGTGTAGTAGTCTGCCTTTGAACCGGTTGTTAATTGGTTCTGATAATAGCTGTTAGGTATGTGAAAGTGTTACAGAGAACATCTGCTCCTGTCATAATTGATGCCACTTTTCATCAAGATCAGCACTTTAAGCTGAATAAGGCATTAATTAATATCAGAACTGATCCAGTTGTGAAGACTTTTTCTCTTTGCACAACCATGCTGCACTTGGCTAGTATTACAGTAGTAATCCTGATTTCAGACCTGTGCGGATGAAAGGTCCTTACACTGACTGCATTTTTCAAGGAAATCCTTTGTGTTCCTGGGTCCAGCTCTTATTTTTCTTGCAGTAGACTGCCTTTCCAGGAGGAAAGTGAAATAGAAATCTGATGAATCCTGCCCCTGAAAAAACACTGTGCTGTTATACCATTTCATGGCAGTTCTTAGAATTCTCTCCATTTGTGCTTACATGTATTTTAATTTCTTACTTCAATACAGACACAAATATGATAGAGTTCCTGTTGCTTTGGGAGCTTTAGTTTCCAATTTTGTTATCTTGACTTTTAAAATGGAAGTGTTTCATTAATGGATGTTTCTTCCACTAAAGCTATAAAAAAAAAAAAAAGTGTACTTTGTTCTCAGCCTACAGCTACAACTGGCTAAAGCAATGTTCACAGTAGCTATAGCCAAATGCATCCTAAGCAAATTAGCTTTTATTCTACTCATAGTTGCTTCTCTTTTCTATTTGATTTCTGCATATTCTTGTGTGAATTCTCAAGCAAGTGAATTCAGCACGGAAGTGTCTGTGCATGGCACAGGGCAAGTGAGCCAGCATTCTCGTGCTATTATGAGAAAGACACGGCATATGAGATAATTCACTGCCAAGGCACATCTGGTAATTCTTTTACTCTGTCCAGCGCTGGTGAGGCATTGATGGGAGAGGAATGCCGTCCAGTGTTGAGCAGTTTGGTTAAAGAGAGAGATAAAATAATGGAAGACTCTCTGAAGGACAACATCAGGAGAAAACAGAATCTAGATAAGATGACTTAGGGGAGTGATTTGGAGTCTTTAGTCTAGAGAAGGTGAATCAATATATGATAAAACCCTTCAGATACACAACGTGCTTCTGCCAGGAAGGGAATGTCTATTCTCCATCATAAGGTGAGCAAAACAAGAAGCAGGTCTTAAATGGGATTAAACTGGATTGAACTTTTCACGTTAGGAATAATTCAGTACAGTAGCGTATTGCCAGAGGAAATGGTGAAGCGTACTTCACAGGAAGCAAGTTAGAAATAGATTAGCCAGACTTCTGTCAGAGATGATAGCATCATGGCCATTCCTGCCGGGGCAAGTGGCAGACAAGCTGATTTCCCCAGGTTCTTCCAGACTTATTCTAAAATGTAGATTTTCAAAGATGCTTTGCATTGGAACAACAACAACAAAATCCCTTATTGTGTTTTCAAAGACTGTTTTGATGGAAATGTTTTCTCGGTAAGCTTCTAGATAGAAGACTTTTTATCGTAGTTGGAATTGGCATTCCCCCCCAGAAAAAAAGAAAACAGCCTCCTTTTTAGCCTTGAAAACTTCCTGGATAAGTGAAAGCTGTTGATTGTTTCCAGAATTACAAGCAATACATCAAAGCAATACACTTTTGAGTGGGGATAGTCCTTGTTAGGTAGAGAAATAGAGCCAACAAGTAGGATTAAAAGAGAATTTGGAGAGATCTGTGTTCTGTGTGGGATCAGAGGCATTCTTGACAAAGTCCCATCTGTTCAGCTTTTATTCATCTCTGTTTTCTTTTCACCTCTCTGTTGTGCTAGCACTCCAAATAGAGACATAACCCACTGACTCAAGTTCAGTCCTGGAGCTGTGCTGCTTGTCTCTCCAGAGGCAGATACTGCAGTGACTCGGTTTTCAGGGAGAGGTTTCATTGGTAGCATGGGCACCTGATTAAGAAGGGGTCTGATCCAGGCAAGCCTAAGAAGTTGCCTTTAAAGAAGGGGGAGCAAGTAAAGGAATAATCATACTAATCTGGACACAGGTGACAACACCGCTCCCAAAGATTTCTGCGACTGCCTGGGCAACTCTGTATTCAGGACTCTGTAAAGTCTGTCTCTGTTAGTGTGTGTGTTAAACTGTGAAACAGGAAAACTGTACAGTAGTTGAAACTGTGCAAAAGATAGGCCTGAAAACTGAGGACCGAATCTTCTGTCACAATCATGTAGCTTATAGCATATGGCATAGATCTGCCACAAGGAAATCCTGGGCAGCCTTATTTAAAGGGTGGCTGACTGAAGAGTAGCACCTACAGCAGGCTTAAAACATTGGAAATTCTGCAGTGGCCTTGTGGGTGGCCTGTAGGTCTGAGGAATGTTTCTTTGTGTTGATTATTGATGGCTCATGGGAGACAGAAGATAATATTTCCTCTTGAGAGAGACACTGAGGAGAGGAGATTATTTCTGTTTTATCTTGAATTAGTTTTGCTGAGGTAATATTTTGCTCAAAATAGAACAGACAGAAATGGTAGCCATCTATGTAGAAGTTCTAATGCAGTTTCTCTCTTCCTCTGTTCTGAAGAAAGAGACCTTGGTGAAAGTGGTAACAGGAATTGGAAGGGACAGCCCTGTAGGAGGGACAGCACAGGGGCTTTCCTGCTTGAATTGCAAAAGATTTGGGCTGGACGGAATATTTTTTCCCCTCATCAAGCCACTTAGACTGCTATATATCATAGTTTATTTCTGAGGAAGTGGGATAATGGATTTAATTATTCTCCCACTCGCAGCATCGTAAATCAGAACTGATTTGACTGCGTTTATGCTAATGACACAATAGATGTAAGAGGAAAATGGGGTTAATTTGCTGATATATTTCATTGGGGCTTAATAAATTTAATCACATTTGTCAAAATAACTCTTGGGTAACTTGCAAAGTTAAATGCATATATTCTGTGCTACTGAGTTTTTCTTTGGAAGCTAGGCCTCTTTTTGCTAATGTTTTTTTCAGAAACCCTAACTCTGGCAATACATTCTTGGCCTGGCCTTGTTTTCACACCACACGTGTCAATGAGCTGACTGTTGCAGCGCTGTAGAAAAATGAGTGCTGAAGCAGCACAGAGCTGGTGTAGGCTACTTGCTTAAGGACAAATGAAGAAAAGGATTAAAAAGTTCTCACTGTCAGATCTGTTTGTAAAGAAAATCATTCGCTTGCTAGGAGGGTATCTGTAATTGCACGTAAAGCAGTGGGGGGAGATCTGTAATTGCTGTATATTCCATAAACTTCTTCCTGAGAGCACAGGGCCGTACAACTGCAAAAATTCAGCTTGAAGTTTGAGAGTTAATTGGCCTGAAGATTTGTCTTCGTCTTTCTATGGCAGTTTTGCCCAGGCTGTTAGAGCGCTAAATTATTGGCAAAGGTAGTGAAGTTTTATTAGAAAAGATTTATTGGTATTCTGTAATTCAGATAATTAAATAAAGCAAATTCAGAGTGTGGCTGAATAGGATAATGTGGTGAGCAAGAGAATCGCCCATGTGTGGTACAGTTAACTTGAGTTGCCTCTCCAAGCACCAAGATGTGTGGAGTTTCTATCTTTATTCCTGTATCGGCAGCTTTATTAACTGAACCGGTCCTAATCTGATAGTAATCCTGGTGGATACCACACGGGGGGCTTAAAAGCTGCCTTAGGGGAAGAGGCTTGCTCTGCTGGGCTGAGATCAATAGGACAAGAGGCAACAGGGTTCAGTTGTCTCAATTCTAATGACAGCAAAGCGTTGGGGCAGTTTACATAGGGGAGGTGTAGATTCTTGGTCCTGGGGACATCATCTGGATACTTGTCAGACTGTTCTAGGAAAAATCGATTGTCCTCTGAAGCTGAAGGCACACTGGGTGACTTCTTGACAACAGAGGAATGTGCTACGGTAGAGGAGATCTGTGCTGTCTTGGCCTACAGTAGAAATGAACTGGGTTTTGTATTAGAGTGACCAGAAGACAGCTAGGTCTTTTGTTCACTGTTATACCACGTTGGAGCAGCAGCTTCCCAGTGTGCAGGAGTTCTCTGTGCTACGGTACCTGTGTAGCATTGCTATCCACAGTTTGCTTATCGTTCTCTCCTGTGTTGTACTCAGATAGTCACTGGAGGTTCTCTATCTGTTTTTAGAGCTGAATGGTAGGAGATTGGCTGCCCACACATCTTTAGCATACCAAAAGTCGTAATAATCTATTTCATTTCTAAAGCAGGTGATTTTCCTGCGAGGTCTCATTGAGAACTGAACTGATTGTAGCACAAAACTTAGGAGGTACGTTTCCAGTTTTTCATGTATGACGATAATGGAATTGTTTGAAATGTTGAAATCGTCTTTACTGGAGCATAGACTACAGAAAGCTTTGTGAATAAATACTGTGCTAACTCCAGTCTGTAACTTTCCTAGGAAAGCTGGTCGCATTTGACAAGGGAAATAGGATTGCACAGGAGGTTATATGAAATTCTGAGATAATACAAATGGAAATAAATTTTCTTGGGGGGAGGAGAGAGAACAACTCCTCTGTAATTGTGTTGCAGATAAAATTGAATTTAAAGGGTCCAGCAAGCTTGTTTGAAGTTCAAAGAAGCCTGTGCATAAATATGGCCTGCCTGGAGTTACTGCGTCTTAACACGTATAGCTTGATCAAAAGAAAAGTAAAAATTGAGTAGTTACAGAAATCCAGACTGATTAAGTCAATCTTTCTTGCCCAGTGATGGAATTTAGAAAAATATTATTTGGTTTTCTCTAAAGGATTATCCTCCTGTATAAAAGGATTTCTCTTCCAGCCTTTATATACTAATCATACAGTGAAAAAAAAATGAACTTATCTAGCAAAAATATTACGTTCTTTGTGTTGTACTCAAGTTAGCAGTTCATGGAGACTACTGTCCTGCAGTATAGGCTACAGAAATACTGAGTCAGTAAAAATATTGCTTCCCCGTTTACTAGCTCGCACTTGCCTTTATGGCAAACGTGGGGACTCGAATAGTAAAACGCAGTGTGATCTGCAGAAGTATACTCGTCTTGTGTTGCGGTTGATGTTTCTGTGAAACGGGAGGACTGTTCCTTGCAGAAGCTTGGGGTGATGCTGCAGGCAGGAGCAATGCAGAGCATTTTGGGGTTAAGATGTAAGGAGCCCAGAACACCGAGAATCTGGATTCTTGGGGAGGTCTGCGTTTTTAGTTACCTAGACTGAAAAATCTGGAGGGAGACAAACGCTCTGGTACCATTTTTAGGATCTCTAGTTTCTGGAAGCTCTAATTTAAGGAAGCAGGACTTGAAAATATAATTTAGGCCCCAGGGTGGGACAGGGTTGGATGAAGATCGGTGAAGACGAAGGAAATCCTTCGACTGTGACCTTTCCCATAGCAAACACTGCTCTGTGATACTGATAATTTTCCGGTCTTTTAAAAGGCTAATGAAAGCCAGTTTGGGGGAAATAGGTACACAGATTTTCCATGCATGTATTTCCAGATATAGTGGAAATACAAACAAGAAAATTATAAAATATTGTAATTAATGAATTTTGATCTGCTGGACACATGGCCGTTTCGGAGCCTTAACTAGCTGACTGACTCCAAGGGCTGCGAATCCATCAGTGTGAAGCTGATTGCTGGATCTGGTACATATCGTACTTTTACTTTCTACTGTGATAATATTTGTGTCATTTCAGTGCCTCAAAAATACTCTTTGATAGTATTTAAAATAGGTCAAAGAAAATACATTGAGATGAGGTCGTTTGAGTGTGATGAGCAATTCCTCCTCCTTTCCCAGTAAGTTTTTGTGCAATTTTAAAGACCTGTAAGAATCATGGAGGAAGTTGACTTTTATGGAATGCGGGAAGCGTTGTAGCTCATTTTAAGTGTGCGTCTGATATTCCTGCGTGCTTAGTAACTTAAAATCTGGCCTCTATTTGAGGTGACACAACTCTTTTAATTTAAAGGCTGTTAAGAATAGTATAAATCTGTTAAATCACTGACAGCAGGAGTTGTGGGTTTTTTTTAATTGTGTGGTGATTTGGGATTATGAGAATTATGGGGGAAGGTGACCTTGATGCAGGTTTAAGTGCAGCACTTCTTGACACAATGCAATAGAGAACAGCACTGGTGTTCATTTAATTAGCTTGTTAGATGCACTAAGGGTGAATTACTTGAAACAAATTAGACAAATGCTGTTCTTATTTCATAAACTACATTTAATCTCATGCATGGCTGTGTTTGTGATAGATTTACAGCAACACAGTAAATTAAATGTGAATGGAAGGCTTACCCATATCTTCATAAGCAGATGTTTTATATTTGAAGTAAAAGAGAAATGGGATATACCTTAAGTCACTCAGGCCAAGAAGGTTGAAGTCTCATGTGTTTATTAAGAAAAGATTTACAATTTTGAATAGCTAATATTTGTTCTCTTATCCAGAAAGAAATTAGGCTGGTCATTACGTCATGGAGGAAAACTACATGAAAGAGAATTTTGCAATGTAATTTTGCAAAGGAATAAGCAGAGGTCATAGTATAAACAACTTGAAGGCTGCTGATACTAAAGTATGGGCCTTGGCATTTTTTGCCTGTTATAGGTGTTTGGTTTTTCATGAAAAAGTTATAAATGTAATAGAAAAATATTGTGACCTCTCAGTATATATTTTTACTGTATTTACTGACATTTCATCACAACTTTACTCAACAATCCTAGATAGCAATTGGGAGAGACGGAAGACCTAAATAAAGGAAGAACGTTTCGAGTCACATTAGTATCCTCGATATTCCCTCTGTTTTTAGTATTCAGGCTAAAACGATTAGATACATTTGACCCACATTTGTCATTTATTTTTAGGAAATCATTGTTGCCTTCTGTAGTGAATAAACTGTTTGGAAGGAAGAATGAGGCAGCTCCGCTCCTCACTAATGCTGGTGCTGAAATGTACTCTTTATAATATTGTCAAACCCTAATGTACCCATCCACATGTGGGTGGAATTTGTCATTCAATAGTTTATCTCATGATTGTATTCCGTTTCGCAGTGACAATTTTCATTAAGACTGCATTTATTCAAAGAAAAGCTAACCTAATAAGGCTAGCCTCAAGTTAAGGAATTTCTTGTTGTCCTTTTTTTAATATTTCGCTTTTCTGAAACTGGTGCCATTTAGGCACAGCAGGAAGTTTGGGGTTTGTTGATGTTTTGTTTGTGGTGTTTTTGTTGTGTTTTTTTTTAGTTGGGCAACATTTTATCCAGTTATTTAATGTGTATCACTTGGAAGATGTGCAGTACATATTTGAAAAGTTCACATTTTTTTCAGATACTGAGCTAGAATTTAAAAAGAAAAAAAATACATATGAAGAAGAGCTGGTCAAAGCTACAGGCACAGATTTCATTTGAAAGTTAGAGGCCTCCATTATTTTACCTTCTGCATCTGTTTTTGGGGGGTTTTTTTGTTTTTTTTTTTACAATTTTGTATGAGTTTGTTTCAGTCTTCAAATGAAGGTTTCCATGGGGTAGGGATTGGGGTTTTTCAGGTTATTAGCTTAAACGCACTAGAAAAAAAATCACTTCTATTACGAAGGGTAGTATTTAGCTTAACTTTTGCATTGTCTGTCCTGTCCAACAGTATATATTCAATAAACCTGTATGACTACTTTTTATACCTGTAGATTTTAAGCTAAAATCTGATCAGTGGACTAGGATCTGTGTAAAAGAAATTGTGTTGTTTGGAGGTCACTGTTAAAAGTAGGGACATCAGAATACAGGAGTGACAAGCCCAGCAAATCTTAATTTTACTGCAATTTTAAATGCAGCAAAATGAAGAGAATTTATTTCAATCACATAGTTTGGAGGTAGCTCTATCTTTTCAAGAGGCTTTGCATCTGCAGAGTGTCTGTGGGATTACTTGTTCTCCTCCTGGGAGCCAGCCAGGGTTGCGTGGTGTCTGGGCTCTCTGAGGAAGACCTGGGGTTTCTTTCCCCTGCTTGCCATTTGGAGCACTGGCTGCTCAGGAAAAGGCTTTGCCCCATCTTCTGCTCTGATTTAAATGATAGTATCCACCAAAGGAACCTCTCTTAGGAGGCTGAAACCTGTTTTAGCCCCATAAGTATTACAGGCCCAATGCAGTGCTCTCAAACCTGAGCTCGTATTCCTTTTGCAGATAGAGAGGCACGTGAGGCAGAAACAGTTTTAAGTGAAAAACAGATAGAGACGAACACACCCACCATGATAATATACCTATATTCATAGCATAATTGTTCCGTATGTTGTAATAACAGCCCTTGTGATTCCAAGGACTTCTTTCTTATGCCTAATTTTTTTTTTTCCCTTCTCATTTAATAAAGCCATAATTTTTGTCACATATTCTTCATAAAGCTCGAGCTGTAAAGTCATTGCTGTACATTTACATTCTGAGTATGTGCACGTATAAGCGCAGAGCATTATAGCTTTTGCATTTCTCTGTTTTAAAGGAAGCAAGAATCAAGCCTGTAAAGTCTAACACAAAAATAAAACAATGACAAAGTCTGAAAAAAATAATTTTAAATAACTACCAAATTTCTCAGAGTTATTTGTATTGTAACATCTTAGAAACAGTGCTTGGGATCTACAAATGAGCTCAGAATAAATAAATGTGGGTTTGGGTTGTGACTATTTGTTAATTATGATATATGCAGAATTTGTTTGTTAGGGAGATCTCTCGCAGCAGTTGCATACAAAACAATTCGCTTGTTACGTTTCCCTTCTTCTCATACCTCATCTCCTTTGAAAGTTGCTATTTATCATTTTATGGCACTGGTGAGTAAGTGCTGCTGAGTCAATGCTTGATTAGTTCCCAGCTGGTCCTGTACGGGTGATTTATTTAGATGCCAAACAATCAAATTAAATTTTCATGAGTGTTACGGCTTTACTAGAACTGCAATGTGGTGCTGTCGCCACGGTGCCACCCCTGAAGACTCTCCTGGCCAGCGACTGCTCTGAAGTCAATCCTACCCCCACCCCCGATGGCAGTGACATCATCTTGCCACAGTACCTTTTGCAACGGTGTGATGTTGTAGCACTACCACCAATGGCTTCCGTTAATCAATGTTTTGCAAGGAAGTTTACCAGTAAAATAATTCTTCTTGTAAAATTTTTAAAAATACTAGTAGACTTTCTGTGCACCTATCTTATCTAACCATGCATATTGATGCTTACTTGATTTTGTTAAAAAAGTCTGAAATTGGCGTGACATGAAGCAGAAAGCATTCTTTCATTTGCCAAATGAAAATGTTGGAAATTGCGATGAGGTGATCTTTATGTACCTGAGTTAATACGCAATCATTTAACATAGTTGTGAATTCACTGAATTCAGAGAAGTCTCCAGTTCCCTTGCTTTCAAGCTTCTCTACAATCCTGAAGTTCTCTGGAGAAGTGTTACAACATTGCAGTGCGATGTTCAGTATCTGCCTTGCCTTAGGAATATTTTAATAGTTAAGGCTTGTTGTTCATCTCCTAAAAATCCTGAAAATATTTCAGATGAACATAATTTCTTGAATAACACAGTCAAAAAAGCAGCTGGGGCACATTTCACCTTTATTAAAGGAGTTTGGTAAATGAATACGATTGTGCCATAAAAATCTGTTCTGACTTTTGTCTTGTAATTGAGGATTCACTGTAGAAACCATAACTGTGACCTTAAGTAGTCTGTGTCCAAAAGGGAATGTATAACAAATGTGTGTCAAAAGGTAGTGTCTCACTGGAGGACTATGAGAGGATTGCTAGGCTCTCTAGTTAGCTATGCTCTTTTTGCTAGTCATCTGCTTTTATCTTAGAAGGGGATCTTTCAGGGACAAGAAAAATGTCTGAGTATCTGCCTGTTGGTAGCTGTTTGATTAAATCTTGTGATGGCCAAAGAACTCTGCTTCCAAAATCTTAGGAGGGGTGCCTAAGATCTCTCCATTTTTGCTGCTTAAGCTTATTCTTGAACCCCAAATTTCTTTCCTTCCTCTTTCTTTTACTAATTTAGTTGTAGGACCTCATCTTCCTGATGTTAAAAATTCTTTAATTTCTGATTACAATGTTATAGGATCACTATAAATAGATTTCACTGCCTTTCAGTTTAAATTAGCCTTCTTTATTTACCGGTACATACCTAATTTTCTCCTTTGTCCTTAATTTTTGTATACTAAAAATCCACACTGTTCATTTCCTTTCATCCGTCTTTGTGATTGTCAGACAGGTTCTTTTCTCCATCAGAGATTCACTTTGCATCTCTTTCTCAAATATAGCTGAATAGAATTATATATTATCCTAGAGCAACTGTTACTTACACCTTTTATAATAATGTTAACACCTGCCTTTCTTTACTGAAAAGGATTCAGTTGATGTGCTTAGGAAAAGATTTACTTTTTCCAAATCTGTATTGCATTACTCCTTCATATTAAGGTTGGAATTGATGAATACATTAATCTTTTTTTTTTTTTTTCCCCTCCTGCTATTTCCTGTGAATAAGCCCACTGTTTACAGAAAAATGTCGTCTCTGAATGTGTGACTTTCTACTATTTCCCATCAATTTTAATTTTTCCTTTCTAATAAAATCTTCTCTGCCATCTCCCTCTTTCAATGTAATACTCCAGTCCCTCTCTATTGATGATACTGCATAAATTTGTGTATCAGCAAATTTCATTGGCACAATTTTGCTCTTGTTTGTGTTAGGATCATTAATGAAAATAGTGAGATAAACCATTTATAATCTCTCACCAGCCCTTTACTTTCTCTTCAAACACTGAATTTTTACTTAACTTTTAACTAACTCCTTATCCACCACAGAATTCTCATTGCTAGCTTTCATCTCCTCATCAAAACTAGTAGTTTTTCTATTATTTTTTTGTTTGTTTTATCAAAAATCAAATGGGAGCAGTGACAGAAGAAGTGGATTTTTTAGGGGAAGAAGTTTCAGAGCTGAAATGTAGAATTGTCAAGTAAAAGTTTTTCACAGGAATGAGGGTCTGAAAATATGGTGTTAATTCTGGAACACGATAAGGCAAAGCTGTCATGAGAATTCAGCAAGCGTGATGGCATGGTCAGTTTGATAGACTCGGGTAACATTTTAGAAGAAATTATAGGTGCATATGAGTAGTACAGTCCCTTGAAAAGCTGGTCAAGCAAGAGACAGTGAATGTAATTTTCACACAAGATTGACTGATGTTGCTTTGATTCAAGAGCCAGCATTGTATCTGCAGACTAGCCACTAAAGTTTGGTTACAAATACTTTTGCAATTGGTACTTTGATAAATCCTTTAACTGATACTTCATGTAGGAAATCGAACTTAAAAGAGATGGTTTGTCCTGGAGTGAGAGAATTCAGGAATCAGAATCTGCTGCTTTTCTTGAAAAAATGCAACAAATTCATTGCTGATGACTGTTTTACTTATTTCTTTTATCTTTGATGTTCCATTGTTTACATAGATCGAAGTGCAATAACTCTGTTCACTGTGAAGATGTTGCCTCTTATTCTCTGAGTTTATTTAAGTAATCAGAAGTAGTTGGATTATCACCCAATTAAGGGAAGAGTGAGATCACGGTCCCATTCTGATGTGCATATAGCATCTTGACAAAGGTAACCGTGGGGATAATCTGGGGGAAGAAAGCTGGCAGCAGGTTGTTTGAATTTATGAAACGGCGGATCTTAGAAAGCTTGCAAAATTCAGATGCGTAAGAGCCTGTTTGAAACCCTGTGGGTGGGATTCTTGTTGTTAGGGGCCATGTCTGAGCACTAGAATGTCAGACACCTGTTTTGAAAATGTTTTGTGTCATTATTTCTTAGAATTTGTTTCTTTTTTTTTTTTTTGTTAAGCCCAAAGAAGAATTCTGAGTGTATTGGTTGAGAAGATTTCCCTGTCCCCAGAAAATGTCGTAGCTGTTAGGGGCTCCCACAGCTTCCAGAGCTGCTTTGCAGTTTTAAGAGCTGCTCTTGCTTGCAGTGAATCATAAATAGCACCTAAAATTGTACTTCCAGCTGAAAGCTTTCATGCAGTCTTCCTTCTCACTCTTTTAAAGATCACCCCAGTGGGCACCGTTGTGCTACTTTCGTCACTCTAACAACTTAATGGGCATGAGTTTCACTCATCTGGAGGTGGTCTCTGCAGAGCAGGAGAGAGTAGCGGTACAGAATCACCTTCAGTATGTGTCCCCTGAGCTGAAGAAGCTAGTGGGCATTTGATGAACATGAACATACAGAATCTGAACCAAAAGAATTCTGAGGGTTCTGTGTTTGAACTGCAGCTTTTAACATATAGGCCTGTCCTAAGTGCGTCTTCTAGTTTCTGGCTGTAGCTGTTTCCTCGTTCCCCTGTTTTCTGTGTCTCCTACAAAAAAGCATGACTTCTAGAAGGCAGCGTTCTAGGAGTGCAAGCAGGGGATTAGTAAAGTTAATTTTCAAATACTCCAGATGAGCTTCTTGGCTGTCAGCTATTTCCATTAGGCAGAAACCTGATGAGTTTCAGTTTGTGCCTCCATAAAAGTGCTGAAATATGTCTGCTGATACATTACTAAATCCAAAGGGCCAAATTTTCTGCCAGTGTAAAAATTCCACTGATGATATTTACAGCGTCCAAAGATTTGGCCCAGTAATAGCCAGTTCTTTAGGATTTAATTTCTGTTATTGGCACTATAATTTATTTGGGAGACTGTGGCACCCAATTACAGCTTCTTATTGTAAGAAAATACTGTAAGATACCTCCTCAATCTCAGAATTATTTTCAAGTCAGTGAAAAATAGTGAGAGAGATGCCTGTATCGGGTAAAGTGACAGAGAAGGGACTAGTAAAATCCGGTCAGTAATCTGCAGAAGGTGGTACTCGCCAGAATTTTTTAATGCTCTTACCAGACAACAAATAAGAAAGACCAGTGGTAGCATAAAGTACTAATGAATTACTGCTCTAATTAAGACAGCTTCCTAAAGATCTGAAATAGAGCCGTGCTAAAAATTGTGGCACAGTTGATCAAATAGATTACTTTGGAATGTTACTAATTCTGCATACACGTTAGAACGTAATATGTTTTACCTAGTATTTTCTTTACGCTGCAAAGACTTTTGTGCTTCTCCAGTGGAATTCATTGTGCTCATTTTGCAGCAGTGAGAAAAGAATACGACTCCATGCTAGTAACTGTTTTTGGAAGAAAGAAAAGGTATTATGGAAGCTGTATTTTGTTTTATGATCGTTGTTAATTTTAGAGTTTGCTGGCACTGGTCATAAATGGTTTTTCTAGGGAGCTGGATTGTAGAATTATCTGTCTGATACAGACAACAGCACCTTTGTAGGTGTCTCTTCTTTTGCTGAATTTGTAAGTTTAACACCTTTTAAAACTGTGAAGGCAGAAATCAGCAAGGCAGCGGTTGCCTTTACTGCAAACAAAGGCACAGGTTGAGAAGTAAGAGCAGTGGATCCTTCCCGTTAGTGACCCTGAGAGTGGAAAGGAAGCTTCAGCTCCTGATAAATCCTCACGTTTAGGGGCCCTGTGTAAGGAAGAAGCAACATTGCCAGGTCCTGCTCTCTTGCCTAATTGGACGGGGAGCTTTTAATCAGAGTTAATGCTCCAGTGCAGGGGACTTGCCCATCCTCCTGCTGGCCCCATTGTTTAATGAACATAAAGGCAGCTAATGAAAGTCTGGCAACGCTACAGGTTCTGAAATTGTATTTCCTGTAATTTTTTTCCATCTTAACTTTTCTCAATCCATAGCAGTCATGAATAGTAATATCTTTTTTTTTTTTTTTACTTTTTTGTTCGTAAAGAGCGGAGCATTTAAGGTTCACTGGAGAAGCAGTCGTGGCAAAGGCACGCCACAGGATCACAGGGTAGGGCTCATGAGGATACCCAGAGCTCTCTGGAAATGTATGAACAAGACCTTCCTGGCCTTGTTCATTAGTATCAGTGCCTCACTTTCGTAAAGACTACGTCTTATATCCACACTGCACCAAAGCTTTGCTTCTGCTGACGATATGCTTCCAGTACCAGGTCTTTGGAAGTCTCACTGCAAGTCAGCTTGCTTTGTGATTAATGGTTGATACGATGTGGTATGCTATATAATCCTGAAACTTGAGCTGTAAAATCCTGGCTAATCAAGGAAGGAGAAGGTGGTGAGAGGCTGGCTCCCAGAATAGAGAGGGGCAGCCGGCATCACACGTACACGTTAGACAAAAATACTGCAAGTGGAAGCAGGGGAAGTATCTCTGTTCCTTTAAAGGGTTTTGAGGGCTTGCATTGGATGCACTTGTGAAAATAAAAGGTCAATGGGCATTTTACAGTTTCTTCAACAATGTTTTACTATTTTTTTTTCCTGATGGAAATTAAATTTATGCTTATATGTGATAGCTTGAGAATTAAGTGGTTCTTCACCTTTTTTTACAGTCACTTTATGTGGAGTTGTCTGTTGGCTTAAAATAAATTTGATTTTTATCACCCGTGGTAACAGGCATAACTGAAGAAAAAAACTTACTCGGAATAAGTTCGCACCTCTTTTTATACAGTGTTAAATAAGATGAATAGAAAAGTTTTCTTGACCTCATGCTCTTTCAGAAGTGTTTTGAGCCTTCAACTTCTACTGGCATGATTCCATGTGTCTTCTACTTTCTTACATTACATTTTCCATGTCACATCTAAAATTATCCAGTCAAACTGAATGTTAAATTGAAGAATTGTATCTACTGAAGACAGAACTTCACATGTGCACAATGAAAATACACGTGGAAATTGCTTTCTCTGACCTTCAGCCATTTTTCATTTTCAGAGATCATGTGAAAGAACTTAATCCAAATGAGACTTTCATTTTTTTCCAGAGTATTCTTCCCAACATCAGTCATGATGCATAAGGCTGAAAAACTGGTCTAGACACTTTTTAATGAGCTGTGTTTGACGGTATTCATTTTCTTTTGGCACCAAAAAATGCAAAGTGATGTTAAGAATCAAACTATAAAATTCCTAGTATGGGCTGAGCTACTTATGATTTCCATTACTCTGGTGCTGAGAGAACACCAGGTCAGTAGATGGCTTCTTATCCTAAACGTAGCAGAGAAAAGAATTTCCAGGGTGCCTTTTGCTTCATGTCTTATATGAAGCACTGGCAATTTTTCAAAAGTGGGAAGTGTTTAAAAGACATCAGCTGGACTGTCCAAAATCAGAATATAAGGTTTGGAAAAAGGAGATTAGGACTGAAAGCATTTAAAAGTTATTTTTATTTTTCACCTCAGTTTTGGAATCTTTACTGTCAACTTATTCAATATTTTTAGTCTTTTGTTCACAACTAAGACTTGAATTATTTTTTTAGTAATGTATAATCCACTTTTCTCACCATCATAATCTGGGAAAGTACACACACTGCAAGATCTCAAGAGGTGGGAGACTGTTGCATTTCACAAAGATAACTGATATTGCTGAAACACAATACTCATACTTTGGATAACTGCGGTTTGGATCCTACTTAGTTATGAAAAGGAAGTATATTGTGTTGGGTTTGGGCATCACTCTCAGGATGGAGACAAGCTGGAGAAATAGCAATGATGAGAGATTTAGCAAATGATACATGTGAGGAAAGACTGAAAGAACTGGGCTTGCTAAATCTAGAAATGAGAAGATGAGAAGTGATGAAACAGATTTTCAGTATATAAAATGTGATTGAACTTGCTCAATGCCTTCAGAAGAACATATGTCCTAGGAGTTTAAATTTAACCCTTGAAGTCAAAGTGCCAGACTTCAGGACTAAAACTAAGATACGAGGCACTCTGCAGCCTCATGCAGTGAGACAGGAAAAAAAATAGATTCCATAGTTCCATTTTAGTATTCTGTTTCTTAAATACGTAAGACCATAATTTGAGGTTGTGATGAAAAATATTTTTAACTAAAGGCTTTGGATAGATCGGGTAGATTGTCTCATGTTGGATTCCAAAATGATGGTTTAAAGTTTAAGCAGACCGAATGGCTGTCAGGAGAACCCGAGTACTCTGATTGAGTTTTTTAAACTTTCTTCAGTACGTGTGCCATCACTGCCACATAGAACGTCACTCAATATTATTTCATTTACACGAGATCAAACTCTTAACAGCTCATGGCCTTATACGGATGATTTCGCTTCCTGCAAAGACCAATGGATGCAAACCATCAGAAGATGAAGCTAGAAAGAGTGAAATTTCAATGGAGATTCATTTTCCAATAGCTCAAGTGGTGCTTTAGTTATTTTTTAGAATGTAAATCACCTATCTTCATTCCCTGCTAAGCTGCAGAGCTCCGGTAATATCAAGGAAACTACCTTAATTTAATCTTGCTGAGGATATGGCTGTGAATTGTTTGGAAGAGCCAGAAATAGTTCTTTTTCTAAATATTCTTATGATTACAATCTCTTATGTCAGTGCAGTTCCTTATCTGATTTGGGCTACCTTGAACAGAAGTTGCATTTCTTGGAATTTTTTTTTTTTTGTTTACAAAGACAGCTGCTCGTAACAGTGTGTGCAACAGGGCTGAGCTGAGGTCTGCATCCAGCTTTACTGCCGATGTTGGTGTTACAAATCAGCACAGCTTCTCTCTGACATGGTCATACATATTTTGGGATGGGGATATTGAAATACAGCCAACATCTCTTCCATCATTGGGAAGTTCATCTGAGCTGCTTTCTATCCCAGTTACAGGTAGTCTTCAGTAACAATTCACCTCATACAAACATCTCCAGAATGTGTTTCTGACAACGTAGGTTCAAGTCAATACAGTCCTACTCATTGAAGAACTGTAATATTTTCAAGTGACTCATGCACAGTCATTTAGAGTGTGGCTGCCTACAATTTCCAGGTGTCATCAATCTCCTTGGTAAGACTCTGCCCCTCTACTCTGCTCTGGTCAGACCTCACCTGGAGTACTGCATCCAGCTCTGGAGCCCTCAGTACATGGACCTGATAGAACAAGTCCAGAGGACCACCACCAAAATGATCAGCGGGTTGCAACGCCTCTCCTACAGAGACAGGCTGAGGGAGC
>VWZK01019757.1:8000-23039 GCA_013396935.1 Baryphthengus martii
GAAATGAAGCATCACTACTCCTGGTGCTCACAGAACTACTTGTTTCCTTTCTGGCTGCCAACACACACTTCATTTTTTATTCTTATACATCTTCCCCGTAACACCCCCCCTAAAAAGTTACCCAGTGCTTCAAGGAGGGGATTTTTCGTAGCCCTATTGTACAGGTGGTCTGGAAGGTTACCTGACTGCTATTTTAGCACACCCCTGGGGCACAAGACGGAGCTGCTCCAAGAATACTAGCAGTAGGTAAGTTCATTTCCAAGCTATTGCATTTATCCTCGAGCTCCAGGATGCAGCTGCATTGAAAAAAGCAGGGTCTAGCATAAGGCAACCGTCTCAACTACATCTGCTCTTCTGTATTTCCCACATCTGATTTCATCTGCAGAAGAAAAAAAAAAAAAAAAAAAGAAAAATATCCCTCTCTTCCAATAGGAATTTACTCCAGACTGGGAAAGAGTGAATCAGCTGTACAAAATCTCTGCTATAAATATTTGCAAGGAGTGCTTCAGAATGTTTTGCTAAAATTAAATTGATGAAAACGACAGCTAAGGCTCCGTCTACATCAGCCAGAAGCACAGAACTGCCACCAGCAGATCTGTGGAGTGGAACAGCTGGTGACAAAAATCCAAAATTTTCACTAGGCACACATAGCACTTTGGCTCTGGAGCGTTTTTTGTAGCACAGTCCCCGAATCCCAGCCTGGTGGGGGTTGGAAGGTCTCTCTGGAGCTCCTCTGGTGCCACCTCCCTGCTCCAGCAGGGTCACCCAGAGCAGGGGGCCCAGGATCCTCATGTCCAGGTGGGTTTGGAATTTCTCCAGAGGAGTCCTGTGTACTAAAGACACCTTAGAAGTTGGAGAACCCCCGCTGGCCAACCCATGCTGCTTAGTTGAGAAGTCTGTAGGTAGCTCCCAGTTGGCCATGCCAACTGGTGTCTGTATTCCAACGGGAGTGTCAGAAGCAGCTGGGACAATGGGAACAAGCAGAATACAAAGGACCAAAATCCATAGAAAATCAGGTTTTTCAAATACTGTAAGGAGCAGAGTTGAAGCAAAAATATATTAACAAAACAAAAAAAAAACCACCCACGTTCATTTAGCTGAGTTTAAGCCTCTTCGGATTTTTTTTATTTTTTTTTTTATCAGGAAAGTGCAACCCACTCCCGTATTTTATTTCACAACAGAAGCACCTTCAGCAAGAAGTGATTTCTTTCCAAAAGAGAGGCTGAACTCCAGCATTACCCGTGCTAAGTGAAATGTTGTGATGGGAGCTGTCGCAGCACTGCCCGTTTTTTTTATTTACTTTATTTTCTTCTTACAGAACTCGGTGCTTCTATCCAGATAGTTCCTCAACTCCTGTAGTGACACAGCTCCTGGTCAGACTGCAATGAAGGTGCTACCAGAGCAGCACCTGCCTCCTCACCAGTAAGGAAAAAGGGTTCAAAATGGAACAAGGAAATAGGGATATTTTGATTAGAGGTTGGGAACACGCCAAGAAGCACAAAACCAGGACTTTGGGACTGTGAGGAAAAAGACCATTCAGATACTACTCTCCTACTGCATGTTGTAAAGTCCAGCCATCTAGAGCTGGGCTTTTCTGGCTTGGGAATTTAGACACCATGGGTACGGAAAGAACATCTGTATTTTTATCTGGAATTTTCCACGAGGAGTAAAGCTTCAGGAGAATGGGACCGTGATGAAGCAGCAACAGCAAGGGAAGGGATCGTGCCTATGAGGAAAGTACAGGAGACTCCATGATCAACACACACGAATTTTTTTCCCCCAGAAGATGGAACAGAAACCAAAATTCTTTAGTCCTGCCAGTCCCGTGGCCCTGTAAAAGTTTTAACAGGGAATGACAAGCTGACTTTGGCGGTCAGTTTTCCATTACTTCCTTGGACAGCTGTAGAAACGAAGTCCTAAACACTGCTGATGTCTCATGGGAACGTCAGAATGATGGTAGAGGACGGGACACTGCCCAGGGCACGCACTTAAAAAAAACCACATTAGAATGTTATACAAAATACTGCCCTGAAATTTCAAATGTCAGAGTGACCGTAGCCACAATATTAGTCTTTGTGTCTAGGGCCTCATTACAGAGGACCATATAAACCCAGTTATTCTACAATCGTTATCTTTACAGTGAAAAGGCTATTAAAAATTTTATCTGAGTAAAAATAATTGTAGTTTCTTATGCAGAGTCCTGTGAAAATGGTGTTACATGGATCCTCCTCCCCCCAAGAGACTTCCTCCCCATCACTGGCACCCAAGGGTGCTGCTGGAGTCCAGCATGCGTGTCACCGAAGACATCTTGGCCTTTACAAGCTTCAAGGAAAACACATTTTGTGTAAGGAAAGATGAAATCAGAGGCTATCTGTGTGTGTTCTACCAGTTCAGACTAAGTTTTCACAATCACCACTTCCTACAGGTGCTGTGTGTTAAAATCCCACCAAATACAACAAACAGAACAATTCACCAGGCGCTTTGCGCCCTGCGCTCCGTGGGGTTTAACTGGACTTGCAATTCAGTTCTTCAGCAGGAATCAACAATTTGTTAAAATCTTTTTACTAAAGAGAGACAGGGAGCTGGTCCAGAGGAGCCCCAGCAGTGCTGGGAGGGCTGGAACCCTCTGCTGGGAGGCCAGGCTGGCAGAGTTGGGCTTGTGCAGCCTGGAGAAGAGAAGGCTCCAGGGAGACCTTCTGGGGGCCTGTCAGGGCTTCAAGGGGCCTGTCAGAAAGATGGGGACAGACTTTGGAGCAGGGCCTGTTGGGACAGGACAAGGGGGGATGGGTTGAAACTCAAACAGATTTAGACTGGAGAGAAGGAAGGGATTTTTGACACTGAGGGTGGTGAGAGCCTGGCCCAGGTTGCTCCGAGAGGTGGTGGCTGCCCCATCCCTGGCCCCATTGCAGGGGAGGTTGGATGGGGCTCTGAGCAACCTGCTCTAGTTGCAGATGTCCCTGCTTCCTGCAGGGGGGTTGGACCAGATGGCCTTGAAAGGTCCCTTCCCACCCAAGCCAGTCTGAGATTCTCTGATTATGAAATCCTACTGGCTTTAGGTGGCACACCCATTGAGTCTGCTGCAGAGAAGAGGGCCTGAAGGATCCCCGCAGCTGCTTTTCTAGAGGAAAGGTGACAAGAACGTTTTTATTTGGAAAATATCCACTCTCTTCACACATGATTGCACCAGTTCAACCCATGCAGATTCCAGTGTCAGAGTCATGATGAAAGAACTAAGCTTCGACAGAGTCTCAAAGTAACAGCGCCCGAGGCAACACTCTGCTGTGGTACTAAGAGCCGTCCCCAACATGGACGTGAGTCACAAATCTGGCAGATTTTACAGCATCTGACAACAAAAACATGAGGAAACGTTTTGGGTCCAGAAGAGAGGAATTCTTCTTCATTACAATTTTCCTTTAAGATTTGCACAATACTTGATACTTTGTGGGCAGAATGCGCAACGCTGAGATTATTTCTGCTCCTCTCTTTGCTCCATCTATCGTGCAACCCCCCAAAAAAGTGCTTTCTGCCCTCACCCTGCAGCAATCCTCCCTACCAGATTTTCGATGATACGCTAAAAATCCAAGAAAACAAAAGCCCAGCCTAACATAAGCACATCTTTCAGAAATATATACCCTGAGATAACTTAGGTACCTGAAACTGGGAGCCTCCTCAGATCCCACCTAATCCAGGGAATGGGTTCCTAGGCTGGCTGCCCTACCAGAGAGTATTTCTACATTTTCATTTGAAATGCTTCGATACTTGAGATCCAAACACGTAAAGATTGCACGAATCCTTCTGGAATAAGAAAATTGAAATATTTGAAGCTCATTTTATAAAGGTGTCATTGATCAGTGGAATAGGAAAAGGCAGGGACTACTCATGATCTCCAGAATAGCTTTTAATACACTCCAAAGTACTCTCCTCGCCACTCACCAGACGAACTACATGGAGCTGGGATGGGATGAAGTCCCTAAAAACCAGCCAACGCTCAGGCAGCAAGACAGATTTTCCAGTACTTCAGCTGCAACTCACCACTGCTTCCTACCAAAATAAGGAACGTCTCATAGTCTAGGAATTTCTACTAGGAAGAGAAAAAAAAATAAAATATATATATATATATAAAGAGGATGTACAACTCTTTCCTTTGCAGGGGTTTTGTTGAAGGACCTTGTGCTGCCACCCAGAACACCTTCAAATCTGTATTTCAAGAGCCTGAATTTACCTGTGCTTGGTTTCAAGTGTCAAGTTCCGCAGATCTCACAAGATCCTTCAATTTATTTCCCGTGCTAATAGCACTGAGAGTTGTCAACCTCTTTCCAATAAATCAGGAATCTGCAGATTCTAATATTGAGTTTTAGAAAGCCTTTTTTTGTTTTGTTTTGGTTTTTTTTTGGTACCTTTTAGGGGTTTTATTGAGCTAAACACACGCTCGCCAAAAAGCACAAGAACTTAATTGCTCCTAGAATTCAAGAACAGTTGAGGTTAAGGGCGATTTGGAGGCCACCTAAGTCAGCTAGTTAACCTAATAACCTAGATAATAACTAGACAACCTAAGTTATTTAGTTAGTCAAACATTTTCTGCTGTCTTTATACCTTACACAGACCAGGTCGAGTTTTGTTAATTGAGCAGGAAACAAACAAACAAACAAAAAATTCACAAAAAATGCAAATCTTCCTAAACTCGACTAACTGTAGGCACCTAAAACTCATGCAGCAGAGTTTTACAAGCAGCAAACTGTGGAATAAGAAAGAATTTAAGCCTAAAATTTAATTTACAAAAATCTTACTCACTTAAGGATTGAAACAAAACAGATTTTTAGGACATCTTACAACTCTGACTTTATTTAAACTTCCTTGGACATGATCAAGCAATATATTCATTTCTCAACATTCCTTTTAGTCCTGAATGGTCCTGCTGAAGTTGCTCTCGAGGAAAAAAAAAAAAAAAAGGGGATTCCAACTTTCTGTGATTGTTTTCCCCCCTGACAAAGGGNTTCTGTGATTGTTCTCCCTCCTGACAAAGGGAAATTTTCATAGCAATCGAAGAAATTGTATTTTGTCGCTGTGGGAATGTTATTTTAACAACCTGGTGAAGTTCTGAGGAACTACTGACTGGAAACACACGCAGCAAGTGGCTTCACTTGCTTCCACAGAATCTACTTGTCACTCCTACCACAGTTCCCTACTATTTCAGCTTGCCTTGAGTTCTACCTTCTGAAAGAGAAGGAAATGCCTACAACACTTCTCTTTTTTTTTTTTTTCTTTTAATAATAATAATAATTCCTAAATAGAAAGGAGAACCTATCCTGGCCGACACCACAAAACTTACTATCCATAAATCCAAACTGGAACTAAAGTGGCATTCATTTATTTTCACAGTATTGCTGGAAGATGGGAATCCATTATTTCCTTAACTTTACAGTGGCTTCGGTTCAGAGGAATAACCAAGTCGACAGTCTGACCAACCTGCCACCCCCCTAACACATTACAGGCTTTATTTTTCAGGTTATTTCGTGTCAGATAGTACTTTATATTCGGTCAGGCCACAGCTACCAGTGACTTCAGTTTCAACCTCTGCAAGCAACTCCTTTTCCCTACCACTGCTGAATGAAAAAGGCAAAACAGTCTCAGTTATCCACAAGTGAAGAAAACACTTGGCAAACGCTCATTAAAAAACCCTGTATCTCACATGAGTTCCAAACCAGACTAAAAACTGGTAATTTTCAGGGTCAATACTCAACTTTCTTCAACATGGGACCTTCTTTTCTCTTCCCACAGCCTCCTCCTAAATTAGAAAACTCGATTCCAGCTCCTCTCAGAGCAGCATCCCGGTCAGCAAAATTGTCATTTATCCCCAGAGATCCATCCAGACAATTATTTAAAGTGGAGTCCCAACCAAAACCCACCCACTGGTGATTCTGCTCTCTCCAAAAAGACACATGAGCAGAGCTACTCTAACAGATGTGGGACACAGCAGAACCTTTGCAGGTTTAATACACAGCAAGAAGGGGTTTAAATAAGGATAAGAACCACTCATTTCATTCCTTTCACCACACACTCCCATTTCCTTCCTTTCCTCTCTCTAAAGTTTCCAGTCCCAAATAGATTTTGAGATCTTCCCACTGCAAATGTCACTTGTCACATTGAGATTATGAAAAACAAAGTAGTTTGTTGGCATCAGATTTCTAAACTCCCCTGGAATGAATTACTCTTTATGTCTTGCAGAGGTACTGAAAAAGAATTATAAAAATTAAGATGTCATCAAAATATCCTTGCAGGTGCTACACCAAACAGTCTTGCTTAGCATGTTAAGAGCTGGGAATTATTAAGAGAACATGATAAAGGAAAAGAAACAAAGGATCCCAGCTACCTAGAAATGACCTTTTATGTTCTTCCACACAGACAACTGAACAGGGAAGAACTCAAGAGGATGAGCATGCTCAGCTCTGCTTCTACTCTAGCACCTCACGGTAACAGATGAAATATTGAAGTCCAAGTATCCAAAAAGGTGTCATTTCCAAAGGATGGGACACTTTCAAAGAATCAGATTCATTCAGGAAACCCAAAGCCAGGTAAATCCATCTGCATCAAGCTCCATCCAAAAGAAAACACCGCGACACTGTCTCCGAAAACTCTGGAAGGAGCTGAGAAAAGGTGTGAAACCAAAGAAGTAGAGAGGGGGTGAATTTTTTTTCCACTGAACATCTCTTAGGACTCCAAACTCCTTCCTGACTTGAAAAAAAAACAAATAAGGTGCTGTGGGATTGAATTTGTTTCTATAATGTTGTTTAGGATGAAAAATAATGTTGATAAACATGGTCTGAGGTGACGGGGTGGAGCAAGTCCAAAAAGAGGTGAGTGGGGGAAGACGATGCTTTGCGACAGGGTTCCCTGATATCAACAACAGAAGTGGGGAAGCACTGGAAAAGCACCTGAAGGAATAAAAAGCAAGATCAAACACCAGGATCTCTTCATTTTTTAAACAGAAACAGTTTCGCCAGGGTGAAATCTTAAACCTTAGTTGTTTAGGAAAAAAGTACAGAGGGCCAAGGAACTGTCTTTACAATAGGTGCTCTCTGGTTTACACCTCAGTCCTACAGAGATTTATATCCAGGATAAACTCAGAAATCCTACCAGCTTAAGACTGCAGAATTATCCAGTATTTCAGAGAAGTCTTTCAGGGCTGTGGCCTTGCTTAACAGCGAAGCACATGGAGCAGACACATATACTACAAACAAACTTGCAAAACTATAATCCTAAGTAGTTAATAATTTTCGCAACAGGACTGGGAAAAAAAGCCAGTTTTTCTAGAAGAGCAGAAAAGGGGAGGTCATTTGATATCACAGCAGCACCCCAGGTGGTACAAGAATGGCAGAATCTTCACCAATAAGCCAGTATTATCTTGCAAAAAAGGCAAACCATTCTAACACCGCTATTTTCTCATAACCTTTCCTCTTCATACCCAAGAAAAAAGAGTTGCATTCAAAGCATGTAAATAAATAGTGCAAATTAAACACCTTAAATTACTGGAGTTTAAAGTCTGGGGAACTTGCCTTACACAAACCAGATGATATTATTATCAGAGAATGGTTAGAAATTATTAAAAAGCAGGAAATCCTCCCTGACTCTGAATCAGTTTGGGCTGAAGCTTCTTTTTATGGCTATAGGTATATACATATCGTTCAGCCTGGAGAGAAGGCTCTGAAGACGCCTTCTGGGGGCCTTTCAGGGCTTCCAGGGGCCTGTCAGGAAGATGGGGACAGACTTTGGAGCAGGGCCTGTTGGGACAGAACAAGGGGGGATGGGTTTAAATTAAAAGAGGGAGATTTAGACTGGAGAGAAGGAAGAAACTTTTGATGCTGAGGGTGGTGAGAGCCTGGCCCAGGTTGCCCCGAGAGGTGGTGGCTGCCCCATCCCTGGCCCCATTGCAGGGGAGGTTGGATGGGGCTCTGAGCAACCTGCTCTAGCTGCAGATGTCCCTGCTCCCTGCAGGGGGCTTGGACCAGATGACCTTGAAAGGTCTTTTCCAAACCAGTCTGTGATTCCGTGACACACATCCCTGCCCCAAACTGGGAGGGCCAAGATGTAAGAAATGAACCTTTAAGAACAGGGTTATCTCCTGGCATCAGCAGCAAACAGAAGCGAGCACATAAAGCATCGTCTCTCCCCAAAATGGTGATAAGGCTGCCTGCTTGGAAGGGAACAGACAGAACGACGAGGGTACAAACACAACCAGGTTGAATAAATACTTGCTTTCCTCTTTGAAAGAGATTCTGCAAGATCGAAAATAGGATTAAGATTCTTTTCAGATGTTATCAAATAATCATTTCTGATAAATGCTCTTACTAGTATTTATGCTTTAGCTACGTTTTGTATTTCCCCTTCGGCAGTAGAAAATGAGGTCGTTTCACTTTCAGTTTCTCACTCTCAAGCTCACTCCCGGTTGCAGGCACTAGAAAAGACTTTCTTCAGTGAAATTCTACTACAAATGTAGAGAAGAGACACATATTTCTCTTTTCTTTCTCAAAAAACTAAGCAGAAACTGTATTTTTACTAAGTAAAACGAAGCACAAAGAAGTCTTATCTGTGCAACCAGTTAGTCACTTAAATTTAAAAAAAAAAATAAAAAAAGAAAAGACCTCATTAGGAATCTGTACAGCAGAAGTTGGTGGAATGCACCACAGCTTTACAAGACTACCACACACAGGCAGTACAAGAAGAATGCAACTTCTGACTACGAAAAATTAAATTAGTCAGGAAAAAACACATGACCCACAACAGCTGGGAAAAAGCTCTATTCCACATTTGAAAGAAAAATTGTAAAACTGCCCATTTTTTTATCAAGCCTTCGGCAAGAGGTTCAGCAAGGAATCCCAAAAGACTCACTAGAATGAGAACTTAATATTTTCCTCACACTACTGGGGTGAATTCCAGGTCATAGCTATCAGCAATCTGCTCCAGCTGACCCCTGGACAGGGGGTGGCCTTGGTTGACCTCCAGAGGTACTTTTTCATCTCAACTAGTCTACAGTTTTGCTCCACCAACTAGAAACGCAGATGTTCTTTACCTCAGCGGCAGTTCACTCCTCCTGCTGATACAATTCAACGTACGAAAAGCTTCAAGTCTTGTGTATTCTCCAGTAACTCCTGCTGTGTAGTCAGGCCGGCGTTTATTCCCACCAAGACTTAGGCAGGTGGCTGGAAGAACCTGTGTAGCTTGTGAGGAGTGATGTCACACTCGAATCGTATCATTAAGAGTTGCGCAGAACGCAAACATCGTATTCCTACCGAGGGCCGTATCTCGCTGTCGAAGTAAACAGGGGCCTGGAAAAAACAAATCTCACTTCTTTACTCAGTCAGACACGTATCAGCTCCCAGAGCGCCTGAGGGGGTTCCCCTTTTCTTCTGGACAGCCTCGCAAAATAAAAATGATTCCTGGTCCTATAAAGGGGAAATCTCTTCTGGGAAGGAAAAGAAAGAGCGCTGCTTGCCCAAGAGCTCTGCCTCTTAGGAGCCAAAGACGCTTCTTGCAAAATCCATTCGTCCTCCCTTTTAATCTACAAGTCTAAAAGCTTCTACGTTCTTACAGGTGCTTCCTCTTGGGTCTTTTTTAGGAGGAGCTACGAGTTCAAAGGAAGCACCTGCGCAGACCTTTAGCAGAACGGGATAGTCCCTTCAAGCTAAATGGAGAAGTGGAGTTGTGAACTTCAGTTTTGATGTACTGGTTACTCCTCCGACACGTAACCAAGTAGATCTTTGTCGACTGAGAACAATTATTTCATTAGAACAGTGCCTATCAAAGAACAACTCAAAACCTTTCTCAGCAGTGCTTTGCCAGAGTTAAGATAAGTCAGCCTCTTGCCAATGAAGTTCAAAATCCTTCTACAGGAATCTACGTCCCTCTGGAAACCTTCTAAAGATCTGCAAGAGGAGATTTGAAATCTAGTCTATACGTTATTATTGTTAGGACCTCGGTAATTTTCTATTTACATCTCTATAAATTAACGATCATTTGCCAACCGAAAAGCAAGAAGATCCACAATCTATCCGCAGCGCTGCCAGAAGGAACATAACTGCAGAACACACAAAGGCCCTTCACGGGGCAAAAGCAGATGATCTGCCAACACCTCCTCACAGTCCTTCGACTTCCAGTGTGTTTGAGAGCTATGGATCATGAGGACGGCCTAAAGCTGCAGAGGCAGGAAAAAAAAATAAAAAAAATAAAGCTTCTGACTTACAGGTCCCCACCTGGATAACAGAGGTTTTTGTACTGGCTAAATTGTGAAGACACGTGAAATATTCAGCGGTCTTTATTGCCACCTCTTGGCCGTCACCACATATCACAAAAGTAACACAACAAAACCATGTGCCAGCTCCTTTGTGGAAATGACTTTGCTTTGGAAGAAAAAAAGAGATCATGAGGGAGCAGATGGGAGTGGAAACAGAATAACCAGAATACTGTTTGCATACAAGTTTAACCATGTAGAGCTGTAAAACTCCAGCAAGTTGTAAAACTACAACCGCAGGTAACCTTCCTTAATGTTCTACTACATCAGCCGGAGGATTGAAGGGACAGGAAGGTAAAGAACCAGTTCTTTCCAAGACCGAAGACAACATTTTATTATTTATTTAGAAAAGGTAACGTGGTTGTCAAGACACTTGTCTCTTCTTGATGGCAGTAGACAGTGGATTAGTGCCGCCCACACTAGAAAGAGAATCTCACTAACTGAACTTTCCGTTTTCTCCTTAGCATTAAACGAGTAGGAAACCCCCAGATGAGTAGATTGCTTCGGAGCGTAGAGTACTGCGGGAAGCTGCTTTCTCTGTTGGCAAGGAAGATACTTCCACAAACCGGCTAAGCTACAGATCTCTCACGGCCTGAAAAGTTGGAAAAGCCAGACCCTTATTAAACAGAACTAAAACAAGAAGGTTTTGAAAGAGAAGGGAAACTGTAGGAACTGTCTTCGCCTAAGGAAGCTCATTTCTGCTGTCACCAAGCAATGGGACTTTCTAACATTTCTACCACAACGATACTCTGGGAAATGCAAAGTGTTAGCTGCTCTCTCCTGCATTTAAGACATCCCGAAGCTCAGAAAGGGGGAAAAAAAAGTGCTTTCTGCCTCTGATGTTTTCCAGCCTCATCAATGCAAGACACAGGGCATGAAGAAAGTCATTCCAATATTCTCCATCTCCACCAGCCTGCCGGGAAGTGGGAAGCACGTGACAAGAGCAGGGAAGAAAATACTTCCACTTTTCCTCCCCATCTTGCATTTTGGGGTTTTTTTGCCTCTAATAGAGCTCATAATTCTCTCTCTAACACTGCTAACGGCTTTTCTTAGCATAAAGCAGCACGAAGCCAACCCTCTTGTGGCATTATCACAACTCGGCCATGAAGCTCAGGAAAGTTCATTCATTTGTTGCTTGCTGAAGATAAAAGCAGTTGCAGCAGATACAAGGGCACTTCATCAGATCCAGGGACATAACTCAAAATAAACCCAGGCAAAGTCACACACCGAAGGGCTTCAAGCCTCTCTTTAAATGAATCCATGGATTTTATGCAAGGTGGCAGCTGAGATACGAAGTGTGGCTCCAGAAACTTCTGGAGGAACTTTCTAAGACTTCTAGAAGTTCTGGAATAATCCTGAACTGGTAAGAAAAAAACCCCCGAGGATGTCAGCAGGGCTTTGACTTCTGTTATTCTGTGAATAAAACTATTCAGTGTCATAACACAAAATGCAAGAGAGAGTTTGTGCTAATATTTATTTCATACCATCTGTCGCTAGAGTCTAATGATGTAGCTAAAAACAAAAAAATATAGCCCGAGTTGGAGACTAAATGACCAATCAACATTTATACTACTCCATCTGCAATAAAACAGGGAAAAGAAGAAACACCAAACATTCACACCCTGCCCACCTCTTCCCAAGACTCAAAAAAACGTCAAAAGTAAGTTGTTCCGAGCGCGTCGGCACCGGGTTAATCATTCCTTATTTTGCGATCGATATTTTTTTTTTTCCCCTCCAGTTTTCCAGAGGACCAACCGCGCTTGTCCTCCAAACAATTTCATCAGCCTAAAGTCATCTGAATCAGTTTAAAAAAAATAGAGTTTATTTTCATATATCTGTATGTTTAATATTGAGGGAGATGTTCTAGCTCGGCTGGTTTTAGGTGCCCGTAGTTCCAGTACCAGGATGGCCACGACTTCTCCAGCTCCTCAACAGTTTTTGGGTTTTGTAGCAATTTAAACAGACACTGAATGGTGCAAAGAAGCTGCTGTTTGAGCTGTGTGACTGATGACCTCTGATTTAATGAACACAGCTCTTCAGTTTTCAGTAGATGCTTTTAATCCTACGGTAAGTGGTAACCTAGTAGTACCCCCTGCAACTAATAGCAACCAAATGCTGAAGCTTCCCGGGGCACTCGTTCAGCCAGCTTATTAAAAGACCTTTTCCTCGAAGCAGTTACCTACCTCACAAGCCTGATGGAAAAAAAAGTGTCAATGAACTTCAGTTTTTCCTCCCAGAGCTTGCTTTCTGACACAGCGATTCACAAATAATTCTGAATAATCCTCCGGGTGGGAGAAGAACGCACCAAGAAATGGCAACGGGAAGGGGGAAATCCTTGTCTCCGGTTCATCCACCTTTGCAAGCGAACTAAAGGCTCCCTGGTAACACTGCTCTCAGCGCTTACGAGAGAAAAAGCCAGGAAGACAGGAAAGGAACTGGCGCATTGTGCAGTGAAAACTTGACATCACCACAAGAACCTCACCATAGCCCTCTGGGTGCTGAGAAAAACATTGGCACACCTTGGCATTTTGGCTTAGGAGGAAAAGCAGAATTATTAAAGAAGGAGGGAAGAGAAAAAAAAACGAAAAAAACCACACAAAAAGAAGACACATCTAGTCAGTGGGTTTACCATTAGCTTCCAGAGGAAGTATTCTCCTCTGCCTCAAACCCTGCAATTGTATCTGACCAGACAGTTTCTCAGGCTTGCACAGAAACCTACTGATTTCTGAGCTGAGAGTCTGAGTTTCCACCCACAGGATGAAGCCCAGCGGGTGCCACCCAACATCTGCACGAGCCTCAAATCATCAGAGCAGGTGAAGCGTCCTGACATCTTTCATAGCTTTGAAGGTCCAATATTCTGGGGACTGTTACCCACTGAACTACGGCAGCAGATGACAGGGGAGGATGGAAAGGCTCTGTGTAGCCTGTGAGTAGCTCCACATGTCCCTACCTGGAGTAACTAAGACGTGAGGACAACCAAGCTGGACACTGAAAAACACCCAAACCTAGAGAGTCCAAGTGCTTCCCCCCTCCCCGCTCCAAATCATGACTTGTCAATAATGGTGAATTATTTTAACAAAAATAATAATTTCTTAGAGACACGATGATCTCGCCCTTTCCGAGCATTCCAGGCTTGAACAGTTTTTTCCTGGAACATAAGTACGTTTGGACAGTTCCACAGCTGTCCGATAGCTTTTTGTTCCTACAGGCACCACAACTTGTCTTCGCTAAAAAGCTGCTTTATCGCACAAACTACCTTGTAATTCAGAGGTAGAAAATTCCGATTTTCCTCTACACATCGCGCGGCCCACCGAAGAAAGACCCAGAACCCAGCGTTCGGGCAATTTCCGCAAGACCCCTGGCTGCTAATACTGAGAGCAATTTCATCCTTTTTTAAAACGTTCGCTTTTCTTACCAGCTCCCCCGGCAAGAAAAAAAAAGAGGCCGATTGATGGTAGCTGGAGAGTCAGGCCAGACCTAGCACGAGGAACTGCGCATCTGAGCCTGCCGTTCTCCCATTTCTTGTCCTTCCTTTGTTGCCCGTGTCACCTGTGCCGGGCGAGCCCCCGCGCTCCACCTCAGCGCCGCCTTTCACCCGAGGATTCCGCAAAACACCCGGGGCGCCCCGGCGGCATTTCACGGAAGGTGCCAGAACCGCCCTCGGCCCGGCTCTCCCTTTGAGAAGGGCAGCTCAACCGTTACCCCCGGCACGGCCCACAAGCGGCCGAACGACTCCCGAGGCTGTCGGCAGCCGCCGAAATTCCCGACGCCGAGGCGGGGCGTGGGTGTGCGCGTCGCCGCTTGTGTGCGTGTCAGCGTGCGTGTCGATGTGTGCCTGTGTCAGTGTGCGTGTCGAGGTGTCAGTGTGAGCCTGTGCGTGTCAAGGTGTCAGTGTGAGCCTGGCTGTCAGCGTGCGTGTCGAGGTGTCAGTGTGAGCCTGTGTGTGTCAAGGTGTCAGTGTGAGCCTGGCTGTCAGCGTGCGTGTCGAGGTGTCAGTGTGAGCCTGTGTGTGTCAAGGTGTCAGTGTGCGTGTCAATGTGCCAGTGTGCGTCAATGTGTGCCTGGCTGTCAGTGTGCACGTCAAGGTGTGCCTGTGCACGTCAAGGTGTGCCTGTGCGTCTTTGTCAGTGTGTGCCTGGCTGTCAGTGTGCACGTCAAGGTGTGCCTGTGCACGTCAAGGTGTGCCTGTGCGTCTTTGTCAGTGTGTGCCTGGCTGTCAGTGTGCACGTCAACGTGCGCCTGCCTGTCAGTGTGCGTGTGCCAGCGCGGGTGCACCTGTGTGTGTGTCAATGTGTGCCTGTGTGTGTCAATGCGTCAGTGTGCGTGTGTGCCTGCGTGTGTCAATGTGTGCTTGCCTGTGTGTCAATGTGTCGGTGTGCGCCCGTGCCTGCGCATCTGTGTGTGTCAATGTGCGCCTGTCAGTGTGCGTGTGCCTGTGTGTGTCCATGTGTCAGTGTCCGCCTGTCAGTGTGCGTGTGTGCCTGCGTGTGTCAATGTGTGCCTGTCAGTGTGCATCTGTCCGCGTGCATGTGTCAGCGTGTGTGAATGTGTGCCTGTGTGTGTGTGTCAGTGTGCCCATGTGCACCTGTCAGTGTGCATGTGTCAATGCGTGTCAAAGTGTGCGTGTCAACGTGTGTTTGTGCGTCAATGCGTGTGTGCCTGTATGTGTCAATGTGGCAGTGTGCGCCCGTCAATGTGCATGTGTCAATGTATGTCAATGTGTGTGTGTGTGTCTGTGCGTGCGTGTGTCGCTG
>VWZK01019757.1:33889-48043 GCA_013396935.1 Baryphthengus martii
GGGGGGGGGGAATGCAAACTATACTTGAGGCTTGATGTGAAAAGTAACCCCCCAAGCAGCTAAGAATTTATTAAATGTGGATTCCTTGCTCGTTACGTGGTCTCCAAGAAAAAGCAGCTTTTTAGGAACACAACTGCCACTATTGCAGTCTGACCCTTCCAGGCTGAGGACGTGACTCCTCCCACGTGCTGCTGCTGAGGGGTTTTTTTACCCATTTTAATGCAAGTTCTCTAAAAGAGGTCAATGGAGGAAAAAAGGATTGGAAATACCACGCAACTTTTATTTTCTTTCCCTTACGGGCCTCTTCTGTGTCTTAGCTGCACAGATCAAATCCATGATTCATGAAAAGTATTTCCATAACTTAACTTTTCCTTCTCAAATCTGCGTGCCCCTTTGATTTCCGGTGGCTATTCGATACAGGGACAACTGTACTTGATCCCTCTTTCTTTGGGAAATGAGTATGTTTGATGTATTAAAACCTCCCTCTTTGTCTAGAACAGCTTTTCTTTTCAGTGTACCAGCTCTAAGCTGGAATCTGTTCAATCACAGAGCGGTGGAGATGGGAAGGCACCTCTAGAGGTCATCTGGGCCAAATCCCCCTGCTCAAGCAGGGGCACCCAGAGCTGCTTGCCCAGGACCACGTCCAGATGGCTTCAGTATCTCCAAGGTGGGAGACTCCACCACTTCTCTGGGAAATCTCAGTCACAAAAATAGAAAAAAAACACAAATGTTTCCTGATGTCTTCTGAGGCCATTCCCTCTGGTCCTGTCACTGGGCACCGCTGGAAAGAGCCCGGCTCCGTCCACTTTGCACCCTCCCGTCAGGTATTTGTACACATTGATAAGATCCTGCCTCTCCTCTCTCCTCTGACAGTCCCACTTCTCTCAGCCTTTCCTCATACAAAAGATGATCATAAAAAGAAACTGGTCTATTAAAAGTTTTGCTCCATACACAAACTACCTACAAACAATTATCACAGACTGGGTTGGGTGGGAAGGGACCT
Source organism: Baryphthengus martii (assembly GCA_013396935.1). Lineage (NCBI taxonomy): Eukaryota > Metazoa > Chordata > Aves > Coraciiformes > Momotidae > Baryphthengus > Baryphthengus martii. Next base: position 34,893 of record VWZK01019757.1, read on the forward strand.
TTCAAGGTCACCTGGTCCCACCCCCCTGCAGGGAGCAGGGACATCTGCAACCAGAGCAGGTTGCTCAGAGCCCCATCCAACCTCCCCTGCAATGATTCCAGGGATGGGGCAGCGACCACCTCTCAGGGCAACCTGGGCCAGGCTCTCACCAGCCTCAGAACTTTCTTCCTTCTCTCCAGTCTAGATCTCCCTCTTCTGGTGTAAACCCCTCAGCCCTTGTCCTGTCACAACAATTATGCCTGTACCAGCTACAACAATTTGTCGAGAAGGAAGGTCAAACTATCCACACATTTTTTCCCCTCGCTTCCCTTCTCGTGCTCCCCAGTTTCCTGAAGCCTTACACTGTATGTTTTCATTCCATGCACAGCCTGACTGTGTCTCGACTGTACTGCAGCGTTCAGCCCAACCTACCGAACGTGAGCAACAGCGCCACAAAGGCCTATCCAAGGCACAGTGGCCCCATGGAGGATGCTCCTCCCCCAGGGAAGGCTCAATGGTCACCTCACATTCTTTTGCCTACACCAACCTGGGCCATTTTATTATTCTTTTTCAGTGACCTAAAGGTCTGTCTTTTTTTTGACACAGAGAATTATTACAGAACACTACAGAATTACAATAGAGTAACCAGAATGGATTTGTACACTGCCAAAAAGTTGGCCTGAAACTTGATCTATGTCAAGTGGTGCTGAAGAGTGGTCAGAGAAGGGCAAAGGAGCTGGGGAAGGGTCTGGAGCAGGGGTGTGGGGAGGAGCGGCTGAGGGAGCTGGGCTTGTGCAGCCTGGAGCAAAGGAGGCTCAGGGGAGACCTTCTGGCTCTCCACAACTCCCTGACAGGAGCTTGGAGCCAGGGGAGTTCCTTCTGCCAAGGAACAAGTGACAGGACAAGAGGAACCAGCTTCAAGTTGCCCCAGGGGAGGTTTAGGTTGGAGCTGAGGAACAATCTGTTCCGTTGCAGGGTTGTCCAGGCCTGTGCCAGGCTGCCCAGGGCAGGGCTGGAGTCCCCCTGATCCCTGGAGGGGCTTCCAAGCCTTGCTGAGGGACAGGGCTCGCTGTTGTCATTTGGGCAAACAATTAGACACACAGTGACATCCAACTGCCTTCTTCCCAGAGCCTTTTACTTCATGAAGAACAATTATTACCCTATTAAAAAACCAAACCCCACAACCCACACAGATAAACTCCTTCAGAAACAATTTCTCTTCTAGCCAAAGTTCTGCTGCAGCCTGAAAACAAAGGAAGTCCCTGATGCTATGAAATACAGAGCTGCAAATCACCAGTAGCTAACTAAACCACTTCCCTTTCTCTGTTTTCTGGCTCCTCCCTCCAGCAAATTTATACCTATTACAATAATGCCCAGCAGCCTCGATTTTGACTCAATATGCACCATATAGTTAATACATCTATCACATACAATATGAACAAGAACTGTACTTTTAAACTCCAGGTAAACGGGGCTAGACCTGGATCTAAGGGGAATGCTGTGGTGACTTTCAGAAATCAAGAAATTGCACCTGCAGAAAGTTTCATGGACTTCAATTACAAACTCAATTAACTCCAGTAAAGAAAAAAAACCAAGGAACCTGTTTTATAATGAAATACAGTTTAAGCAAAGTCTCTTCTGCAATCACACAAACACGCTGCTAATATCACCGTTATTAATCAATTTTCACTCTAGAAGGAAGAAAACACAAGGCCCAAAACCTAAAATAAACCCTTTCGATACTTCATCGAAAAAGTTCCACTGAAAAAAATACGTTTATTTATAAAGAGGCTTCTACAGCCAAGTTCTGCCCATCAGAAACTTTTTCCAAAAAACCCGTATTCCCAACTCTCCTTAGAGTAAGGTGAGCAAATGACCTACCACAAACAAGGCTCCTCCGCTGGTGTGGCGCACGGCCGTCCCGTGCAAGCATCGGCCTTGTCTGATCTACAAACAAAATAAAGTCGACAGCACGAAGGGTTAATAATTTACACACCGCCGGTGGCTGCCTGTAGAAGCAGCTTGGTTTTTATTCTACCTAAGCTATTAATTCTACCGTCTGCACTGCTAAGTTAAACTAAGTCAAGGAGAGACTACTCAGGGCTCTCTGGTAGTATGAGGTGAGCAAATCTCAACTGTTTCGGACAATATAGAAGGTAAAGGATTTACCATCAAACAGGGAATACTCAGCTTAATTTAGGTGCCTCGATCCAAATTCTCCTCCAATTTTTCCAGAAGAACTTTCCAACTGTTACTTCCTATCCCACCTGCTTTAAATTTCCAGTTTGCAGAAAACTCCCGTTACTACTGAGGGTCTCATTTACGTGCTGCTTCAGCTTTTATCTACCTGACCAGTCACCTCAGGCATAAAAGGACAAATATAAAGACAAGACAAACCTGAAACATCAAGAGAACACAGCCCCTGATGCTCAGCTGGTCTCTGCACCCCCTGTCTAAAACAGATTATGCTTTCTGGCTTCCCGCCTGGATTCTTACCATCATTTGATAATATCATTTTTGTCCTAAGTAATCATTCGATAACAGATGTAATTGTATGTTGAACTCTAGATAAATCCTGAGATTTGTTAAAGTGGAAGGAGAGAGCATTAAAAACCAAGTCCCTCCTTAACCGCTTTGTTTCTGCTGCTGTATAAAATTTCCAGGATTTGAAGTGGGTCAGCGTCGATCTAGCAAAAATACAGTCACCGGGTCAGAGCTGAAATCCAAGCTTAAGCACCAGGGAACTACAATCCCTGCTCTTCTCCAAGAGCAACCGGAGCAGCTGTGTCTTTTCAGCAGCAGCTGACGGAGTTTCACACGACGGCTGCCGTTCTATCATCTCAGCAGTCCCTCCAGGGAAACACTGCATTTACTACATCCATCTTCTCTTCGCCCTCCGCTTCTGGCTCATCTGAAAACAGGAGCCAGGAAAGCAAATCATCTGTGTCAAAAGACCAAAACGAGCTCTGGGATACCAGGATAATTCTGGGGACTGCAGATGGTTCCCGAGCGCCGCCTTTTCCAGGAGACTCTCAAGCGGTTGCCTTATGAAAAATCCCATCAAATGAATTGCGCTCTGAGCGCTCTCAGGGAACCCGACAGCACATAAAATTCAGGCAGAAGACAAAAGTCAAAGCAGAGGATGCAAATACAACCGACATTCTGCGGACAATGCTGAAAGGAGCGTGTAAATGAGAGTGTGACGCTCTGCTATAAATCACACTTAATGCTACATAAATATAACACACAGAGCGTTCTTTCAAAAGGAAGCGCTTCAGATGAAATCCCTTTACTCTATCCAAAGATACGGTTCTGTTTTCAAGAACCACACCTGTAAACTCTTCAGGCTTGAAGAAGACACGAGATAAGCCCCGGTTTTTTGCACTGGCATAAAGAATTTCAGTTGGTGTGAACGGCTGACTCAGGACTGAAAAAAACCCACACCATTAAGGGGCTTCCTTCCAAAGGTTAGTCTTACACATACAAGTCAGAAATTTTATTTCCACTTCGGAAGCTTCCCAAGAACCTACAATACGCACCAAGCCCTTACTGCGGGAGCCTTTTCCACTCGATGCAGCCAAGGGAACTCTAGAGCCAGCCGGGGAACTCCAGCAGGCCCCGAGGCCGAGGAAAACACCCGGCGGCGCTGCCCTTCCACCNGGTCCCGGTGGGTCCCGTCCTCTCAGTTCTGGGCCACGGGAGCGAGGGAGGCGAATGGCGGCGTCTGTGTGAGAGGAGGAATGGAGTCATCGAATCCTTCTGTTTGCGAAAGACCCTTCAGATCATCGAGTCCAGCCGTTCCCCCAGCGCTGCCGGGGCGCCGCTAACCCACAGAATCCTAGTCTGGTTTGAGTTGGAAGGGACCTTCAAGATCATCTGGTTCCAACCCCCCTGCCACGGGCAGGGACACCTCCCACTAGAGCAGGTTGCTCAGAGCCTCAGCCAGCCTGGGCTTGAACACGTCCAAGGATGAGACTCCACAATCGTTCTGGGCAACCCGTTCCAGTGTCTCACCACCCTCAGAGTGAAGAACTTCCTGATGTCCAATCTAAATCTCCCCTGCTGCGGTTTCAGACCATTGCCCCTTGTCCCATCCCCACAGGTCCTTATCAAAGGCCCCTCCCCAGGTTTCCTGTAGCCCCTTCAGATCCTGGAGGCCCCCAGAAGGTCTCCCCGGAGCCTTCTCCAGGCAGCACAGCCCCAAGTGCCTCAGCCTGGCCTCCTAGGAGAGGTGCTCCAGCCCCCTGACCATGCAGTAGCACTTTAAATTTCGCCTTTCTGTGGAAGTGTGTTTCATGTTATATAGGAAAGTGAAAATGCACTTCAAGTTTAGAAGGAATCTTAATTTATAAATTAACTTCCCTTTGTTTCTACTACTCCCATAATTTAGAAATAGGCAACGGTACCTTCACCGTGCCCAGACGGATAGATAGTTGTGCTGGGAATCATAGTTGGTGTCTAATGAAGACTTTGTTATCCAAAGCTGACGACCTTTTTTAGAATATGGTTAAGAATTAGTATATTTATTTTATAGACAGGAAAATAGCAGATAAACTTTATCAACCCTCAGTTAGCCACTGGAAAACCCCCAGAGCTGGGAAAGAACTCTAGTTTCGTGACTCCCTCCCGACTACGTCCAGAGCCCAGAGGGCTACTTTTCCGAATTAATCTCCCAAGTCCGGTACCAAAAGCGATGAGGAAGAACAGCTTCCAAACCGCCTCCACCATTCCATTTTAATCCTTACATTGCTTCTGTATTCAGGCTAAATATTAATTTCAGGTTAAGAATATTTTGATGTGGAAATAAGCTGCTGTACGGGACGCCGCTGCCCTCTCCAAGGAGGCTGTGAAAGGCTGGAGTGACTTCCATTGGCATCTCCTGACTTTCTCATGTTAATCATCCCTGAAGTTCAAACGCCGTTCAAAAAAATAAGGATCAGCATCTTTTTTTTTTTTCGCAGCAGCAGCTTTGAACTTCCTTTATTCCAAAGGGCAGCTGGAAGTCTAATTAGGCCCAGCTACTCTTCATTATTTAGCTCCTTTATTATTTATGGCTTCCTCCCACCGTGCCTGGGGTCTGGATGTTGCTCTGCTGCCTTCCACAAGCTCCAGGTAACAGGTGGCACGGTCCCTGAGCGATGAGCTGGGCTTCAGGGCGCTGACCCAACGCAGCCAGAGATGTTGCAGCCTCAGCATTCCAAGAAAAAAAACCTAGGAATGTGCTCTCTCCGCTTTTCAGGCAAGGAATCACACACACACACACCCCCCATAGTTCCTACCTGCACCTATCGTAATTCTTCTTGGCACTACCCCACCTCACGCTGAGGAAATTATTTTTCTGACATTTTTGGTGGGTTAATTTATTACCAAGTTCTGCAGGTCTTCTGGAAGCTGGGAGGAGAGGGAAGTGTCATTGCCACTGGAGATAAATGCAGGAAGGACATCATGGGATGGAGTTTTAGGCTGTTTTCTTTTAAGCTCCTGACAGTCATAGAACCATAGAATCATAGAATAATTTTGGCTGGAAAAGGCCTTTAAGATCATCAAATCCAACCGTTCCCCCATCCCTGCCAGGGCACCACTGAGCCCTGTCCCTCAGCACCACAGCTCCACGCCTTGGAAACCCCTCCAGGGATCAGGGGGACTCCAGCCCTGCCCTGGGCAGCCTGGCACAGGCCTGGACAACCCTTTCCATGAAGAAGTCGTTCCTCAGGTGCCACCTAAACCTCCCCTGGGGCAACTTGAGGCCATTTCCTCAGCCAGTGCGTTCCTCTCTTTTTACCAAGCTCGTGCGTGACCAGAACGGTGACAGCTTTAGTAACAAGTTGCGGTGCTTTGTCATACTCTTCGAGGAGAAGTTTCCTCTTTTCTGCAGCTTTCATCTTTCTGGGATGCCTTCTTCCCCGGTCCTTATCTGTGAAGGACTAGCAGATGGAAAGGCAGGAACTTGAGAACAGCCTGGTGGGTACTGAGTGGGTGAGGTTCAAGTGGAATACAGTAGAATTTGCTAAAGTAGATTTGAAATATCTGCAGAGCTTTTTTTTTTTTTTTTTTTCTTTTCGAAAGAGAATAACTAAAGGTTTAGAAGAGAAGTTGGTTTAGAAGGAGGGCAGCGCAGAAAAGGAAAACCAGTGACCTACTTAAAAAGAAATTCAAATGCATTAAAACCTCTTGGGGTTGAGGTTACAAAAGTGACACCAAACCACGAGACAACGAACATCTACATGAAAGGAGACAACAGCTTCATTGCTTTCCTAGAGGCAACGACATTCTACCAGGAATGAATTTGACTTCTGGTCAAATTATGATTATTCTGCTGTTGTTATTATTATGCAGTTTCAAGGAGTATTTTCACTTTGCCTGGTAAGATTTTTGGGGGATTTTTCTAATGCATTTAGTATCTTGTCTGAAAAAAAAAAGCTTCTCCCTCTGTCAGGTATCCGAGGGCACAAACAAATCCCTGCCATCCTTGACTTATTAGAACAGTTACGCTGGAGTTCAGTAATTATTTTTATTTTACTTTTTTTTCCTCCCCTGACTATTCCATGGTGACTATCCTGGATGACCAGAAGCTGTTGTTTATTCGTCCTTTAATCTTTGATCTCGTCACCTTGGATGGTCCTTCCAGCACTTTCTGCTCCTCGCTATCACCAGGTCACCAACGCAGATCCCCAGGGAAGGGGTCTGGTTTACCCCGTGTAAATCAAAACACGCAGACCTCGTCAGAGCTACCTCCACAGGAATATGGCTGATTGATAATTACAAGCATGGAAATTACACTGGTCTTCCACCCAAAGCTTTGCGAGTAATTAAGTCCGTTGGGAACAGCCAGGTTGATGCGATACCTGCGTGGATTATTAGGATCCAGCCGTTCCGCACTTGGATACCCGCGGTGAAAACAAATCGCCGCCAAGTTGACGGGAGCAGAAGACGAGAGCCTCCCAGGCGCGTGTCCCCTGCACCCAGCCCGGGTGCCGACAGCGCGACCGTGTCGCAGCCTGAGCCCGACTTCCACCGCCAGAGCTGATGGAACAATTGGTGGTCACCACGCTGGAACAGGAGACAGAGTTGCTGTGCACCAGACCTGCCCTGCCCTGCCCTTTCCCAGCTGTACCTCAAAATTCCTGCCCCCAGAGACTCTGAGGTTTCAAATGTCTCGTTTGTTTTCCTCTGCTCTGTTCCTAAGGACTTGAGCTCATCCTCTCTTTTCGTTCCTGATGCCCACTCACCACGCTATCTTTAATCATCTGCAGTCTTCTCACTCTTCTTCGGTTCTTCGCAGATCCAGGCGACGATCGAGCCTCTCGCGCGTTAATCAAAATTGTGCCCTTGACCTCCCCTGCCTTTCCTGTTTGTTGCCTCATCGTCCTTTCTCTTTTTCATCTCTGGTCGTACTGAACGCTTTCCAGCTGCTATCTGGGCCTTCATCAAAAAAACCTCTTTCACGCAGCTTCTGCCTTTGTGCTTTGCTGACACTTAAGTCTGTTATTTATTTCAGTAACTGCCACTTTCTGCTCCCTCTCCTGAGCAAATGTCCCAGAGATTTCACTCTTTCCCCACTCACAGCCACTCAGAATACGACTGCAAATACTCCTTCTCCAAATTTGGCCACAAAATAAAGGGAAGTTTAGTTTCCAAAGGCTCATTTTCGCTTTCAAGGCCTCTCCCCTCTTACAAAGCTGGATTAGTAACATTTTTCATTTTTTTCTATTCAATCCCCGCAATTATTTTGATTCAACAACAGGTATTTCTCGGTCAGCAACTGGGTGACAACAGGAACTATGGGACCAACAACCACACCAGGTATCACCCTGCAGCGTGGCCCCAGCCCTGACAAAATCCACGACCGGCTCCTCACCACACTGCTGTCGCTCCTCAAAGGCACAAGAAGACCTACCTCGGCACTAACTCAGCGACAGAAATGGGTCTCCACGGCCGGTGCTGTCGTACAGGTGAACGCTGTTCCCGTCCTGGACGCTGCCCTCACACAGAGAGACAAGAGATTGCCTGGCTTGGAACTGCCAGCTCGTGTTTGGCACAGATTCGACCGTTGGGGCTGCAGGATGGGGAGCTGTGCACCAAACCCAGGGGAGCTCCTGGGCAGGCCCATGTGCAGATCTGGTGCCTTCAAGACGGTGGTTCTATGGAAAAGCTCCTCTCCTGTTCCACTACGATGCCAGTCGGCATTGCCCGCTTGTTTCCTGCTTCCCCTGTGCTGCCCACTGTACTGGGGAGAAATTTCCTATTATGTATGACTCTCTAAAATAACCTTGCAGTTCACCATCACAGGACTTCTTTGTTCTGATATCTCGGGTTCCTCACTCCCAGAAGGAGCTGGAGGGGCTGGAGCGTGGCCAGAGAAGGGCAACAGAGCTGGGGAAGGGTCTGGAGCAGGAGTGTGGGGAGGAGCGTCTGAGGGAGCTGGGCTTGTTCAGCCTGGAGCAAAGGAGGCTCAGGGGAGACCTTCTGGCTCTCCACAACTCCCTGACATTCAGGAGTTCGGAGCCAGGGAGGATCGGGCTCTGCTCCCAAGGAACACCGTAAAGGTTGAGTTGAAGAGGGATGTAAAGGAAAGGGGAGCCAAATCCCAGTCCTAATGCAGATTCGTTTCTTTTCTCTCACTGTTTCTCATCCATTTGTGGTGTGGATCATTCTTAAGGGCCACATGTAATATTTATCATCTCAAGATCTGCTCAAATCGATTGATGTTCAGTGCTCCAAATGCTGTCTTCCCTCTTTTGGATGCTCTGTAGCCGGTGTGAAGCTATTCCTGTTTATTCTGGAAATACAAAATGTGTTACTTTGCTCTTCATCTGCATAGACTGAAACCATCTGCTGTGGTTCACAGTTGAAGAACAAGAGATGATAAATTCTGTCTAGTATTTATATCCAGCCCTCGTTAAACAAGGAATCGTTACTGGTACCAAGTTGTAAGTCAGAGAAGTGCACAATTATAACCCAATATTTAAGCAGAGGGGTGACCCTTTTCCTATTTAAAAAAAAAGAAAAAACATTTAAATACACATTTATCTTTTGCTTCTACCTGATGGCACGAAGGCAGCGCTTAGTGGTGCAGGTAGAGGAGGAGTGGAGACTTTTCCAGGGAGTCACTGACTCTAACTCCATGCTGACTAAAAGCTGATTGGAAAAAAAAAGAAGGAAAATTTTGCTGTATTCTCTTGCAGGATCATCTCATTTACCCCCAGCATGGCGGGAAGAAAGAGTCAGCAGGGAGAGTTGTGCCATGAGAAGACCTACTGGGCAAATAGACTTTTATTTGCACTGTACTTAGATTTACTACAAGGCTGCTTGAGGTAAAGCAAAAACATGAGGCATCCCGCTGGGAGGGGATCCTGCCCCTCTGCTCCCAGAGCTCTGGGGAGACCCCTCCTGCAGGGCTGGGCCCAGCTCTGGAGTCCTCAGCCCAGGAGAGACAGGGAGCTGTTGGAGCAGGGCCAGAGGAGCCCCAGCAATGCTGGGAGGGCTGGAACCCTCTGCTGGGAGGCCAGGCTGGGAGAGTTGGGCTTGTGCAGCCTGGAGAAGAGAAGGCTCCAGGGAGACCTTCCGGGGGCCTTTCAGGGCTTCCAGGGGGTTAAGAAAGATGGGGAGCAACCTGCTCTAGTAGCAGATGTCCCTGCTCCCTACAGGGGGCTTGGACTAGATGACCCTGAAAGGTCCTTTCCAACCCCAACCATTCTGTGATTCTGTTTGCCTTGCCCCCAGGCACGGATTCAGGGTAGGAAGTGAAATATTGTGTGATATCTTCGCATAGCTGCCCCAAACCAGCAGAGCTAAGAGACCAGTATCCAGTCTGCAGAATCATGAAGGAATCCGATGGCCAGCGCAGTCTGCAAACAGGTGGCACCCACCTGAAGAGGCTGAACCGGACCCACGTGCGGAACAGTACAGAATCTGCCTGTCAAGCCAGAACAGATTGGTTCTGACTCTGGAAAAGAGGGAAAAAAACTTAGATCCAAACTCGTCTTGGTTCAGGGGAAAGCCACACGAGCAATCCACAGTGGTGCCTGGGGAACGGAGAACATGCTCCCTTTGGTTCTGGCTTCTCCTACCAGAGAGCTCTCAAACTCAGCCACCGCAGCCTTGGAGGTTAACGATGATCAAATAGCTATCGGAAACCATAACGCATCATCTTGATGATCTTGAAGATCGTTTCCAACCTTAATGATTCTCTGATTCTATGATCAGTCTCAGAGTGCTGTAGACCTAAGACTTCATGGATAGGTCCATATGTTTCATCAGTGCTCACTTTTTGGGTGCTAACAGATGGATTGCCTAAAAGCTGAGCAGAAGTGGATGCCTCCTGGAATATCGACTGACTCATCTTCTCAGAACTCTCCCACTAAGGTGGTCTCCAGGTCCCAGCCGTAACAGTTGGCAGAAAGCAGGTTCCGCTACCCACACCAGTGTGCCAGAGCCTGAAAAAAACTCCTGCTGGCAGGAGTAATAGCACAGAGAAGCTGAGGAGAGGAGCGGGGAATCTGTGAACCCACCAGACCAGGTCTCCCATGAAGGTAGATACTGGAGCCCTTTTAATCCACGTGTTGGACACTAAATATTTCCATTGGGTTTGGACAGTCGTAGAACCAGAGAGGTTTTGGGTTGGAAAGGACCTTTAGAGATATTCAGTGTAGACGGACAGACTTGTATCCCACCGTTTCCTCGTGCCCACTCTCCGTCTGCCTCTGGCAAGCAAAATCCCGATTCAATCTTGGTCTTTGATCCAGCTCAACTACACCAGCAGCACATTTGGTCCTGTTTGGTTGGTAAGTAGCTTTTGTTTCCGTCCTGAATAAAGGAGAGAAAGAAAGAAGAGCAACGAGGCTAAATGTGTTCCAGCAGATTTGGATCCTTATTTAGCTTTTTTTTTTTCCATGATGCTTCAGCTCCCTACCTACCCTTCTGTCTCCTAGAACATACTTTGAATCACGACGGTGCGCTCTTTCTGGAACTCTTTATCCAATTTCTTTGTTGTATGTGCGCAAAGAAGACAGGTCCAGTGTTTTCCTGTTGACATAATTCAACAGGCTGGCTTCGGTTTGGCTCGAAGGAATTTGATCCAGTTCGTTTGTTTACAGATTTATTCAAAATTAGGAAATGCTTTTCAACTCCAGCTCCGTACGTAGCTTTCTGGGGGAACTTAGGACTGGAAAATGCCAAGGCCCATTTTTTGCTTGTGAAAAATGCCACTTAGGAATAACTGTAGGAAACCTCCAGCTTCTTATCTTGAGATTTTTGTTGTATTTTTTTTTTGTATGTAATCATTGAACCACCAGTCTATAGACTGTTTTCCAAGAAAAAGTTCTTTTTCCCACCCTTTTAAGCATATGACCCTGGTCTGACTTCTAGAGGCAACAATACGCTAAGATCTGAACTGTTGAAAGGAGGAACCACAGAGCTTCTTGATGGATTTAATCTACAGTCATAGAATCAATCACAGAATCATAGAATCATAGAATCCTAGTCTGGCTTGAGTTGGAAGGGACCTTAAAGATCATCCAGTTCCAACCCCCTGCCATGGGCAGGGACACCTCCCACTAGAGCAGGTTGCTCAGAGCCTCATCCAGCCTGGTCTTAAACACTTCCAGGGATGAGGCTCCACAGCTTCGCTGGGCAACCCCTTCCAGTGTCTCACCACCCTCAGAGTGAAGAATTTCGTGATGTCCAATCTAAATCTCCCCTGCTGCAGTTCCAAGCCATTACCCCTTGTCCCGTCCGCACAGGTCCTTATAAAAAGCCACTTCCCAGGTTTCCTGTAGCCCCTTTCAGATCCTGAAGGCCGCTGGAAGGTCTCCCCAGAGCCTTCTCTTCTCCAGGCTGAACAGCCCCAACTCCCTCAGCCTGGCCTCCTAGGAGAGGTGCTCCAGCCCTCAGATCATCTTTGTGGTCTCCTCTGGCCCCCTTCCAACAGATCCATATCATTGTGTTGGGGGCCTCAGAGCTGGACGCAGTGCTCCAGGTGGTGTCTCACAAGAGCAGTCGGCTTAAAGAGGCTGAGCCTTTTGCTACCTTTCAATATACAACGTGTAGTTTGTGTCATAGAAAAGAAGTGGAAGAGACCTTTAAGATCATCAAGTCCCCCAGCACTGCCAGGGCACCGCTGTCCCTCAGCACCCCATCTTCACACCTCTTGCCAAAGCAGAAGATACCAGGCGGTGTTGTGACCCTCTGAGTGCCCCACGGTGATTTAAACAGCGTAAAACTCCAGGCAGAGCTCCTGAGTCACAGCCACCCTCGCAAGTGGGTAGGTGTAAAACTATCTTAACACCTAAAGATCTTGTAGGATGATTGAAGCCCAGCACAGAATCCCACCTCGGCGCTTTCGATCCCCCTGCTTCCCATATGTCATCAGGAATATAACGCTTCTCCCTCCATCTGGAAAGAGCTGCGATAACAAGCTTAAGCCTCCCAGCATCTTTATACCTGGATAACCATTCTGTGTGTTTGGTTCTAAAGGTCTTAGCCTTTATAGCTGCTGTAATCACCTGGCTTCGGGCAAGATGTAAAAATATCATCTCAGCTCCTTTTATCCTGTATGGTGCGTATGGCACACGGGAGTCTGCTTCATCTGCTTTAAAAGTGCAAAATGTCTCCTCCCCTTGCGTGTAGCACCGCAGCGTCCTGCTTCTCCCAGCACGGCTGTTTCAGGCTGGGTGGGTTGGGAGCGGCCCTGAAGAGAAGGACTTGGAGGTGTTGATGGATAAGAAGCTCAACAGGAGCCTGCAGTGAGCTCAGGCAGCCCAGGAGGCCAACCCTGTCCTAGGATGCATCCAGAGGAGCGTGGCCAGCAGATCGAGAGAGGGGATTCCCCCCCTTTACTCTGCTCTCGTGAGACCCCACCTCAAATACTGCCTCCAGTTCTGGTGTCCCCACCACAAGAGGGACATAGAGCTGTTGGAACGAGTCCAGAGGAGGCCACAAAGACGATCCAGGGGCTGGAGCACCTCTGCTACGAGGACAGGCTGAGGGAGCTGGGATTGTTCAGCCTAGAGAAGAGAAGACTCTGGGGGGACCTTCTACCTGCCTTCCAGTCCCTGAAGGGAAGCTCCAGGAAGGCTGGAGAGGGACTTGTCACAAGAGTGTCCAGTGATAGGATGAGGGAAAACGGTTTTAAGCTGAAGGAGAAGAGGTTTAGACTGGATCTTAGGAAAAAG
>VWZK01019757.1:54580-67972 GCA_013396935.1 Baryphthengus martii
CCCCCTGCTCTGGGTGACCCTGCTGGAGCAGGGGGGTGGCACCAGAGGAGCTCCAGAGGGCTCTTCCGGCCCCCACCATGCTGGGATTGTGTGAGCTATGGATGCCCTGATGCAGGAAACAGGTTAATAGAGTGGCAATCTGGAAAAAAAAAAAAAAAAAAGGGATATTTTTTGTTGCCCAGGGAAGCTGTGGATGCTCCATCCCTGGATGTGCTCAAGCCCAGGCTGGATGGGGCTTTGAGCAACCTGCTCTAGTGGGAGGTGTCTCTGCCCATGGCAGGGGGTTGGAACTGGATGATCTTTAAGGTCCCTTCCAACCCAAACCATTCTATGATTTTATGATCCTATGATTCTATGATCCTATGATCCTGTGATTCTATGTCACCGGTATCGACATGACACCTTGTAGAAATATTTCAAATATTGTCAAACAAGATCCACAGGTTTAAAAAGTGCTTTTAATTGACATTGTCCTGCCTCACAGGGAGGATGGATCCACTGAAGATGTGAGGTGCTCCTCTAGTAGTAGGACTCACGTAAGTATAACTAAAACCCACTTCAGTTTTTCTAGAATATCTACCATCTGACTGACTGAAATAAAAATATCCTGTAGTCCCTGAGATTATCACCTGCAGGCTTATGCAACAGTAGAAACCGGTTTTCAGGAAAAATATTAATTACAGCCTATTATTAGCCATGAAAACAGTGTTGTGAGTCATGGATCTTGTCATCAAGCTAAAGACCACGAGATGGATTTCCTACAAGCGATACCTTTAACTTCACTCAACGCGATGGTTGTGTGCAGTGTGGTCCATGGTTATGCTCTCAGGGGCTGTATTTTCCTTGGATTTTACAGGCAGACCGATGCTTCCATAGTGTTTCCTCCCACCTGACCAAGAATTTTGCCAACAGCAGATTTTCAGAAGAGAGAGGTCCCTGGACAGGTCTGTATTTACAAACCTAGATACCAAAGCTGTGCCTGAAGTTGGATATTTCAACCGTAACATTGTCATGATGTTGCTGTTACCTGATTGTAAACTATAATCATTGAACTTACAAATAAACATATTGACATTTTTGCATCTTATTGTCTCTGTTTTTATCTATATATTGCACCCTCGATCACAAACTAGGAGCAGGAAAATAAGCTTTTTGCCAGATACTTGCTTTGGATACTTCTTCCTGGGCTTAGCAGAGGTCCGGTTTAGGAGCCTGCCTCTCTGCTTAGAACCACAGGACACAGAATCCCAGAATCCCAATGTGGCAGGGGCTGGAGAGAAGGAGACTCCACAACCTCTCTGGGCAGCCTGGGCCGGCTAGAAATGAAAAAGAGATTTTCACACGGTCACTTTACAAGGAAACCAGGGGAGCAACATCACCTCCTGGCTGTGCTGAACATCCTGCACCTTCAGAAAGCACTTTGCAGCCGGTCCTTTCGTTTTGCTTGGGGAACCGAATGGGTTACCGCTGTGGGTACCCACCCAAGGACAAAATCAGGGGGCTTTGGCACGAAAACCTCTCGCTTTCGACAGAGTTTTCAAACTATTTTCTGAAATAGAAGAGCTGGAGGCAAAGCATTGCACAGTGTGGGTGAAGAGGCTTTCAAAATAATGCATAGAAAATTCTGTGGGGAGATCTCTCAAGCTTAGAGACTCCTCTGGGGTTTTCTCTGAATAAGGACTACAGGGTAGCAAGAAATAATTTGTACATGCTCACGAGTGGTCTGGAAGCTTCTTTTAATTCCTCAATCAATAAATTAGAAGATCTTTTACCGGAGTCTGGAGTTCCTCACACTGAAGGGAAAAGCAATCTCCATGTGCAGACTTGATTGGATTATCCCTTTGGAGATATTCTATTTTATTAAGTACAAGGTCTGAGATCTAAGAAAAAGGGAAGTAAGAGAAAGTGGAAGAAGAACTGGCAGATGACTGAAAATTATTGCTTGGAAAGTGTGTGTTTGAAAGTTTTTTCCAGACAAGAAGTATATAGTATCTTACTGGTTAATTCACTATATAAATCCTTAAATTTAAACACTTATTTAAATGTATTAAAAAGTTGTGCCAGTTGCAGGCAGAATACTGAAGGCTCTTTTATACATTAGAAATAAAAGCAGATGCACCATCCATTTTTAAAAGAGCTGCAGAGTTTGTTCCGAGGGCCGTAAATCTAACTTTTGAACCAAGGAAATTTGTAGGAAATACAAGAGAGAATAAAATCAGTCGGTGGGTGAAGCGTAAATATGAGATATGGGGGAAAGAAAATCAGCTCAGGTTTCTTTTTATTCGAGAGTTTTTTACAGTCTTTGGAAAGTGTCGGGGAGCAGATGAGAGTCATTGGAGACCTGCTAGCTCATGGCATCCTAAATCAGGTGGTTGCAATATGAAGCAGGCAAATAATGCCTTTGAAGACGCTATAAATTGGGGATTTTACTGCTATTTCTGTCCTGCTAGTCCGTCATTTTGATGTAAATGTGACATATTAATCCTGTAATTGTTTCCCAAGGAGATCCTTTAAGTGCTTCAGGAGAAAAACAACTGCAGTGTAGGCGGCAGGGCCAGGGGGGGATCCTGCCCCTCTGCTCCCAAGGCTCTGGGGACACCCCCCCTGCAGGGCTGGGCCCAGCTCTGGAGTCCTCAGCCCAGGAGAGACAGGGAGCTGGTGGAGCGGGGCCAGAGGAGCCCCAGCAATGCTGGCAGGGCTGGAACCCTCTGCTGGGAGGCCAGGCTGGGAGAGTTGGGCTTGTGCAGCCTGGAGAGGAGAAGGCTCCAGAGAGACCTTCTGGGGGCCTTTCAGGGCTTCCAGGGGCCTGTCAGAAAGATGGGGACAGACTTTTGAGCAGGGCCTGTTGGGACAGGACAAGGGGGGATGGTCTGAAGCTAAAAGAGGGAGATTTAGACTGCAGACAAGGAAGAATTTTTTCTACAATGAGGGTGCTGAGCCCCTGGCCCAGGTTGCCCCGAGAGGTGGTCACTGCCCCATCCCTGGAACCATTCCACAGGAGGTTGGATGGGGCTCTGAGCAACCTGCTCTAGTTGCAGATGTCCCTGCTCCCTGCAGGGGTGTTGGCCCAGATGACCTTGAATGGTCCTTTCCAACCCAAACCCAAGTCTATTATTCTATGATTCTAAGACACTGTCACCTTAGTGAGCACCTGTAAGCGAGCAGACTCCAGAGAATCACATTACTTGAAAAACATGGATGCCCTTAAGGACATTATGAGTCATTATTTGTATTTCATTACCGTGAATAAATAAAATTGCCCCTTGCTCATCTTAGTTCCTCAAAGACATCCTTCCACACAGTTACACATGAGATGTAGGATGGATTCCTGCTTTGGTTTTGTTGTGTGCATGAAAGATTCCACACCATCCTAATCTTTGAAGGAGAAGACTGGCCCATTCAGCCCTACTTTTGCTAATTAAAAAATGACGCCAGGAAGTTTTAAACCAGTTTCTACTACGTTTTTTTTCAGGTAAATTAGCAACAGTCCCTCTTTAGAGCCTGACAGCAGATGTTTCTATAGGGCTGGAGGGCAAAATATCACGCTGAAAGGGTGAAGCTAGAAATGCTGGGTGAGCAGAAATCCAGGCTTCTTCCTTCCGCGCCAGCCCAGAACGACACTTCTGCGGCTTATTCATTTGCAAGAACGATTAGTTCCTAAGGTGGGAAAAAAAAGCTGCCAGTTTGAAGGCATTAAATTCCCACTGCCTCCAGCTGAGCAGCTAATGCGATGAATCACCTGCCGCACGCGGCGCTGGGCTCAGCGGGGCTTTGCATCCGGCCTGAGCAGCCTCCTGAAGTTCGGTCCCTCGCCCAAACCCGCACGGGGGACAGGTTTGATGTGATATGGGCAAAGCTTCCTCCTGTGAAGTGGGTCTGGTCTAAATAAATCCAAATGCACCATCTGGCCTTTGAGTTAGCAGCAGATTTTGGCTTCCTCTGAAGAGTAAGAATGCCGTGGAAAAACAGCAAGTGCCTTCTTTGTTTGGGGGTAAAAAAAGCCCAACCAAATCCCAGAGATTTAGAAAGGACTTCATGACCAAATTAGCTTTGGCAAATGTAACCAAAAAGAACAATGCTTAGAGTAGGATGAATCTATCATGTGCGGTACAGACATTAGGACTCTAGAATGATCTTTCCACAGGGTATTCTTCTTAGGTATATGTGAAAAGCAGAAAAGAAAGCCCCAGATGTTCCATGATTCTCTGATTTTGTGATTCTAGGATTCTATGATCCTGTGATTCTACGATTCTATGACTCTGTGATTCTCTGATTCTATGATTCTGTTATTCTCTCTCTGATTCTCTGACTCTCTAGTTCCAGGATTCTAGGATTTTGGGTTTTAAATCAGAGTAAATGTAGAACTGACTGAAGAGCAGCTCATGTAGAACATCAGTCTGTTGGTTTTAGTCACCACACAGCCCGTCACCGACATTTTGAAGCCCCTATGTAACACTACTGATTCTAACAACTATTCATTAAATTATTTTTTTTTCCATAAAGTGTTTTTTTTTTTAAATTTATTCAAGAGCTCCTCACTCCATAGATGTTTTATTCTTCCGGCAGAGCGAGAGCATACATAGACATGATCAGAAACCCCCCAAATTCCTGGGAGAAAAGGTGGCTCTACCCAGTTATCACCTGCAACCCAGAAAGAGAGCAGCACAGCTTGGAGCAAGGACAGACTGGTCCCTGAGTGCCTGGTGACTGTAGCTGTAACAGGCTGCCACAGGCACGGTTTCTGGTCCTGCCGCCTGAATAACCATCATCACGGCACCAGAAAGGATTGGGAAGGAGGCACCTGGCAGAGGAGGAGGAAAAGGGCAGATGTCTTTGTTTGGGGGTAAAAAATGGATCCTAGTCGGTGCTCCCCACCCCCAACCCTTTCACTGCTTTTCTCCTTACGAGGTTTTAAATGGAGAACAAGCACTTGATGTAGTTGTTCACGCTGAGAAATTAGCGGCCTCTTAGGTATTAGCTTAATTCACCGAGATTTTAAAGCAAACCTCCTTAGGTTTTCATCTTGCATAAAGGTGACTCGGATGAGATCTTTACCCTTGGGCTGCAGGTTCCAATTCAGGCTGCCAGCGTGCAGGGAACATGAGAACTGATGATTCCTTTTGCCTGGACAATTAAGATTAATGTTGAAGACAAGAGCTAAAGTGCCATCGCCAAGCGAGCTCAGGAGCTGGAATAGTTCCTTCCCCTGGAATTATTAACCCCCAGGGTGGATGCTCAGTGAGTCCCTTGGTCACCAACATAACAAAGTCTTAAGGAGGGGTGGTATAAATATTTTCTTCAGGATTTTGTCACTGTCTTGTTCCTGCAGTTTTAAAAAAAGAACTGGTCAAAATCAAGGGTGTCAAACGAAGCAATACCCAAGAAATTTTAATGGGTGTTAGCTTGACCAATTGGGAATAAAGCCAAGTGCTTGCTACAGAAATATGGCCATCAAACTAGATCATGCCTTTAAAAAAACAATCAAGAGCTTCTTGATTATTTAGCAGGGAGGGAGAAACATTAAGAGAGAATTAAAACCAGATTAGGTCACTTGAGAGAGGACAATCTTGAGAAAATGTGACCCTTTGTGTCATTTCCTTGCCCTTAATCCACTGAAAGGTTATGGCTGTAACCTAAGGCAAGGCAGAAAAAAAATAAAATTACTGAGCATAAATTTTCCATATTAAAACCCAGCTTCATTGGTGGAAACACCTAAAAATTAAACTATAATTTTCAAATTCACCTTAAACATCTCCAGCAACGGGCTCTCACCGCACTCTGAACTCTTGAAGAGAATCTATTGCTGGTTTATAATTCTTCTGTGATAAAAATGGGTATTTTTTTCCTCCTATATTGTTTAAATTTTTCTTCCCCAGTGTGTTTTTAAGTACTTTCCAAACAGCTCTTCTTTCCTTGGTATTTTTTTCCTTTCTAGATGAGCCTGTCAAAAACTCTTAAGCTTGTCTTCCTGCGGTTCTTACTGGAGTCAATAGTTCAAGCACTCGGTGTCACAGTTTTTTGGCTGTTGAAATCCATGGAAGTGACCAGTTCCCTGACAGGTGCCATGGAAAATCTACACTGTCCTTTTTTGGATTCAACTTTCTGTGGAAATTTCCAATTGCTCACACTTGTGGCAACTGCAGCAGTGAAAAAAAGCAGCTCTCATTTGGATGCAGAAAATTTGCTGTGACCTTATTTAGGAATTTCAACCAGAATGACACAATCTTGGCCGAAAAAAACACAACACCCTGCAGCTGCCTTCCTTCTGTACAGCTTCATGAGCAGCAAATGCAGCCTCTCCCACTGTGACAGCAAGGGAAATATAAACACAAAATAAAGTAATAATTATTTTCCACCAAGAATGCCACAGTGGATTTTCAGTCAGCACAACCTGTCCCAACACCATGCATAATTTAGCCATTTTAAAGGTGTTGAGCTCTAACTTTTGCTTCCTCGGTAAGTACACTGGGTCGAGTTTTGGGCCTCTCACTCTCAGAAGGAGCTGGAGGGGCTGGAGCATGGCCAGAGAAGGGCAATGGAGCTGAGGAAGGGTCTGGAGCAGGAGTGTGGGGAGGAGCGGCTGAGGGAGCTGGGCTTGTTCAGCCTGGAGCAAAGGAGGCTCAGGGGAGACCTTCTGGCTCTCCACAACTCCCTGACATTCAGGAGCTTGGAGCCAGGGGAGGTCAGGCTCTGCTCCCAAGGAGCAAGTGACAGGACAAGAGGAAACAGCCTGAAGTTAGGGACCAGTCTGATGTGGAACAGGATCTGTGGGCAAGCAGGATCTGAAGAAGACCCTGTTCATGATGGCACTTGTCACAGGGACCCCACTCCAGTCCCTAAAGCTGTTGTCAGTAGCACGGGGCAGAAGTTTGGCAAAGAAACTGGAGCCTTGGCTTTACTGGAAAGAGTCCTGTATTTTAAACATCCATGCTAGGAAGTTGTGTCTAAGCCAACATTATTATATGATATCTAGTGTGGGCAGCAGGTCAAGGGAGATTCTCCTCACCCTCTGCTCTGCCATCTTTGGAGTACTGGGTCCAATTCTGGACTCCTCAGATCAAGAGGGACAAGGAGCTACTAGAGAGAGCCCAGCAGAGGCTACAGAGATGCTGAGGGGCCTGGAGCATCTGTGTGGCCAGGAAAGGCTGAGAGCCCTGGGGCTGTTCAGCTGCAGAAGAGCAGCCCCAGAGGGGAGCTGAGCAAGGCTGAGCAAGAGCTCAAGGGCCCTCAGGGGGCAAGAGGCTGGGGCCAGACTCTGCTCAGGGGTGCCCAGCGCCAGGACAAGGGGCACCGGGCACCAACTGGAACCCAGGAGGTTCCCTGGGAGCAGGAGGAGAAACTTCTTTGGTGGGAGGGGGTTGGAGCCTGGCCCAGGCTGCCCAGAGAGCTTGGGGAGTCTCCTTCTCTGGAGAGATTCCAAAGGCGTCTGGACCCTGCGCTGCTGGGCCCCCTGCTCTGGGTGACCCTGCTGGAGCAGGGGGGTGGCACCTGGTGAGCTCCAGAGGGCCCTTCCAACCCCCACCATTCTGTGATCTGTGATATCCAGCTGTTTCTGGAGACAGACAGATGTGCATGTAAGAAGCAGGAGTTATGAGCTGTGAAAAAGCTCCATAATGACTTGGAATAAAATTAATTTAAGGAACGTAAACACGCTTTGGAGAAGGAGAATCCTACCTGTAGTTGCACAGTGATGGATTTTTAATTAGCCATTCCCGCTGGGGACAGACATCCTGCAGTCTCTGCATTTAGCTCTTTGAAAACACCAGTGGGAAGGAAAAGGCAAATCAAACAAGAGGAATTATTAGGAAAGGAAGAACCAGCCAAACAGGAAACAACGTTATGCTCCAGCATAAATCCATGGATTTCGGTTCCCTGATTGCTAAGAAGATAGAATATAAAAAATCATGGGGAAAAAAAGACGATCTTTTTCTTGCATTAGCCTTGGTTTGGCAGCGAACATTTTCCCAGCTTTTTTCCCACAGGCCAGACAGGATTTTTAGGAGTTTCAATCCCTCTGAAGCTGGTTGTTGGAGCTGTGAGTGGCACTTTGTGTTGAGTTCCCAGCACCTGGGCTCTTTCTCTGCAGGTCATTAGACAGCAATTCTTACAGAGCTCTCGAGGCGATTCTCACCAGACCGAGTTATGATTAGTGCTAATTTTGGAAAGAAGGAAGCCAAGCATATAGCTGGGAAATGGTTGCAACCATCTGTGATGTGTCAGCCAGAGGAATAAACTTGCCTTTTTTCTTTTCTTTTGCTAGCAAAACACCATCAGGGCACAAATTATTTCATGGTAAAATTTCTGAACTCTGCCAGATAGTTGAAATTTCTCAGGAACTCTCCTAAATCAAGCAGGAAATCAGCCTCCAAAACCCACAAATATGGAGTTGCAGCGTTGGAAAAGGTGCTGCATCAGTACAGGCTAATGTTTGAAATTTTAAAATAATTAAGTCTTTACAGACTAATAATAGTTGTTCCTTTTACTGAGTAGATCTTTTACACCCATCCAGATCAGGAGCCATGGCCTGATCACACAAATTTCTAACAGGGTAAGTTTGATCTTGTAAAATTTAACTAAATCTTGATTTATAATAACAAAAAAAAAAAAAGAGAGAGACAAGAACCAAGCCCCACATCTGCAGCTGGAGGCTTTTTTACTAAAGATCTCAGTCTAGATCTCTGGGCAACCTGTGCCAGTGTTTTGCCCCCCTTCTCTGGCCACTTTCCAGCCCTTCGATGTCCTTCTTGGAGTGAGGGGCCCAAACCCAAACCCAGGATTCCAGGTGCAGCCTTATTCTGTGAGATACTGTCACATCATGGAAAAGAGATACGGATTTAAGTCCGAAATAATTACACCACAGTTACAGAAAGGGCAAAGTGGAAGCAATCAAAGTAAAAACTCTTTTTATAAGCGGTAAAAAAATACCCTCAAATTTGAGTGAAATCTAGTGCTGGTCTAAAATGTTCTATTTTTTGAAAGTAGGATTTAAATAGGACAATCTGAACTGAAAGAAGAACAGAAAAAAAAACATCTAAAAATAGCCAGCTGCTATTAGCAGCCAAACATGCCTTGGAACTGTAACACAATTCAGCCTGGCCTGGAACAGAACCCTCCCTGCAAATCACAGTCCCCAGGTGCCAAGGTAATAATGAGATACGCTCAAAATTGTACAAAATTCAAATAAAATTAAAAAAATCAGATGATACCATGGGCACACTGAGCAGATGCAGAATTAATGACACTCGGAGGAGTCTGTCTGAGGAAATTCTTTCTACACACCTGAGAACACCACCCTGAAATCCGTACCCGGCGAACCAGGTACTCGCCACTTTTTGTCTGGTTTCAGGCACAGAAAACTTGGGAGTTCAGTAGCTGGAGAGGCTTTGATGGGTTCTTCAAGAGATCTGGGTGTCGTGGGGAGAGCTGAAATAGCAAATGGGAATTTACTCATGGGTGGGGTTTTTTCTGAAGGTAGATTTGCTCAGCATCAAGTTAGTTACTACTGGTAACTAAAGTGATTGTAGCTGATGGGGCCGGATGGGATCTGCTCAAGGGCACTGAGGGAGCCGGTGGAAGTGCTCACCAAGCCATTTGCCATCATTTACCAGCAGTCCTGGCTAACTGGGGAGGTCCCAGTTGGCTGGAGGTTAGCAAATGTGATGCTCATCTACAAGAAAAGGGCCTGGGAGTGCTGGTTGACAGCCAGCTGAAGATGAGCCAGTGTGTGCCCAGGTGGACAAGAAGGCCACCAGCATCCTGGCTGGGTCAGCTCAGGGGGGGGAGCAGGGCCAGGGCAGGGAGTGTCCCCCTGGACGGGGCACTGGGGAGGCTGCCCCTCGAATCCTGGGGTCAGTTTTGGGTCCCTCACTCACACAAGGAGCTGGAGGGGCTGGAGCGTGGCCAGAGAAGGGCAACGGAGCTGGGGAAGGGTCTGGAGCAGGAGTGTGGTGAGGAGCGGCTGAGGGAGCTGGGCTTGTTCAGCCTGGAGCAAAGGAGGCTCAGGGGAGACCTTCTGGCTCTCCACAACTCCCTGACATTCAGGAGGTTGGAGCCAGAGAGAGTTGGGCTCTGCTCCCAAGGAACAAGTGGCACAACAAGAGGAAAAGGCCTCAAGTTGCCCCAGAGGACATTTAGGTTGGAGCTGAGGAACAACCTGCAGGGTTGTCCTGGCCTGGTCCAGGCTGCCCAGGGCAGGGCTGGAGTCCCCCTGATCCCTGGAGGGGTTTCCAAGGTGTGGAGATGTGGTGCTGAGGGACAGGGCTCAATGGTGCCCTGGCAGGGATGGGGGAATGGTTGGACTTGATGATCTTGAAGGTCTTTTCCAACCACGATGACTCTATGATTCTATGACGTGTCCAGATGTATTCCAAAATGCTTCCCCAGTGAAGGGATAGCATATATTTATTCTGTCCTTAACCTGTATTACCTGTATCTCCACTCCCTTTCACCATTCTGACGTGTTCCTCAAGGAAAAGAGGTCACAAACGTACCCTGACAAGATGTGTGAACCCAGAATTTGTCCCAGCTGAAATTTTTGGGGTGAGTTCCAGAAAAGACGGGCTGATTTTATCCCTGTTGCTGTTCAGTGTTGAACACTGGCTGCTCTCTGTTACAAGAGTCTAAAATAATGTAAATTTATTGAAATTCTGCTCTTAGAGTGATCAGAAAATGAGAGGAGAAAATAATGTAAAAAACCATGTCCACTAACATTTCTGTCCCTCTGCTACGGGCAGCCCAGCAGGTTTGGAGAAACATAAAAGAATTGTGGCTCAGTGAGCCTCAGAACCTTGGCACGTTTGTTCGTTAATTATTTCTACTCATTAAGCAGAAAGCATTTTATTGCTTGAAGACACTAACTTGTTAGTGAGGCCCTTCTTATTTTAAAAGCCTATAGGAAGAAAACGTCTCTTCTCTGAAGAACTTACAGTTTACACAGGAGACGGACACGAGCGTCGTATATTTTCTGCGCGTTGCCTCTAAATACGGGATCTGTTGCAAATTTAGAATGACTCAGTAGATGGGGCTGGAATTATTTCCAGTTCAACTAAAAGCCCAGTCAGGCTCCGTACACTCAGCCAGCAATATGTTGGTGGGAAAAGTCTATTTTTAAAAGGATTTCACCCGAGATATTTGGAGCTGCACGGATGACTGTGTGACAGAATTCTGCTGGCCTTGTTCGGAACGCATATTTTGGAAGGTTTTTATCAGGGCTTGGGGCTCTGAGTGATTTCTGAACAACAAATGAGGTTGTCTGACTGGTATGAAGAACTGATAACCTGTGAATATGTAACAGCTCCTCCAGCTGCTGCCCTGGAGCACAAAGCCACATGATTTATGTGCAAGCGCAATCCCGAAAGTTTCACGTTCGATTCATGTTTTGCAAAGCTGAGAAAAAAAAAAGTTTCGAAGTTGTCAACATTGGGAAAAATATTTTCAAAGAGAACAGAACTACCCGGGAGCTGATTTATTTAGGGCATAGAACCTGCAAGGGTTTGGAATTGCAGGTTAGCCAATGTGCTGAAAGAAATTTGCATTTTCCTTCTTTTGAATTGAAAAAAATATCAGCTTCTGAGTTCCATAGCGTGCGTAACCTGCTCTGTCTGTGCTGGGATCATGTAACTATTTCTCAAAACTTTTGAAATGTTTGTGATTGTCCCTCTACCTCCTTGTGTTCCTCAGCTGATTCTGGGATGAAGCCCTATGGGAGCAGAGCCATACTCTTCACACCGCAGCCTTCACACCGACAGAGATTCTCATCCTTTCTTAGCTTTCTACACAGGTTCTTCGTTGGCTTGGGTTTTTGAGCAGAACTGCTCATTGTCCTGCAAATAAAAAAATAACTGAGTTAATATGGTGGGTCAGATGCAGTGCTGAAAAGAAAGCTGTCTACATTTCCTGGTAGGACATGCTGGTGAATCACAGAATCACAGGCTGCTTTGGGTTGGAAGGGACCTTTCAAGGTCATCTGGTCCACCCCCCTGCAGGGAGCAGGGACATCTGCAACTAGAGCAGGTTGCTCAGAGCCCCATCCAACCTCCCCTGCAATGGTGCTGGGATGGGGCAGTGACCACTTCTCGGGGCAACCTGGATCAGGGTCTCATCACCATCAGCAGAAAAAATTTCTTCCCTCTCTCCAATCTAAATCTCCCTCTTCCAGTGTAAACTCGTCCCCCCTTGTCCCGTCCCAACAGGCCCTGCTCCAAAGTCTGTCCCCATCTTCCTGCTAGGCCCTTGGAAGCCCTGAAAGGCCCCCAGAAGGTCTCTGTGGAGCCTTCTCCTCTCCAGGCTGAGGGGAATAAAGTTGTGGGGTTGGACTAGATGATCTTTAAAAGTCCCTTCCAACCCAACCCAGTCCACGTGTCTAGGACAGTTCCCATGCTTGAGCAATGGAAAATGTCCCAACTTCCCTTTCCCTCCAGCAACGTGAAGGAAACACAGGCAAGGCTTGTGCAGCACCACACCGAGTGTATTCTGTGTCTCAAAACTCTTTGACCAGACTTTCTTTTTCTACTCTTCCCAATATTGTTTTCTGACACCGAAGCTGCAGGTTTGTCTGAGAGGCTTGAGCTGTTACACCCATAAAATAAAGATGAACCAGAAATCAGAAGTTAGGGAAGAACAACTCCTGTCCTGTCACTGTTCGACACGTATTTGTGTTGAAGGCTCAGGAATTAAGAAGTCTTAAGGGTAGGAAGGATGTCCTCCACAGGCATGGAAAATGCTGAACAAGCTCCAAATGTCCGTCACTCCACAGAAGTACCTCTATAGCCCAGTAGACACCTAATTATGGTGCTGAGTCCAGAGGAAGCAGCAGAAAGGGTGTTACTTTCCATTACAGTCCATCACACATGAGCTCTGGAGGAGAGGGTGTAGGAAGTCTCAACAGTCAATGAAAGAACTCCAAAAAGACCCTCACACCAACATTTCTCTTCATGGATGAACTGGACAGCCTAGAGACCTGAGTGGAGAGGAACCTCATGAAGTTCAACAAGGACAAGCGTAGGGTCCTGCATCTAGGGAGGAATAACCCCCTGCACCAGGACAGGGGAGAGGGGAACTGCTGGGAAGCAGCTCCATGGAGAAGGACCTGGGAGTGCTGGGGCACAAGAAGTTCACCATGAGCCAGCAATGGGCCCTCGTGGCCAAGAAGGCCAATGGTCTCCTGGAGGCACTGAAAAGAGTGTGGGCAGCAGGTCAAGGGAGATTCTCCTCACCCTCTGCTCTGCCCTAGTGAGGCCACCTTTGGAGGATTGGGTCCAGTTCTGGGCTCCCCAGTTCAAGAGAGGGACAAGGAACTGCTGGAGAGACTCCAGTGGAGGCTACGACGCTGCTGAGGGGCCTGGAGCATCTGTGTGGCCAGGAAAGGCTGAGAGCCCTGGGGCTGTTCAGCTG
>VWZK01019758.1:0-39881 GCA_013396935.1 Baryphthengus martii
GGTTCATAGAATATCAAAGCTAAGCCTACAGAAATGAGACGGTGACATAAAGGACGGAAGGCCAAGACAAGACATAGGGCTTGTTCAAAGAGAGTAAATCCCGGCCCTCCATTTGCACAGCTCCAAAATTCAAGCCATTTTTATTTAGAAGCCTGACTCATTTGAATTTTTCCTTCCTTACCCCAATAAAAGGCTGAGAAAATAGGAATTATTCAGGGAAAGTAACCAATAGAAGCACCAAGCAAGGGCCACACGATAGAAACTTCAAGGGTGCATCTTGCCCAGGCTTGGGAGTGGCCACCAGCCAGCTGAAGTGCTGCCAGACAGCTCCTTTCAGCCAGGAAGGTTTAGTCTTCAAGTATTTAAGGTTCCTGGGAGACCGATGTACCTCTAGATATTTTCTACAACAAGAAACGGTGGCAGGAAGTTGTAAATCAGCAGGAAATCAGAAGCAATCTGCTGAGATGCCAGTCCCCAACCCTGCCTCGGTGACACCCACGAGCCCAGGTTCCTGCAGGACATGAAAGCAGAAGGGTGTCCTGGGATGGTTCTGCTCCACAGCATCCCAAAGCTGGACACCCTGGATGGGTGGAGAGGGCAGGGTGGTGGACCTGCATAAAATCTGAAGATTTACGTGATTTTTATGTGTGCATTTTTATATTTCGCTCTCCTCCGGTGGGCTGGGTAAGGCTGAGCACGCCAAGTTGAGCCAGCAGGTCATTTTCTGGAGAGGAGAGGTAGATGTTCCCAAGCAGGCAGCGCTGCCTCAACAAATAGGGTTTCTCCACCACTACATCCCTGTCCTGTGGCGCTCTGCTCACGTGAGGCACTTGGCATCAGGGTGGAAAACAGCGTAGGAAGAAGCTTGTTGGTTCCTTCTGCTGCTCTCCTGGAGAAGTCCCAGCTTCCATCAGTGCCAGGGACGGCTGGATACTGCAGCCACCCACCCCCCACCCCCACCAGCAGCCACCTCACAAGCTGGCACAGAAAAGCCACCACCACTGAAGCAAAGCCACACTCACAGCAACAGCCACGCTCGGGGGGATGGCCCCAGGAGCTCCCTCATGCCCTCCCTTGGAGGTGGTGACCCCCTCCAGCAGCTGGCACAGCTCTCGAGCTCACAGGAGACCTGGCACAGGGCTGGAAGCTGTGCACCCATCACACCCATCATCTCCCACCACAGCAGTAGAGGCACCCTCAAAGCTCTGCAGGGGGTGACACTCCCCAAAATAATGTCTTTGCGATGCAGGAGGGCGGCTGGTGGGGATGGGGATTTGCACATCATGGCTGCACTGGGACCTTAAAAGCCCCAGGGGTCAGCTGCTACAACAACACACTCGGCTTGTACCTTCTCATGGAGCACAGGAGAGCTTGTGTAAGCTGAGCCCTGAGGAGCTCGTTTGCCCTAAGAGACATTTATAATTAAGCAGGTGAAGGCAGGCAGCCAGCACAGGCCAGACACACTCAGCAGGTTCTACCTCTGCAAAAAAATTCACCCCAGAAGCCATTTCTCCAGTCCCCGCTGGACATCCACACTCTCGCAGGCGAGAGGGCCCAAGTGACATTCAGACCTGTAAGTTATTTGGTCTGGGCAGCCCTGAGGTGACAACGTGCTGACTTGCCTGTCTTCAAGAGACTTAACTCCACCCTGGTTCTGATGCTTGCTCAGATTATTTGCTTGAAGCCTTTCCACCTGTGTTCACTCTGAAGCCTACCGAGGACAGAGCCGCAGCTCTGGCAAGTCTATGCCAAATGTTGCATCGGGAAGGTTACGTGCATAGCAGAGGTGGGAAGGGCGGCTCGTGGGAGCTTTGGGGAAAGGCTCTCAGACCCAGACACGCAGCGAGGAGCAGGGGAGAGGACACAGAAGGCTGAGGACAGACGGCGGACGTGGAAGCACGAGACGGGCCCGGTAGGAGCACAGGCGCCGGGCACAGGCACAACCAGGCGGGAAGGGACGGCGGATGCGGTCACACCGAAGCACACCCAACGCCGCGGGACGTACCGCTGGTGCTTCCCGTGCCGCTGCTGGCACCCGGTCCGGGGGAGGAGACCACCGTGCGGTAGGTGGGCGGCGGAGGGGGAGGTGGGGTCGCTCTTTGTCCCGGCCCAAAATCTTTGGGAGAGGCGACCGGCTCCGCGTTATCATCTTTAAGGTGGGGCTGCTCAGAAAACTTCTTGTGAACCTCTTCCAGGTGGAGCGGCGAGGGGAGCGGGCGGGAGGGCTCGGCCGCCGGAGGAGCACCAACTGGGCTGCCCGCCGCCACCGCCGGTGGGGACCCCGCTTTCTCCCGGGGCGTCAACTCCGGAGTTGCATTTTCCGGGGACTGATCGGAAAAATTGACCCACTTGGCTTCTGCGTTAACGGCAGCGGACTTGGGGGAGGGCACGGGGCCAAAAATGCTGTCCAAGTCATTGATGGACGGAAGTTTGTCACTTTTGAGCTCTGCTGCTGGCTGGTCCCCTCCTGTGGTCAAAGTAGTTGATTTTACACTTAGCAACAACCGCGAGCGCTGCGGCCACACGACTCTCTACGGGGCCCTACGTCAGCTACGCGCTACAGGAGGCGCTTTAAGAGCACGTTTTCTTATAAGCTGCCGAGGGCAGGGGGAAATATAATTCATGTGCAAGAACGTTTCTACGTCGGGTCACGTGCGATGGGGGATGAACCCGGCACACGAGATGAGAACATGCACCACGAGCCCAGCCCACCTCCTCCACCACCCCTCTCACAACAGTTCTGTAGCCTGCTCAGATTTACAGCCTTTGTTAGGTAGCATCTAAAGAACTTCATTTTCATGAATCCCAGGCTGGTTTGGGTGGGAAGGGACCTTTCAAGGTCATCTGGTCCAGCTCCCCCGCAGGGAGCAGGGACATCTGCAACTAGAGCAGGTTGCTCAGAGCCCCATCCAGCCTCCCCTGGAATGGTTCCATCAGCTTCCTGGGCAACCTGGGCCAGGCTCTCACCACCCTCAGTCTAACAAATTTCCGTTGCAAGCAGCAGCAGATGGAGGTATTTTAGGGCCCTGCTCACTGAGCTACCACACTCAACATTCAGATCTGACTTCATAACCAACACGGGCACAGGATTCACCAGCCAAGCGTTACACATCTGGAGGAGGGAGATCCTCCACCCCTCCGTCTTGCATTTCTCTTCCCTCGGTCCCTGCTATGGCCACATGCATATGGCTGAGCCTGACATGCCCCCTGGGCTCCTCCTGTCAGCATCCCACCTCTGCTCCTGTGCCTGCTGTTCTCCTTTTAGGAGATAAAACATAATTTGGCTAAACCAGAAGAACATCGACCTCTGCTGCTTGTAGCACAGGCTGAAGGGCGCAGCAGCCAGATCCCAGCAACTAAACCATCACATATTTGCTCCAGTTGATGAATCTACGTGTGTAGGTGGACCCTCTGCCAGCCCAGCTGCTTCAATAAACATCAAAAAAAAATAAAAAAAGCAAGCTATGAGAGCACGAATGAAATATGGATGGATAGAGCAGCAAGCTGAGAGCAGGGCATTGCTTCATGGCCATGTTAATGACACCCTGAGGTGCTCGGTGTGTGCAACAAGATGGTCTGTCCTCATCCAGCGCCCTGCCCAAAGAGCAGGGACTGCCCTCAAAACCTGCACTCCCCCAGCACCATGAATTATATGCTTATAAGTGATTTATAGCCTCTGGTTTCATTCCACAGCATCCTTCAATCCCTTCCTTCGGGTACCATTTCATTCCCTCTCCCCAGCCCCTCTGCCCCAGGAGCTGCAGGACTCAGGAGGGGCTTTTCCCACTTTCCCCAAGAGCAGGAGGAATGTGGGAGAGCAGAAGCAGCCCCCCTAGACACAGGCAGGCACCGCACACCCCGTTATTTCATAAACACAGACCGTGCAGCGCTGCTAACAGTGCTCATTCCCTATTCCCAACAGCATTTATTCCCAATTTTGAGCAGCACCTTCAGGCTAATGTTGCAGTGAAGTGACCCAGAGCATTTATTTCACCCGGGTGACACTGATTTCAGGAGTCAAAACCATCTCTGAATCACCTCTAAAACATCCCCTCCCCGACTGCAGCATCCACGGAAGCACCGCGAACGCACGGAAACGAGGATGCTAAAGGGCCAAATCCGTATCTGAAACAGCCACGGGGACCTGACCCCTCCCATGGACTCCAGGTCAATCTACTAGGGGCTGGGCAGTGGAAGAGCAACATCCATTTTTTACCTATTCCCACCGTCAGAGGCGAGCCGGTGCGCGGCGGCGTGGCCGGGATGTTCTTCGGTGGCAGCGGCGGAGGGGCTGAAAAAGAGAGTGGAAAGGGGAGGGGGGAAATGCAGTTGCAGTTCAGAAACGTGCACAACTTGGTTGGGAAAGGAGGATGGGAGAGCATCCTGCTCAGTTCACCACCCAGGAGGTTACAGAGCAGCAAGGTGGCCTTTTCTGCTGGGCTTTAGAATCATAAAACAGGTTGGGTTGGAAGGGACCTCAGAGATCATCCAGTTCCAAGCCCCCTGCCATGGGCAGGGACACCTCCCACTAGAGCAGGTTGCTCAGAGCCCCATCCAACCTGGCCTTGGACACATCCAGGGATGGAGCATCCACAGCTTCCCTGGGCAACCAGTTTAGACGGTTTTCTGTCAGTTTGGCTTTTTTTGTTTGTTTTTGGATTTTTTTTTCATTTCTAAACCTTAGACTGTACTCATGTTTTCAAAACCTGCCTTACCATTTAAATTAAAACCAGTAGCCTCAGAGGTACGGATCTGCAACCACGTTTCTCATGTGCCCATCCCACACAGATCTGGGACACACACACAGGAGGAGGAATGTCGTGGCCAATTAACCCAGTGCTGCTTTACAGGGGCACTTGCAACGCAGATGTAAATAGCATCGGAGTCGGACCCTCCCAGAGCAGCACCTCATTAACCTGCATCATGGAATGGTTTGGGGTACAAGGGACCTTTCAAGGTCATCTGGTGCAACCCCCCTGCAGGGAGCAGGGACATCTGCAACTAGAGCAGGTTGCTCAGAGCCCCATCCAACCTNCTCAACCAGAGCAGAATGACTGGTCGGTTACTCCTGACCTCTGAGGGCAGGGCAGTTTTAAACTCTGGCTCCATGCAGACCATTGCCTCATCAAGAGATGTTCCACTGTACAAATCCAGCATGCCTGGCAGAAGCACGTTTCCCTGGGGAAGAGGAGCTTCATCTCTCCCACCCTGGGTACCACCTATCCCATCCTCTATCATAGGATGATGAAATTGGTTGGGTTGGAAGACACCTTTTTAAGCTCATGGAGTCCAAGCGTTGCCCCATCCCTGCCAGGGCACCACTGAGCCCTGTCCCTCAGCACCACAGCTCCACGCCTTGGAAACCCCTCCAGGGAGGTATTGTCGACCCTCAGTCCTCCCTCCACCCTAATGCACTGCAGACAGAGACAAGCCAGGGGAAGAAGAACCTCTCTAATGATTAAAACATTAAAGAACTGCAAAGCACCGGGAGCCTGGATGATGAAAACTAAATACATACAGAAAATCAAATTAAATCTTCACTTTGTTCCTGGTTGAGAACCTGCACAGTCACTTACTTCCAGTTGGAAAAGGTCTTGGTAGCTTTGGGGACTCTACACTTGGGTTGACAGGCTGGACCGAACCCCATATCTCAGGCTGATCTAGAGTAGCTGAAAAAAACACCCCAGAAATAAAAATAACTAAATAATAATAATAAAATAATCGATAAATCCACAACTAAAGGCAACGATTAAAACTACTATTTTCTCACAAATACAAGAACACAAAGACAGGACACGTTCATCTGAGGCTTGGAAAGAGAGGAAACTAAACAGGGACAGGAACCTCTCGTTAATTAAAGACAGGGGGGTTTTCTGTAACATTAGATAATTACAAGCCTGCCCGATTTTTTAAACAGGACGTGCAATTAGTTTGATGCTCATGCTGCTTGACAAACAAAACAATGCCACTGGTGAGTTTGGAGGCTTAGCATGTGAAGGGAAACGTTGCACAAATTGCAGAAATCGGCTGGAATTTCAGGAAAAAATGGTGTCAAAATGTAAAGATCCAATTAGATTCACAGAGGTTGTAGGGGAGGAAAAAAACACCAGCCTCTCCAGTATCTCATTTAAACTTTTTGCAATTTTTTTTTTGGAGGGCTCTGTGTAGAGAAATGCATAGAAACATAGCTTTGATTACAAGGTTTAATTGGAGTAATTAATTGCAAGACAGAAGGAGGCTACAAGTGGCAGCAGCAGAGCAGAGCTGGGAGGAAACCTCTCTGGGAGCAAACGGTTCTGGGGGGTGAAGTGGGTTTGTCTTTGGGGAGAAGCAGCTTTGCAAGAACTTTGGGAAAACCATTAAAAACCAGGCTTGGGGAGGAGCACAGCGGCCTGAGACTCCTGTCCAGGAGACGGTGTTTCTGGGGAGGGAAAAAATAGGATTACAGAGGAGACATCTTCGTGGGCATAGGGGCCTTGACGGCCTTGGTGGGGAAGAAATTGTTCCTCGTGTCCAACCTAAACCTCATCTGGAGCAACTGGAGACTGCTAAGTTTAAATTTAACGAGCGTGATGCCAAAAGTGCTGCCAGAGTGTCGGAAAGTAGCTGCTGAGGTGGTTAAACACACCCCACTTGGAGGAATGTTAGATACCACAAACACAATATTTCATTTCTAAATCGGTATTTTTAATATTCTTTAGCTGCTCTCCACCAGGATCTGTCCCAAGACCACAGAATTAACTAACTGACCCAAACCCTTGCTCCATTTCCGTATAACCCGTATGAACCACAACCCCAGGCTGCCTGTAACCACCCGCCCCTCACCCTCTGCTTTAAAGGAGGAAAAAAACAACCAGAATTAAGAGGTAGATCCCCAGGGCTGCCCTGCCCTGCTGGCAGAGCCCAGTGCCGTGAGCCAGCCCTGGGGCAGGGCCTGGGGACACCGCCAGAAGGTGCCACCCCAGTTCCCTGACTCACCATCCAGCTTCTGCTCCTCGAACGCCGACTCCAGCGGGGGCCCGAAGAGTGGTGCCAGCGCTGCAGGGTCTTCCGCAGGTTTCTTGCTGTGAGGTGAGACAATCATAGGATCGTTTGGGTTGGAAAAAACCTTTCAGATCATGGATTCCANAGTGGCCTTCCTAGTGCCCAGTCCAGGGGGACAATCCCTGTCCTGGTCCTGCTGGCCACACCAGTGCTGATATAAAGCACAGAGAAACATTCAGCTTTTAGTACCAATAAATATATTTTCAGAGGGTATTTATGTTCTAGGCTAACAGGCACCTGACACCACACGGTGTTTCAGGCAGAGGGAAAGGGATGCAATGTCCAAGCAGCCACTGAGGCCCTGGGAATTGCTTCAGGATCAGTCAGAGCCACTCCAGACCGCAGGGAAAAGTTAGAATGAAGTTCAATATCTGGACCACGCTCAGGTCCAACAGATCTTGAATCAAGCCCTTGCAGCTGCACAGGGCACACCTCCTGGTGAGGAACCAACTAGTCTGTTTGCTTTCCCAAATCAACAGAGAATCATGGAATGTTTTTAGTTGGAAGGCACCTTCAAAGGTCCCTTCAGCACACCCTTGCCAACTCTCCCCGTCAATGAGGTTCCAGGTGGCTTCCAGCGGTGGATGTCCTCACTGCTCTTGCAGGAGAGCCAGTATGGACCAAACAGGAGGTGCCACCGCCACCAGCACCCCAGGTCTGCAGGTTTCTGTCTGGGAGGATCTGTCACCTCCCCTTGTTTCTCACACAACATTTGAGTAGAGTCCGCAGACCCAAAGCTCCCTGTGCCTCTTGCAGCGCGGAGCATTTGCCCAGCTTGTTGAAACAGCAACACACAAACATTTGGCTGTCTCATCAGCCTCAGAAGTTATAAAAGTGGGGTTTCTGCCACGGTGCCTTTGATGAGACAAACTGGGGCAGCTCAGACAGCTGACTGGTTGGCAATATTTGTATGGCAGAAAATACTCAGTGAATTTGCTGCAGTATTCTGGGTTTGACCTATCAAGGGTTATGTGGAAAATAAAAGATCAAAAATTCTGAAGGTGAAAACAGATACTTGAACAATGGCACAAATGCCCATCAAAATGTTTGAAAAGGATCATGGAATCATCAGCTGGTTTGGGTGGGAAGGGACCTTTCAGGGTCATCCAGACCAACCCCCCTGCAGGGAGCAGGGACATCTGCAACTCGAGCAGGTTGCTCAGAGCCCCATCCAACCTCCCCTGCAATGGTTCCAGGGATGGGGCAGCGACCACCTCTCGGGGCAACCTGGGCC
Organism: Baryphthengus martii; assembly: GCA_013396935.1. NCBI lineage: Eukaryota > Metazoa > Chordata > Aves > Coraciiformes > Momotidae > Baryphthengus > Baryphthengus martii. The sequence goes on from VWZK01019758.1 coordinate 8,279, forward strand.
AGGCTCTCACCACCCTCAGAAGGTCCATGAGAGAGTCTTGAGGAGCCCAGAGCTCGACACAGTGCTCCTGGTGGGGTCTCAACCTCCGCAGGATGACGTGCCTGAACTTAGCCGTGGTGGATAACTATCCCGACGGGCTCTGTACTGACCTGGCAGGGTCCGGTGTTGGTGTGGAGCGCCGGGGCCGTGCGATCTCCTCACCTGCAGCATGGGATGGACAGTGTCAGATTAGAAATGTTCCCCTGCCCAATCTCCACAGCATTACCCCCAGCCCACCCAGACCCCACGCTGGCAGGAGGGCTCACACCAGACGAGCCACCAGCACAGCAATATCCTGTCCCACCCCTGCTACGGAGAAGGGGGCAGAAAAAAAAATAAAATCTGCTTTTTAATTCAGATTTTATTTCTATACAGAGCTAGACTCAGGAACTACATTATTTCTATAGAGTACCCCAAGGATGTCCCACGTGGCCTTCTTTAAGGAAGACATTTGGGTGCCACCATTGCTACCAGGACTGCTTCAAAGCAATCCTAACCTACTCCTTTCCCCCCACTCCCCAAAATACCACCGCCATCCCACCACAACTCCTGTCCGTGAAGGTTGCAGCACATACTTACTGGATAAATTCCTTTTAATCGTCCCCTGGAATTAGAAACACAGGAGGTAAGCGGGATGCAGAGGGACACGGGCGCATGGCAACCGTCACCCAAGGAGGGACGCGGCAGGAGCGAAGCAGCCCAGCAGATGTGGCAGGAATCGCCTACGGCGACGTTCACCTTACGCTGCTGAAACCCGCCCAGCCGCACGTGTGCCTTGTGAAATCCCAGTTCGGACCAGATGACCCTCGAGGTCCCTTCCAACCTGGCATTCTATGATTTGCTCCCAGTATAAAGGGAGTAAGAGAAAACCTACTGAGATGATTTTGAGCCAAAAAAACCTACCAAGGGGATTTGGAGCCACATAAAACCACCACCCAGCAGCGCTGCCTTCATAGCCATTCTGATACCAGTGGCTTATGGGGGGGGTCACTGACACCCTCACCCCATTACAAGTGGCATAAAACCAGAATAAAGCCAAGTGACAGATTTGTAGCGATCTAAATCCTCGCTCTCACCCGCAACACACACGTGGCTCACGCACAGCAAAAGCCAAACCCCTTCCAGACCATGCGACGCGAGATGGGAGCAGGAGCCCCGTTGGAGGGGGACAGGCGGTGGGGAGCACTCCAGGACCACAAGCAGGGTTCTCCAGGGGGTTTTGCAAGGATGCAGGTCAAGCTGTGAAGCTCCAGCATTTGGAGCTCCTTTGAACCAATGGGTGAGGACAAGGTCCCACCACCGCCTTGGGGTCACACAAGGGGGCAAGCTGATGGCACTGGCACCCTGCTCCCCGAGCAGCAAACCTCGCGTAACCCCGACACAGCCTCGGGGCCCCCCCCTCCCCAGCACCCCCATTCCCGGGCGGCAGGGGCAGAAGCAGCGGGCGCTGGTGCTTACCGGGCTGCGCCGCTGCGGGTCAGCGAGAAGGAAGAGAGAAGAGACACCTGGTCAGAGAGCGACAGGTCAGCGCCCCAAGTCCCCCAATGCCCATCGCAACCCTCTCCAGCATCATGGGCTTCACAGGGTGTAGCACCAAGGTGGGGTCTTCCTCCTCCACACAGCTCCTCCAGCACCCGCTGCTGGGAGCTCAACACCTTGGTGGGTCCACCTTGGCCGTGGGGCACGAGGCAGGGGGAGAGCGGTGTCCAGTGAAGGAATCCAAACGCCGCAAAATGGATGAATTCCCCCATTTTGTGCTCAGAACAACCCAAAGGCCGGTCCTCTTGGAGGAGCCATCACCATCACGTGGTGGCACCAGAGGTCATTGATCACTTGGTGGGTTTTTCTGCTCTCTCACACCTTTTGTTGTACACAAAACACGCCCAAATAAAACCAAAAACTTACACATCTTGTCCAAACCCACCAGCTTTTTCCCCCAAACTACACCCTCACCTCTCTGGACATCTAAAGAAAAGATAGCCCAGCTGTAAGTTAAATAAGCAAGGAAGAAGGAAAAATAGTAAGCATCTTGCCTTCCCAGATTTGTTATTTGCATTTCACACTTCGGCTCTAGAGACATGCAAAACAGAGACCGTGCAAACAAGAGAATTAAGAGAAAAAACAACTGTATTTCTTACCGGACTTTTCCTCTAAAAGAATGCAGAAAAAAATAAAAAAAAAAGAAAGAAAAGGAGAATATAAGATATTTTCTACAAAGGGACAAGGCAGAAATAAAAGATTTGTATTATGACCAGAAACATCAGGCGTATGCTGGTTAAACAGGCAGCAAAGCGGGGTCGTGAGCGCATCCAGCCAGGTCATCACTCCATCAGACAGGAGATTGGAGTGAGAAAAAAAGCACAGAGAAATAAATAAATAAATAAAATAATCAGTGCCTGAGCCATCTTATGGAAAGGATTCCCATGCCTTGGCCTCAGCAGCTATAGACAGAAGCCACCCCTGTTTCTTTTCTTGGAAGGGTTTGTAGGAAAGGGAACTCAAAAGCAGGATTTTACCCCTAAGTGCTTAAATTTAAGGCTGCTACTCATCAGCCTTGCCCAGGGACTTTTTTTTTTTTTTCCCCTGACTGCTACAAACCCCCCACGCCTGGGGCTGAGGTTTCATGGTGCAGGAGCTGCTGGGAAGAAGGAGCAGGGAGGAGTGGGGGAGGTCTGACGACGCCAGGCAGGTTGTGCCACCACATCCCTACTTCTCAAGCAATGAGCCTGGAGCTATTGGGCTTCAGACAGAGGACGCAGCAGTTTAGAGCAGCATCTCCAGTTTTCCTCTTGCCCTTGAGTGGGAGCGCCATCATTCACACCCCAAAATGAGAAGGACGGTGTCTATGGACGTGGCACCTCCCATCCCGCTGCCCTCATCCAGGAGGGGCTGGTGCACAGGAGGGACGAGGGGCCAGAGCAGGACTTTGCAGCTGGATTTGGAGAGGAAACGAGCCTGGGACAAGGGCAGGGATCCAGGCAGCAAAGCATGGAACTGTCACGGATGCAGACCTCCTCCAGCCAGCTCCTGCCCGGGGCACTGGTGCCGCTTGCCAGGATGCGGTGTGCCGGGGAGCGCCTGGCTGCTCGGCGACGGCACCGCTCACCTCCCCATCTGTGCCCTTTGGCTCCGTACACCGGATTTTGAATCCCAACATGAGGAAGCAGCACGGTTCCTTCTGTGCAGCCTGGCACGGAGCTTTTCCCTGAGCTCTTTGGGTGGAGCACAGCACAGCTCTGCTGCTTGACAGAAGTGTCGGATCCAGCCCCGAGCTGGTACCAGGGGGACAGGGACTTCCCCAAAGCAAAGCCCAGAGCATCCCAATCCAGCACCCAAAGGGCAGGATTCAGATTGTACCACAGGGGCTAAATCCTTCCCGGCCAACAGCAAAATTCCCCCCGGCCCCAGCAGGAGAAACACCCCAGAAAAGGAGACAAAATTATATCAGCAAAATATGTTTTATGGGGCTTAGTTTTCCTGGAAAAGGTGAGGTGCAGAACCACCGCTGACCACACCAACCTAACCCTCCTGTACCACCGAGCACCTCTTCAAGTAGCATCAATTATCAATTTATCTCAAGTCTCCATTATTACACCCACTCAATATTTCATCAGTGAGAATAAAAATAACCAAGGAGCTCTGCACTGCCAGGAGCAGAGCATCACCGCTTGAGAATTTCTTAATAGATCTTTATTTATTGCCAGAGACAACGTTGCTTTGTCTTTTTTTGGCTACAATCTCCAAAATCCCTACCCTACAGGCTAAAAAAAATCAACCAGCAGCTACTTCCCACTTCTGCTGGATCCACCAGCTACACCCTGGGATGGGTGAAAATCCTGCGGTGCCAGCCCCGGGGCAGGGCCCAGCTGCCTGCAAGGGAAAGAAAATCCACCAGGGAAGGAGAAGGCACCAAATAGACACTTGGGCCCTTAAAAGAAATTCTTAGTGCTTTCCCTATCCCTTTAAAAAACCCCACACTATTCCCTCTCTCCTTCCAAAATAATTTTGTCACCTATATGTTGTAGGTGTGTCCACGAGTGTGCACCAGATTGCTCCACAAACCCAAAATTAGCTTAGTTTCTCCGTTTTGTGTGGTTTTTTTTTTACCTCTCAATCAAAATGATCCACCCATTAGCAAAAAAAATTGGCAGTCTCCTAAATTCCCTCCTCCTCCATTTTCGCTTAATTTTGGTGGGTTGGAGTTTTTGGTATTTTTGGTTTCGTTTTTTTTTGGTTTAATTTTTTTTTGGTGGTTTGATTTTTTTTTTTTTGCTTTGGCTTTTTTTCTCCTGCGTTTTTTTTTTTTTGTTTGTTGTTTTTATTTTTATTTTATTTAGTGGAGGGTTTTTTTGTTTGTTTTGTGTTTGGTTTTGGGTTTTGTTTGGTTGTTTTGGGTTTTTTTTTCCCCTCCCTTTTTTTCTGCTTACCAAAGCAGCCAACTACAGTTTCTAAGCCTTGAACACAACGGCCAAAAACTCCCTGGTCCCAGCACAAAAGGCAGCCAGAAGTGCTCCTCATTAAAAGAGACCAAACTCTAGGGAAGAGCCAGAGCTATGCTGGAGGGACTTGGTATTTCCAAGGACACTGGCATGTCCCAGAAGCTTCCACTAAACCTGGTGACGTTGTGTTGGTTTGGAAAGTAGAAATGAGATTTTATTTCCTCTTTGCTTAGAGTTTGAGCTTCATTCACACTTCAGATCCAGGCTATTTATAAACCATAGGAAGCTTCATCTGAAGAGACACCGTAGCCCACACCAAAACCCACGGAAAGGCAAAAATCCAGTCTTTTCACAGCTGAACAGATTGGGATGAGATGACGGAAATCTCGATGAGCCTCGGGAAAAACCAGAGGGTGATGGTATTTATACTGGGATGGACTAAAGGGAGATGGTTTTTCTTCTCAGGAACCCCAGGTTGATTCCCAAGGTGAGAAACGAGCCTCTAACATCCCACAGCAGCGGTGGGAAATCCCACAGATGCTCTCCCTGTCCTGGGAATCAGGATAAGACCCATCTGATCTATGTCCTGAATGATGACCCCATTGAAAAAAAAAAATGAGGAAAAGGAGAAAAATAAGGGAATGTTATACTCTGACCTCAGTTACCTTGTTTTAGGAGTAGGAAAGGGGATTTTTAAGACATTTTGAGCAGGGAATATCACAGCAATACATTTAAACTCTACCCACGGTCACATTATTGGCTCCACATCCACTAGACCCTACAAAAACGCCAACTCCACCACTGGCACCTAAGGAAGAGCCGCTACATGATCAGGATGAACCCTGTGGAACATCAACCAGAGGAAGAGGCAGAAACACTGAGGACTCACCACAGGGGATGGAGAAAGTGCAATGTTGCCTATCGAGGCCTTCAGCTCGTCCACCGTGGCCGCGCTCTTCAGGATGTCCTTGGCCTGCAAAGGCTTGATCTTGATGTTGAACTTCTTGTGCGCCTCCTCTTCCTCTTCGGATTCGCTCGAGGAGTAGAAGTGCTTTCCTTTGGTAGGTAGAGCACAGTTAAAGAAGGTTTTCTGCTGCTGCAAGGGCAGAGCCTTGGCATTCCAAAGATTCGAACCGTCCCAGGGAGCGGGAAGCAGCTGTTCCCCAAATGCTTATCCCAAGGGGAAGAGCAGCACGCAGGGGAAAATCCTCTTGCTATGCCGGTCACTGCTGGGATGTTTCGCTGCGTGGTCCATGTGTGGACATGGGAATCGGTGCTCACAGAGACCAAGCCAGCCCTAGTTTAGCCCAGCAGTGATTTGCACCAGTGTCCGGGTTTCCTCCGCACTGATTCCACCGGTTCATCTCCCACAGAAAACCAGAATTTTTTTCAGAGTGGTAGGGGAAGAAATTCTCTTTTTCTACTGGTTTGGGTGGGAAGGGACCTTTCAAGGTCACCTGGTGCAACCCCCCTGCAGGGACCAGGGACACCTGCAACTGGAGCAGGTTGCTCAGAGCCCCATCCAACCTCCCCTGCAATGGGGTCAGGGATGGGGCAGTGACCACCTCTCAGGGTAACCTGGACCAGTCTCTCACTGCCCGCAGCGCCAACAATTTCTCTCCCTTCTCTCCAGTCTAAATCTCCCTCTTTTAGTAAAAACCCCACCCCTTGGCACCCCAATTAAAAATCACCTTCTGCTCTACTGCCTCAGCTAATTCCCTTTGGGAGCCAATCTTAGCTGGGAAGTGACAACTCAAAAGGAAAATAAAAGGGGAGAGAATAATAATGAAAACAACAATAAATAATGAATAAAAATAATCAAGTGCCCTGCCTGCAAACTTCAGCTCCTCTTACACTCTGTAAACCAAGCGGCAAATCCAAGAACAAAGGATATAGCCTGGTTCCTCGGGTCGGATGCTGTAGCCCTCCTCATCAAGCTCAGGGGAATTCTGAATAGGATACAAAAAAACCCAAAAAAAATCCCAAAAGAATTAGGAATATTCATTATTTTCCTGGGAAAAAAAAAATCAGAGCAGCTCTCCTCCTGCAACGTCCAGTTGTGCAGCCCAAGCTCACTGGTGACCCTGGGGCAAACAGCACCCATGCTCCGGACACAGCATCCGCTGGGGTGTTGGGCAGGGGCTGAGCACCCAGCTTTGCTGCAGAGCAATTTTTCCAGCACACAGGTCAAAAGTTGCAGAGCTGGGTTTTTGCAGAAAATCGTTTGCGGTGCTCGGTTGGAACCCAGGGGGTTTGCAACACCCTTCGTGCCACGGCTCTCCTCACTTTCAGGACACCGGGCGCCAGAACCACCTGGTTTCTGGGCAGTTTGACGCTATTTAATTAACATTCAGATCCAAAATTTATATCTGGACACAGCTACCATCTGGACATCACCCAAAAGGGTCATCCAGAATGCCAGAAGGGTGCCATGGGAGCCCAGTTTGGGTCCCCACCGGGAGCTGCACAGGTGCTGGTGGGAGGGAAGGCTTCGCGGAACACTTACGTATCTATCCCAGTCGATCTCCGCATAAAATCCATTTGGGGCTCCATTCGTTTTCTTCTGCAACACATCAGAAAAGAAAAAATGTCCGTGTTTTTAACTTCGGGAACACAGCATCTCAGAAACATTGACCCGCCTGGGATGCCAGCGGGTACGGCTGCGGCTGCCTGCGCAGGCACGTCAACAATAGCCAACAGCATTTCCCATTTCTGGAAGGTCTTCTATAGCAGAGAGCTAAAAGTCTTTTCTTTTTAAAACATTCATTAGCTGAACATACAACATTTCTTAGGGATGAGACACGAAATGGCCAATTTCCCGCCCGCTGGGATGTTCCAGTCCAGGGCGGGTTGCTGGTGGCAGCAGGAGCTCCCGATACCCGTCGGGTACAGGCAGCACCGTTGTTTATCGGGAGATAAACCCCTTCCCCAGGACACACTGAAAGACGGATTCCGTTCCAGTTATTTGGTAGCTGAACAACCCTCGGAGCAGTTCGAGTGTTACCGTCTTGGGTGATAGAGGCAAGGGGTGTCCGGGCTGAGCCGGCCGGGATGTGGAAGTCACAATGCGTACCCATGACACGCACAGGTTAGTGCTGCTCCTGACTGAGAGGACCTGGGTTGGAAGGAGGTTCTGGGTGCCCATCACACGCGAGATGCTTTGCTGATTTGCTCTGGGCAGGCAAAACCTGCCCAAGGGCTCCCGTTGGCCACCGTGGCCAGCAAGCAGCTCTGCCAGCCCAGCTTGGGGACCAGAATTAGGCTGGGGTCTCTATTTTGGGCACCTAAATCAGATAATCCATTTCTCTTCCTCTGCCAGAGGTCACACCCCCCACCTCAGCACCCTGCCAAGGGTCTCTCACAGCATTCTGAGGCAGCAGCAGGACGAGGGCTGGATGAGGCCACCAGCACCCTCCCCCTCCCTGTTTCACCCCACGGTCCTCATGATGCCGCCCAAGAATGGAGAAGCCTCGTTGGAGGTACAAGGGGGAAAAAAGTCAGACCCAAGGTACAGCTCTTTGGGACTTCTGCTTCTCCCCTGGTCCATTCACAGTTATCCTCATTTCTATTCAACTCCAACATCTGCCTGATTGAGCCTAAATTATGTTTTCCTCTATTCTGACTTCCAAATCCCAAAATTACTCACTGGGGTTGCTTTTTGGTTGGTTTTTTTTTTAATATTTTTTTGTTTGTTTGTGTTGGGTTTGTTGTTTTTTTTTTGTTTGTGGTTTGTTTTTTTGTTTTGGATTTTTTTTTTTTTAACACCCCTTTAGCTGTCAACCAAGCCCTCTTTTCCTTACCAAAATTTTTCCCCCCTCCTTCCCACGTGCTCTCGGGTTTGCTATTGCAAGGTGGCTCATTGGGATGAGGGCTGGGCAGCGGGAAGGGAGTGCGGTTTGGCCAAAAAAGGGTTAAAACAGAGAGTGGTTGGGTTGTTTGGGTTTTTTTTTAAGCTACAGAAGAAATTACAAGAAATCAGCCAACACTGTAGAGTTTGCTCTGCTGTGGCTCCATTTAAGCTTGGTTTTTACTGGGGCAGGTAATGGGGCTCCATTCAGCAGTTGGAGGATTTGCCTCTCTGCAAATACTACGGCGAGAACAATGTTGGGGGAGCCAAAATGATACGAAACGTCTCCATCCTCCAATCCCCCTGCCTCTGATACATTCAGTGGCTTGCCAGTACCCCCCAAAAAATAGTATTTTTGCATCCTTCGGCTGCCTGGAGCACTGGAAAGCCCATCCTGCACCAAATTGAAATAGCAAGTCACCTGGAAAATCCAGAGCAGGAGGCTGATGGAGCAGCACCTGAGCTTGCCCACGGTCCCTGTGTCCCTGCCTGGCAAGGAAAGGCTGCCCACAGGATTTTTATCCATGGAGGGAATAGCTCCAGGATGCCTTTTGCATTTTATTTATTTATTACTGCTGACTAAAGCCGTGCTTAAAGCACTACTTGGGCTGCAGATGCTTTTTTTTTTAAACACTATTTCCTAACAAGAGCCTTACAAGCACAGGGTGAGCCCAAAGGCAAGGATCTTGGGGCAGATGTAGAAAAAAATAAAAAAAAAATCCCATGCTCTCTTTAAAAGAGCAAGTTTGGCACCCTGATTTTTGTGTGGCTTTGTAAAAGCCACCCCAGCACCTCTCTCCCTGCCCAGCCTCCCCACTGAGGGCGGCTCCTTTTTATTTTGAGGTGGGCTTCTAACTTTTGAATTTGCTCAAGAAATAACGACCAGCACGATCCCAGTCTGAGCCCAACATACTTATTTGCAAAATTATTATCAAAAAGCGAAAGGAAACGGGGTCCATCCACTATCTGGATCCAGCAGGGACATTTCTATTTAACACCAGAAATAAAAAGCAGCAATAACTGAAAACCAAGTTCCTCCTTATTTTCAGTATATAAAATATAATATATATGGGGACAATATAAAATATGAGGATAAAAATAGGCATCGGAAAGAGCTGTTCTGGCAGTTTCCCCCTTTGCTCATCCCACAGCAAATCTGCCCCAAGCCAATTATGGGGAATGGAAATGAGGATGAGGAGCCAGGGGGGGTGTTTAAGAGGACACCTGGTCCTTCTTCCCCTGATGCTCCTCAGGTCTTCCCATATTGTTACGGTCTTCAGGTTAATTATGTAAATAAAAAAGGATAAATCGTTATTTTAAGTTCTCCTAAAAGTTATTTTCTCTATTAAACAGAAAGGAAGAGATGGACAAAATGCTGATGGAGGGGGGAGTGGGAGGGGAAAGCAGAAGGGGGTTCCATGCAATACTTACGATGCCATCTCTGTCCGGTGACCCTCTGCAAAGGACAAGAGAGGAACCACATTAGCTCCCAAACCACCCAGCGCCCAGTTCACTCGAGAAAGTGGTTTTCTTAACGAACTCACTGCAGAAATAGGTCTAATTATGAAATTGTCAGCAAATCCGAATTGCCTGCCACGCGCTCCTCGAGAAACGCACGCAACGGTCTCAATCCCATTGCTCTCATGTTATCAGATGACAGATTTTTTTATTTATTTGTAAATAAAATGCTCTTGATGATGATCTCACTCCCCCAGCTGAGGAGCTGGGCTGGCTCCTCCTTGCACCCACCCCCCAGCCCTACCCTGGGTGCGAATCCTCTCGCGGGGGATGATAAAAAAACCCCGACATCTAGAGGAATTCAGAGATTTATTTTTCCTTCTGCCAGCAGCAGCAGAGTCAATTATTTTGAGCGGCTTTGAAAATGGATGAGACTCCTCAGGGATCCTAATCCCCAACTGCTGATGGGATTTGGAGCTCGCTCCCAGCCAACGGCGTGGCAGGCTCCGCGGCCGCGTTGAGACGCCGCCTAAGGATGCCAAGTTATTTAGCGAGAAGACAAATATGTTTAGGAGAAGCAGACGGGCTCCTCCACCTCCCACACGCTCCCCAAGTCTGCTGCCTTGCCAGAGATTTGCTGCTAATTAACATCTGACTCAGGGCATCAGCGAAACCCTGCAGGGAGCTGCTGCCTGTTTCACAGAGAATAACGCCTTCCCTTGAAATTCTCCGAGGCGGACGTGTCTGCCACCAGGCTCTCTCCTCTCCTGTTTAATCTCTTGCCACAAATGGCTTCAAAATTCTTTGGAAGTAAGAGAGATCATCTCTGCTTCCATAGTTCCCCTACGTGTAGAGAATGTCACCTCCTGCTCGTCTCCCAAAGCCCAGCCAGAAGTGGCTGCAGAGACCCTCACAGCCAGTGAAGGGAAGAAGTGGCAGGTCCTTCTCCACTGTACATCCCATATCTGAGACTGCTGGGAAGGGACCTTTCAAGGTCATCTGGTGCAACCCCCCTGCAGGGAGCAGGGACATCTGCAACTAGAGCAGGTTGCTCAGAGCCCCATCCAACCTCCCCTGCAATGGGGCCACGGATGGGGCAGCCACCACCTCTCGGGGCCAGGCTCTCACCACCCTCAGCCTCAAAAATCTCTTCCTTCTCTCCACTCTAAATCTTCCTCTTTTAGCTTCAACCCATCTCCCCTCCATCCTGTCCCAACAGGCCCTGCTCCAGTCTGTCCCCATCTTTCTGACAGGCCCCTGGAAGCCCTGAAAGGCCCCCAGAAGGTCTCCCTGGAGCCTTCACTTCTGCAGGCTGCACAAGCCCAACTCTGCCAGCCTGGCCTCCCAGCAGAGGGTTCCAGCCCTCCCAGCATTGCTGGAACTCCTGAGTGACCAGAACCCTGGTGGAAGCTCCAGAGACCCTATGCTCTGATGCCCACCACCAAGTCCTGGGGCTGCGATGGTCCAACAATAGCAGAGGGTGATCATGAGCCCACCAGCACCTCTCACCACTCCTCCCAGCCCCACATCAGCTGCCGACGGGGGATTTGGAGAGCGCTCAAAGCCGTTCGGGGCAATGACCGGGAGGTGACCCCGCGACATGCTAATCACTGCTGCTTGCTAATTGCAGCGTCTCCTCCGCAGTGGCCTTTCTGTGAGCTCGTTACCCTCACAGACATCCCAGGATTCATTATCTCCATGTGCCACCAGCTTCCCCAACATCTAGGAAGAGTAAGCTGCTGCAAGCAAGCGTGGAAATCACGGCACTGGCTGAAATCGGGACCTAGACCCGGCTCCATCGATTTTTCCATGAACAGCAGAGGAGGATGCAAAGCAGCCTGTTTCCTGCCCATCCTTCTGATAAATTATAAATGAAGCCCCAGACGACTGGAGCAGGAGCTCCTGGGCTGTCCCACAGCCTGGCTGGGGGATTCACAGCCACTACTCCTGATTGCAAACCCCTCCTCTGCCAGCAGGACAACAGCTTGGTGCTGCACAGCTCTTTTGGGACGTGCTTCATGTTCCCCAGTAGTTTTGGGCCCCCTTTTGCAGCAGACAAAGCCCTGCAGGTGCCAGGGCAGCCCCGGGAGCCTGGCCAGACCTGCAGAGCTTTGCCTGGGAAACCTCACCAAGCACCGCCGAGATGTAAAGTAGCTCAGGAAAACAAATCCAAACAAAATAAAATTTAAAAAAAATCCTCCCTCAGGTTTCTGCTGTGTCAGACATGAAGCACCTGGATGAGGTGCAGGAGCAGAACCAGGGCTCCTCGCTGCCTTTCCCCGGCTCCATCTCCAGCACATGGGCCGCACAGGTTCCTTTGGGACATTCCCCACATGGGTGACAGCTGAAAGCTCTCCCCAGGCACAGCATCTCCTGACAGATGGAGGGGCAAAACCCTGCCAGATGTGGAGGGAACGCCCCCGCCAGATGCTTTCCTAGGAAACAACAGCATCTCCCACAGCCAAGCTGAAGGAGCACGTCTCCGCGAGCCCCACGCGCCCTCAGCATCCCAAACTTTCACTCCTCCAATGGCCTGGCTGCCTGTGCCGGCATCTGTTCCAAAGGAATTTGCATCTAAACAGATCTCAGCAGACGGGCAAAATCGGCACTTTGGGCAGAGATTAATCTGCTGAAACTCTCCGAGGAGTAATTTCCTCCTGATCACCGCTGACTGCCACCGTAAATCGCCAGCACGTGGAGAACCGGCTTCTCCACGGCACCACCGAGAAAATACTTCGTTCCTTGGCCGCTGGACGTACGAGGGGAAACAGCTTTCAATAGATTTGTTCTTGGAAAGATTCATTCAAGGATGACAAAAGCCTGCCAGGCAGCAGCTTCCTTCCTGCCCTGGCACGCTGGCATTGACTTCATAGATAGGTATTTTATAGACAATGTGCTTTACATTTATTTCTTTGACTTACGTGGAATCAGTATCCTTTTCTTTCTTGCGTATACCAAAGGCCTTCCTTGTACGTTTTTTCAATCCTGGGGATAAAAAGGAATATCATTAGGAGGGTGGCATTAACATTACGCTTCAAATCAACCTTCCTTATTCCCTCAGCGGCTGCAATTCATAAATAAGGTTAAAAAAAAGACAGAGCCAAACTCCAGGAGCTGCCAGCAGGACTTTGCAGGTAGCAAGTACATTTGCTTATGACTTTTGTTTGTTCACTTAGCGCTCATGAAATGGCTCGTAGCGTGGGCACTGACGTTTCACAGCTCGTATTTCCGAGCTCATTGTCATAACTGGAGACTTCTCTGCAATGTTGCCCACATGGGTATTAATGCTCCGGGGGGGAAAACTCTTCTTTGGTTTAAAACAACTCCAAAACAAACAGTTTAAAGCATGAGGTGGGTTATTGTCCACCCTGATTCTGCACGGTGCTTAAAACAACGGCAGTGTCAATGATGCTGGAGGTGGCCACCAAGCCCCTGGAGCTCCAGAGAACATCAGGGCTTTGAACTCCCTGGGCTGTTTTCTTCTCATGGGTCCTGCATGAAAGGCACAGTCTAGGGAGCTTCAGGAAGAGGTTTTCATAGAATCATCAGCTGGTTTGGGTGGGAAGGGACCTTCCAAGGGCATCTGGTGCAACCCCCCTGCAGGGAGCAGGGACATCTGCAACTAGAGCAGGTTGCTCAGATCCCCATCCAACCTCCCCTGCAATGGGGCCAGCGATGGGGCAGCCACCACCTCTCGGGGCAACCTGGGCCAGGCTCTCACCACCCTCAGCACCAACAATTCCTCCCTTCTCTCCAGTCTAAATCTCCCTCTTCTGGTTTAACCCCATCCCGCCTTGTCCTGTCCCAACAGGCCCTGCTCCAAAGTCTGTCCCCATCTTTCTGACAGGCCCCTGGAAGGCCCCCAGAAGGTCTCTGCGGAGCCTTCTGTTCTGCAGGCTGCACAAGCCCAACTCTGCCAGCCTGGCCTCCCAGCAGAGGGTTCCAGCCCTTGGGTCATTTTAGTGGCCTTCTCTGAACCTGCTCCAACAGGTTCATGTCTTTCCTCTGCTAGGAAAAAAACCTCCCAGGAAACAGTTAAACCATCACCCAGACAACCATGCTGGTTAACAGATCAGGGAAGGAGAGGACAAGAGGCAGGTCCAGCAGCCCCCACACTGCCCTGCTGCCTCCTCAGCTTGTGCCCAGCCAAGAAGCCAGAGGCACCTGCACCGAGTCCAGCTGGGGTGTGACCTTGCAGCGAAGATGAACACACTGCCATTAGCAGTCCCACGGGCCACACGCGTGTCTACAAAGCCTTCTTCTCCCCAGCGTGGTGTGAAACGACTTTCACAGGTGTGGCCAAGGCTCAGGGGCACAAACTGGGGCTGCCACAGCTGGGACACAGCTCAGCGTGCATCGCACTCCCAGCACACAGCTATTTCTTAAAAAAATAACAAGATTCAACAAGCTCCCTCAAGCTTCTATCTCAAGTCACATGCCAAAAGCCAGATCTCACGTAGCTCACCCAAAATCTGCTCTGGACACCCCGGAAACACTCAACAGATGCTTTTGGGAGAGATTTGGGTTCTTTTTGGTCTGCTTCCTGCTTTGAACATGCCCTCAAGCTGGAATTCTTTTCCATTTTCCCCAGGAACATCCTACTCTTCTGGGCACTGACTGAATCACGCAACAAGCACAAATTCTAGTCTTCCACAGCACATCAAAGAGAAAAAAAAAATCAAATCAATGGATTTAAATTGTATTGTCAAAATACATATGGGATGCTTCAGGCTTTTGCTATCCCATGGCCAGGTGGTTTTTGAACCAACACTAGGACCAAGCCAGTTAGAGGACCACCAGAAGAAGCTGAGCAGATCTTCTAGATATTGCTCATGGAGCTTTGAGTTAGAATATTTCCCCCCGTGAAATGAGAAACTAAGGAAACAAAATAAAAATAAAATAAAAATCGCACCCATTGCACTTCCCTCCTCTGCCCAAAGCACCAGAGTCAGGGATGAAGGAATCCCTCAGGGCACCCCAAACACCCGCAGCCTACGGGATCCATACATCCCCAGCAGCCAAGGGCTGTGGTGACAGGCAGCTGGGAGAGATGCTCAGCCCCACGGGCTCATCCTGCAGCCTCGTGGGGACAGCTTTGTTTGCACTACGCTCTGCCTCTCAGCTTCTCCATGACTTCTTCAAGGCTGAAGTGAGTTATTAACAACCCAGGAAGGTTTCCTTTGATCTCACCCCCTCGAATAAATTCGTCCTCCAAACTCCAAGTAGAACAGGGAGGGCTGAAAACCCCAGAACTGAGTTGTTGTCTAGTCTTCTCTGAAGAAACACCCGATCTGGTTATGCTTTATGTCATAGCCTTCTGCTCAGTTATATAACAGGCCCCGCCATCTGCTTAAAATGGCCACAATTGAGGGGAAAAAGGGATCTTTAGGAAAAGCAGAGCAAAAATGAAAGCCTCCTTCGGAGACGGTTGTGAAGCGCTGGTGGGAGCAGGTCCCCTGCTGAAACCCACCCCCCTCACCACAGCCAGGCACTGGCTGTCCCCTGGTGGTGACACCAAAGGGGTCTTTGGGCTGGTGGGGGACAACACGGTGATTTCCCAGGACAGCTCTGCTCTTGGGTGGTTGTAGCTTAGAGAAACTCATGTCTCCCTTGACATGGTCAACTCCAACCCAGAGAGCTGTTAAAAATACCCCATCTGACGGTGCAGGGACAGAGCTGAAGGTTGTTCACAGAAGGCAATGGCAACATTCTGGTCTTCAAGTCTCATTTCAGCTGTTTTTAGGAGCTGAAACACCATCAAACCCATCTTGGCAAGAGTCATCCTTCTAAAAATTAAGAATAAGAACTTGTCCACAGAGAGACTGCCGCATGGAAGCACTGTGGGTTCAGGGGAACCTCGCAGGCCAAGACAGATTTACTGCTGGAAAAGAAAAGGTGATGGCAAGTGGGAGAGAAAGCCAAGAAGAGGCAGTGAGGCGGCAGAAAGACAGGCATGATGGAAAAAAAATAAAGCATATCCCTGAGGGGCATCAAGGGCTGGCTCAGAGCAGGGAGGATCTGAAGTCACCACTTGGGTGATGCTCTCTAGAGCAGCACCTGCCACCGAGATCAAATCCTGGCCTCCAAGAGGGAAAGGCCCATAGATCACCCTCAGCAGTGGTTTAATTTATGCCCTTTGAAGGGCCACAGCAGCACCAGTAAGAGCCTCCACCACGTGCACGGGTTGGAGAAAACACCGGCAACAACAGCACCACCAAATACCACGCCCACGTGTCCTACTCAAGCACCAGTGTCACTTCCTCCTTCCGGAGGGGAGATCAGGCCAAAAATGTTTGCAGATGACCTATTTGACATCATCTCTGTTGCTTCTTCAGCAGGTTTGCTTCCATGAGCTTCATGCGACAACTGCCCAGAGTCATCCATGTGCTACGGGAATGGCAACGGGAACGCCCCAAAACCACATCAATGGCCACAAAACCAGCCTTGCCCGTAGAGGCCAAACACAGGGAAAGCCACCAGCCTCTCCAAGGTCCAACCACCTCACACGCTGCAATTAGTCCTCATCATGCCAAGTGATTTTGAATGTTCTTACTCAGACTCGGAGTGGCCACAAGCCAGGGCTGAACAAACCGCTTTGCGCTGGGGATCTCATCTCAAACCCAAATGGCTCTCTGGACCGGGTGGCTTTATTCATCTATTATTTGCTATTAACCGTTTTTTTTTTCCTGCTGAAAATTGGCATCTGAGAAGCAGAAATTAGTATTTAACACTACGAAGCTTTTGGTATTTTATTCCCAAGAATCATAGAAGGGTCTGGCTTGGAAGGGACCTTCAAGATCATCTCGTTCCAACCCCTCTGCCATGGGCAGGGACACCTCCCACTACAGCAGGTTGCTCAGAGCCTCATCCACCTGGGCTTGAACACCTCCAGGGATGGAGCATCCACAACTTCTCTGGACAA
Organism: Baryphthengus martii; assembly: GCA_013396935.1. NCBI lineage: Eukaryota > Metazoa > Chordata > Aves > Coraciiformes > Momotidae > Baryphthengus > Baryphthengus martii. The sequence goes on from VWZK01019758.1 coordinate 24,984, forward strand.
CTTGTTCCAGTGTCTCACCACCCTCACAGTGATGAGCTTCTTCCTAATTTTTAATCTGTTTTTGAAGAATAAACAACACTTATTTTCTACACCAAAGACTTAACACCTCTAGAAGGAAAATATCCCTGTTCTCCCAGTTCCTCATCCTCCATCCCCAGGCAGTGGGAGCAGCTCCTGCTCCCCCAAATATCAAAAGGGGTTCCTGGAGGAAGAGCTACTTCTGCAGGAGGATGTGCCTCAAAAGCCACACACCTCAAGCAGGAGAGACATCAGCGAGAATATCTTCGCCTTAACCTCTCTTTTGTGATGATTACAGAAAAAAATGATTGAAATTAGTTCTGCTTAGTCTGTGCACGAAGATAAACATTATCTCTTGCCATGCCAGAGGCTCAAGACCAAAGTACTTACACAGGGAGAGGAAGAAGGGGGAGAAATAGAGGGGGAAATAAGAAATCACAATAAGGTTTGCTTTTTTTCTTTGTTTTAGTTATGTAGATTTTTTTTTTTGCATATAGTTTGGAGCTGGATTTGAGCAACCTGCTGTCCCCATCACGTGCAAACCTGCACACTCTTACCAAATGACTTGGCTGGACCTCGAGACGTGGAAACCTGCTGCTGTCTCGTAGCCAAGGGACTTCACTTGGGTTGGTTTACTAAAGAAATAACAATCCTCTCTTTGCTCAGCAAGACAAAACCTCTTTACTTAATTTCTTTACCTAATTTTCCAAGTCATATCCAGAGGGAAAAGGTGAAATGGTAAATGAAAGTTGAAGAAGTGAGGGTGTAACCACATCAAGCCCCAGAAAAATAACCCAAACAGCAGCATCTGGAACTCTCTCAGCAAGTCAGCCCAGAAGAAGTTGCCTCTGGTCTGACACAGACTGGTTTGGGTTGGCAGGGACCTTCAAGATCATCCAGTTCCAACACCCCTGCCATGGGCAGGGACATCTCCCACTAGAGCAGGTTCCTCAAAGCCCGATCCAACCTGGTCTTGAACACATCCAGGGATGGAGCATCCACAGCTTCCCTGGGGAAACTGGGCCAGTGTCTCACCATCTTCAACACTAGGCATTTCTTCCTAATTAGTAATCTAAATCTCCCCTCTTCTGGTTTGAAGTCATCACTCCTCATCCTGTCACCACAAGCCCTTGTAAAAAATACCCTCCTCAGCTTTTTCATAGGCCCCATTCAGCCACTGGAAGGTCCCCAGAAGGTCTCCTTGGAGACCCTCCCAGCAGAGGGTTCCAGCCCTCACAGCATTGCTGGGGCCTCCTCCAAACCCACTCCAACAGGCCCCTGTCTGTCTTGTGTTGAGACAATTCTCAGCTACTTCCTCAGCCGCAGAAAAGTCAAGTTTCAGCAGCCACACTGCTTCAGACCCTGTTATTTCTGGGTTTGTCTGCTTCTTGGGGAATTAAATTAGTATACGTCTTCATGACATTTAAAATGCTTTGCCTGAGCCAACCTCTGCATCAAGGCTCGGGCCCAACCTTTCAGCAGGCTCAATAATGCAGCGAGGAACTGAGCCCTCCACACGGCCTCGATATAGGCATGAATATTTTATCCACCTTCATTTACAAGTCTAATTGCAGATGTTGCTCCAGACAGGCGAGGACGGACCATCAGCGACCAGCAATCAGGCAGCGATGGCACCACTCGTATCATGAGCCCAAAGAGCTCATTATTCAGCCACCTGGCCCCACAGACCATGGCCAGAGGTGACAACATGAGTCCTTCAGGAGACAAGGTCTTCTGCTGCTCCCTAGACCTGCTGTGGTGTCGCTGCAAGCTCCAGGCTCCAAGCACAGAGTCAACCTTTAATAACACACCATCGCCTCCACTGTTGCCTGGTCTCTTTCCCAGTTTGAAATGGTGCATCTCAGCTATCACAGCAGACAAAATTTTATTACAGATTCACTTTTTGACCAGCAGCACTTGTCTCCAAACCTCACACCATCCTCCAGTCCAGGAAAGGTCGTCGTCTTCACCAAGCTCCTGGTATTGCAAATAGTTTTGCATTTGCTCTGCTGTGGTCACCTTGTGTTGTCCCTCTTGCCAAGGGTATTTATTTCTGGCATCAGCTTCTCGTCCTCTCTGCAAAGCAGCTTAAATACATACGCTGGGTCTTTTACTAAATGTCTGTCTTGTCAGTCAATCATAGAATGGGTTGGGTTGGAAGGGACCTTCAGGACCATCCAGTTCCAACCCTCCTGCCATGGGCAGGGACACCTCCCACTAGAGCGGGTTGCTCAGAGCCCCATCCAGCCTGGTCTTGAATGCTTCCAGTGTTCAATAAATTATCCTCCTTATTTCCTTGAGGAAACACCTTTAAAATCTCTCTCTGTTTCGACTTGACCAGTTGTTTGGTTTCCCCTCTCAATTCTCAAGGTTTTCTTTTCCCAACACAAACACACAGCACTATTTACACTTTCTGGCAACACACTCTCCAGCTCCCTGTTGTTCATCAGTCTCAACCAGTCTCCGCTCCAGCTCCACCCTGCTCAAGCTGTTGCTCCACCAGCCAACATGTCCCACCCTTCATAGCACAGGGCCATCCTCCACCACCACAGCTCTGAGGAAAAACACAGTGAAGATGCTCTGACCAGTTTAACAACAAAGTGATTTCTTACAGCTCAGCACCTCTTGTACCAAACAAAAAAAAATAATTAAGTAGTAATCCAGAACTTCTTTTCAAAGAGGAACCTGTCCTGAGGCCAGATTAGAAGATTTTGCTTCAAATCAACTACGATAACTGCTTGTTCACTCTTGGACAGAGCCCTGATGGAAGGGGGAAGGTGCCACGGCAGCAGCTCTGGGAGCAGGAACATCCCCTGGGCTTTAAGAGCACCAGGCACAGCAGCTTTTGTCTCAAGTTCCACCAATGGGAACCACCATCCTCCACTCACGGCAGGAGCCACCACCAGACCCCCTGGAGGTGGGGCCAAGGGACAGTTGTGCTTCCCAGGAAGAACAAATCCCTAATGGGACAGATGTTTGACCTGTGCACAAGCCTTGGTTTCAGATGAGGTGGTTTACCTCAAATTGAAGGTTCATGATGATAATTTTGATTGATATTTGATAAATATTTGATATTTATTTCGCACAAGCGAAATAAACATTTTAACTAGTCAGAAAAATTCTTTTTTTGTCTGACAATTTGCTAGAAAACCCCTTCAAAAAGGCTGAAGGAGTCACCTGCAGGAGCTCACTTGCTTTGCTACCTCTAAACACTTGACAGATCCTTTTAAAAACAAACAATTGATGCCCTTTCTGAAGGCAAGCGGCTCTGTATCCACATCCAGCTCCACCCAGCTCTTGCTTGATCTCACTGTGCTCAATATTTCATCCCAGTAACCCAAGAATTTCTAGTGCAAGCTCTGCCACTAAGCCCCTACATTTTGCTTTGTCGTGGAGGACTAACGAAGCCATCGTTGATGATGAGCTAGCCAGGCATTCATGGTCCTGACTTTAGCCCACTGGGCTTCCAAAGTATTGAAAAAAAAAAAAGTTATTTAGTTAGCAAAGTCCCACACTCACTTATTGAAATTTTTCATATGCTTACAACAGTTTGTCCCCATTAGAAAACAGAAAAAAAATGAGGAAAAAGGAATGGTGGCCTCACTGCCACTTCTGTCACCTTCTACCAGCACGGAACACCAAAGGACTAACAGCATTTGAGAGCCTAAAACTAGATCATAAATAAGTAAGTCTGAATAAAAGAAAATACTGCAAGTTACTGCTCTAGGATCATTTTCTCCTACAGTAGGAGTGGTTGCTCCTGGCTCCAGGTCCCAGACTGTTGATCACTCTAAATCAGGCTCTTTTGAGGTGTGCCACCCTTCACTTTTCACTGGAGGGGGTCCAGCAACGGTGGTCAGGGTCACTATTGAGGAGATGAAAAGATTTGTGCTATCAACAAGCCCCACCATCAAGCCAAACTGGAGGAGAGGTGACATCACACCTGGGCTTGGCCTCGCTCAGCTTCTGCACCCCCAACCCCAGCACCCAACACTTCTGGAGTGACCCAAGAGCTGGCACACAGCTGCTGGAAGAGAGACCAAAGGCGGCAGAAGGCTGGAGGAGCAGGAGATGGGCACCTGCAGGAGCTTTGTCTGTTTGGCACAGCACCAGCACCACGTCGGGAGCGGCTGAGTCAGAGTCCGAGCATCTACACCGGGAACGGAAAGACGTTGATGTTGGGGTCTCTGCTCCAACGGACAGAGGTACTGTTCAGAAGTAGAGTCACGTTTTCAACCGTCAGGGTAATTAAGTCTCTGAACAGGTTGTGGTGATCTCTGCCTAAGGAGATTTTGAATTAACATCCAATACCTTTCTAAAAATACGCATCCTATTCCAGTGACTAGACATGAAGAAGACATCAGAGAAAGTCCTGTGGCCAAGTAGCCACTTCTGGGTTTGTGGCTGCCGACACACATGTCCTCCTTACTCCAGGGCAAGGACCATCCACCTCCATGTACCTGAAGGGGTTTGGGCTCCCAGGACCTTCACATCCTTCCCTTTGCTCTGGCACCTTGTTCTCCCCCATTTGCAAACCCCCCAAATATTCACCACAGCAGTTGAATCAGGACTTCAAAGGGCTGGGAAACAGCTGAGATGAGACCCCAGCATTTAACTGCAGCCCCAGCATGTGAGAGATGCCCTGAGCCATGGAAATATAAATATATTCCTTATAAATATAGGTCCTGCTTCTCCCCATGGCAAGCTCTGCGTTGAGTGCAGAGAAGGCCCAACATTCCCATCTCATCATACAGAGGTTCAGAGGACCCGGTCCCAGCTCCCCTGCCAGCCCCAAACCCAAAGCCGAGCTTGGAGACCAAGCCAGCAGCTACAGGCTGTCCTTAAAATAGAGGGCAGCATCAGCAGGCTGCATCCCAGCACTAAAGTCATGGATTTATTTCCCTTCTGCACCAGAGCCGAGCATCGAAGGACTGTTGAATATCAGAACGACGCCAACCGTCACTCGTCAGTTATTCACCGAGCAGCTGCAGGAATCCCTCACCACCTCTTTTCCCTAGAGATTTTTTTTTTTAATATTGACTTTCAGAGCCTGAGCGTGTGGCAACCAAGGAAGACGTGGGACCCAAGCGCCTCTGTTGACACCGTCAGTAAATTAAGCCTGGGTACAGTTGTGGCTTTCATTCCCAGCTGGCACGGGCACAAGAACGCCAGATGCGCTTCTAAAGGTTGCTGTGCTATTGAAGAAGTGATCCAGGACAGGCTCTCCCTCCCAAACCACACTGGGATTTCTATTTTTAGGGGAGTTCTAGGATTTTGGTGTATCGGGAAAAGGAGACGATGGTGCTCCCACGTGCCTCTTCCCCAGCACCAAGCAGCTCCAGGAGGGGATTGGGGTCACTGGTGGGGCAGCTCCCTGCACATGGCACATCCAGGGGAATCCATGCATGTTATCTATACCACGCTGGTGTTTCTTTCACCCATCAAAAAAATAAAATAGAATAATATCCCCCTGTAAATCATTTTGCTGTTACACCAGCTCCTTGGCCAGAGCCACAGCCAACAGCAGCTCCCACCTCACAGCTTTTGTTTAAGAGGCATCTCCTCAAAAAGTCAAAACCAGACTTCCAGCAACTACTTGGACAATTTTCTACGCAAAACACACCAATTTTCAACTCCTACAGTTTCCACAGACCGTAAGGACTCGCTAAAACCCACCCAAACCCTTGCCTAGACACGGCACAAAAACAGCCTCCAATCCAGCTGGTGACCTATCGGCCAAGGCCACCCCACTGCAGGTGACATCTGTGTAACCCTCCATGAACTCCCATTCCCAATTTCCCGGGTGGAGAAAAGGACACCCGAGCTGGGAAGGTGGCTTTGTCACCTGCATGATGCAGGAGCCGCTTCCTTAGGGACAAGGTACAACTCTGGGTGAGCTGCCAGGGTTAAAAAAAAAAAAAGCATCATTTGCTCTCAATTTGGTCCAAAAAAAATTAAATTGCAATAGTCACATTTGCGTATGAAGTCTCCACCCAAAATAAAGCGTGATGAGATGACACTTTTGGCTTCCTATGGTCAAAAAGTACCTTGATTTTAGAGCAGTGATTAACAGTGGCAGTAGCAGGACCAAAAGCACGTACACCTGACCCAAAGAAAAAGCTCCATTTCCAGGAGGTGTTTGACAAAACTAACGGGGCTTTTTCCACCCATCTGTCTCCCCACCAAGGAACTGCGGGGTGGGAAGGAGCTTGAGGTTCTTATTAATACCACATACAGCATAAATGACCTTCTCATGAATAACTTACACGGGCTTCTTTTGCACCTTCTGCACCAACACCAAAGCCAGGTCAAACCCCTGCAAAACTCCACTGAACCACATGAAAAACAAAGACCTCCATTAGGAAGGGCAGTTTAAGAGGGACCTAAAGGTACCCCAGATGAGTTCATCACCAAGCATATTTAGCAACACTCACAGCTGCAAGCAAACCCTACCACCAACAAGGTGGCTACCAGGCTGTTTCCAGCAGCACCGCATGTATTAATTTATTTGCTGACAGCAAAATAATTGGGGAAGACTTTTTAATGTCTGTAGTGAATCAAAAAAAACAGCCCCTTGAGAAGCACCCAGAGCTGGGCTGCATCCAGTCCTAGAGAGAAGGTTCAGATCTTTAGGGAAGATTCTGATTTATTTTTGCTGTGCTGTCTCATAATACCCAAGCTTATTTTCACAATATCAAAGACTTCTACAGATTCTTGTCTGTGCTGCATTAACAGTTGGACTTGATGATCTTAAAGGTCTTTTCCAACCTAAACAACTCTGATTCTTCTACAATGACAAAAATCAATATATTGGTGGGTCTGTACAAAATCCTCCAGGCCCCTCAACCAGCTGCAGCAGTTGGATGATGAGATCAGGCTGCAAAACCTTCCTGCAGCATCACCGCAGCTCCTGTCCTCCTCAACTCAACCCCACACCTCCCTGCGAGATTATTTCCACACAGCCTACACACAGTAACAATAAGCTCAAGTTGGTATTTTAAGTTGCCTGCAACACTTTGGTGGAGAAATTTAAGATTCTTTTCTCTATAGCTCTTCTAAAAAAAGAAAACACCAAAAAAAACAAACACAAAGCTACACAAGTCATTATTTATAGAATCATAGAATCATTTTTGGAAGAGACCTTTAAGCTCATGGAGTCCCAGCGCTGCCCCATCCCTGCCAGGGCACCACTGAGCCCTGTCCCTCAGCACCACAGCTCCACGCCTTGGAAACCCCTCCAGGGAGCAGGGGGACTCCAGCCCTGCCCTGGGCAGCCTGGGGCATGCCTGGACAACCCCAAAGGGCAACAAATTGCTCCTCAGCTCCAACCTCAACCTCCCCTGGGGCAACTGGAGGCTGATTCCTCTTGTCCTGTTGCTTGTTCCTGCTACCTTGCTGCTTTCAAACAATATTATCATTGTCGGTGCAAATATGGATATCGTAAGGACTTTCTCCTTCCCACCTCTGCAGTGAATTCCACTGACATGCAGGGGAGGAGATGGGGGTTTGGAGGACAGGATGGAAGCTTCATGCCTGCTCCCAAAGGACCCTGAAAATCTCAAGTCTCTGACTCCCAAAAAAGCAAGTCCATCCCAGCAAGCCATGCTGGCACCAGTCACTGCTTGGTGACCATCTATGGAATTAAAAGACACCATTTGTTGTGGAGTCTCCTTCTCTGGAGAGATTCCAAAGGCACCTGGACCCTGCACTGCTGGGCCCCCTGCTCTGGGTGACCCTGCTGGAGCAGGGAGGGGGCACCAGAGGAGCTCCAGAGGGACCTTCCAATCCCCACCGTGGTGGGATTCTAGAAAACTAAACTGAAAATTAAAATAAATAATTTTAACCTGTTAAGTGCAAAAAGCCAAAAAGTAGCTGTAAGCACTGCAAGCCTGAAGTCTTCTTTCGTTCATACAGAGAAAGCAAAAAAAACTAAAGAGCTTTAAAAGCCCCCAGAACCATCAGCCTGCAATTGAATTTCTATTAAAAACAAATTGCTGAGGCTCTTCAATAGCTGGCAAGGCAAACAGGGCTCCACTTTGTACTACGGAACATCCTGCTCCCCTAACAAACAAACTACCCCGCAGCCAGGTGTTTGTCTTTTTCCTACTGTAGAAACTCAAATATAACGTCTTAAAAAAAATAAACCCAACCCAGCAGCATCTAGAGAAGGGTATTTCCACACACCGTTTACTGAAGACCCCGTGGTGGAGGTTCAGGATGAACAGACAACTGATTCCACCTGGAATTTTTGTCTAAAGCAGCTTTAAAATTTGAACGAGGCCAATGAATCACGCAGAAAGTTTCTGCCTTGGCAGCGAAACTCAAATGGTTGCGTTTGGGCATCAGTTCGAAACGCCCGAGGGCGCATTTTAAACCGGGGCTGGCTCCAAGGAGGCGTTCTGCAGGCCTAAGTCACAGGCAGCTGCTGAATTTTGCCGTATTTTATATCCTTTCTACCCCAAAGCCAGATCCTGTGGGAGTTTCGCTTCAGCCACCAGATCCCACGAATCGTTTTAGGCGCCAGGCAAAGCTCCGGTTTTGTTGCCTCGCTCATATTTTGGTTTAACTCCTCAACTTCAGCCACCATCTTGGCACCCTATGGGTTAATGGCAAGTACCACCAGCGCCAATCCAAAGCATTTCCCAAAATCCCAGGGTTTGGGTGGGGCCTTTTGCTTGGTGGTTGTTGGTTTTGAGCTTGAGCCATCTATCCCCTCCCTCCCTTAGCGTGGAGAAACACGCTGCCAGTGGACTAGAGCTGGAAAAAACCCAAGCTAGCTCCATGGGAAGGGTTTGAATGCCTGAAAAAGGGAATTTTTCCACCCCCCTTCCATGACTAGAGGTTGCTACTGGAACCCCTTTAGCTGAACAAATCCAGTCCATCTTGGAGGGGATGCTCTTCAGGTCCAGTTTTGCCAGCCCAGCTCTAGCCCAGAGTGCACAGCACGGTGCTGGAAGAGCCACGATGCAACCTAGGAGCACGTCACTGTCCCCTGAGCAGCTCCAGGCTGGACACCAACCACACCCCCTCCTCTGAACCTATAAACCCAAGAGTTAAAGAGCTCCTTGATGTTTCTGTTTAAACACTTCACGTCTCAAGCTCCTGTTTTCACAAACCTCATCTTTAGCAGCTCAGAACCTCAGTCTCCTCGTGCAGGCCCAGTCGTTCGAACACGTCCTCAAAGGCTTTATGGATGCCTTTGAATCTGAGAAGTGGTGAAACATGCTGAGCCCTGTGTCCACCCGCGGCTACAAGGTCAGCTGAGCCACCGGCTCAGGCAGAGCATCACCCTGCGCAGGGCATGGTGGAAGGGTCATACAATCCCAGACTGGTTTGTTTTGGAAGGGACCTTTCAAGGTCATCTGGTGCAACCCCCCTGCAGGGAGCAGGGACATCTGCAACTCGAGCAGGTTGCTCAGAGCCCCATCCAACCTCCCCTGCAATGAGGCCAGGGATGGGGCAGCCACCACCTCTCGGGGCAGCCTGGGCCAGGCTCTCACCACCCTCAGCACCAACAATTCCTCCCTTCTCTCTGGTCTAAATCTCCCTCTTTTAGTTTAACCCCATCCCCCCTTGTCCTGTCCCACCAGGCCCTGCTCCAAAGTCTGTCCCCATCTTTCTGCCAGGCCCCTGGAAGCCCTGAAGGGCCCCAAAGTGGTCTCCCTGGAGCCTTCTCTTCCTGAAACTGAACAACCTCAAGTTTCAGTCAAACTCTCTTGCATTCATGAAAACGTAATTTCCTCCCCATTTTCAGGCCTGTTGGTGAGGCAGCAGGTTCCAGCAGGTCTGCAAGAAACCCTCTTGCATTGCAGAAGACGTGGCTGGAGATGCTCCTCCAAGCCAAAGCCCTGAGCCTCTTTGCAAGCCCAAGCATAGTCATGGGTTACTGCTCGAACAACACCCTGGAAAATACAGGTCCTAAGGTGGTGTTATGGTCCGCAAGTCTTTTCTGGGATAGTTCTGCCACTTATGCCAGAATTTGTGTTAATAGCCCATAGCAGGTTTGAGGCACTCTCAAAAAAACCAAGTGTTTCTACCAGATCATTTCCTCGCTGAGTCACCCAGGCAACATTAGGCACATCTAAACACAACATTTATAGAAATGAGTCCATCTAAAACAAAGTCCATTTTCTTGCCTAATCAAGAAGAGGGCTTTTTGACATGTCATTAGATGTCTCTTGTCCCAGCACCGCCCGCTCAGCACGATGAAAACAAGGCCTGGAGACAACCATAGCTAAAAGACGACGCAAGGAAGGTTTTGCCATTTCGGATGCGATCGGCCATCCATGGAAGTTCCCAGAGCGACCCAACTCACTCCAAAACAGGTATAAAAAGGCCTGGAGAAGTGAGTTACAAGGAAATTCCCACTCTGAGGAAGCTTCTCCCCAGCAAACATCTGATTTAAACTCTGGAGAAACACAAGTACAGTCTCCTGAGGAAGAAGAAATGACCTTCTCCAACGCAACCACGGCTGTTCCCATCAGCCGCACGGTTTTCTAATCTTCCAGAACATCACAGAGCTTCTGGCTCGGGTGACACGTTGCAGCCGTGATTTCCAAACTTAATTAAGCTGCATAAAATACCTTCAGCCCATTGGAGATGCAACAGATGGATTAGAAAAAGGAGATAAACTTGTTCTTGTGCATGGGTGTTTACCTCGGTGACGTGCCCAGTGCGTTTCTGTGCACTGGGAGAGTTATTGTTCAATCAAAGGGAACATCTAAACACCTCCTGTATCTACAGCCACGCACACAGGGACCTTATCTGCATCTGAGTCATCTTTACAAATCTCTGTAGGGTGGGGGTCAAGTGGAAGAGGCCAGGCTCTTGTCTGTGGTGCCCTGGGATAGGATGAGGGGCAATGGGCACAAACTGGAACCCAGGAGGTTCCACCTCAACAGGAGGAGAAACTTCTTTGCTGGGAGGTTGACGGAGCCTGGAACAGGCTGCCCAGAGAGGTGGTGGAGTCTCCTTCTCTGGAGACTTTCCAGCCCCCCCTGGATCTGTTGCTGTGTGGCCTGCCCTGGGTGATCCTGCTCTGGCAGGGGGGTTGGACTTGATCTCCAGAGGTCCCTTCCAACCCCTACCAGTCTAAAATTCTTTCCAGCAGGAGGCGAGACCTTTCCAGCAGCAGTTTGGGTCCCAGATTTAGCACTGACACTCAATACAATTCTGCTGCTGGGTGTTTTTAATCAACTCAAACCCTGGGAGGTGATTTTCACCCCTACCCCCAGCATCCACTTTTCACCTGTACGAGCAATGCCAAGCACAGCAAAAATATTTAGACTTCATGGCCTTAGAGGTCTTTTCCAACCAAAACAACGCTATGAAAACCATCCCCATCACGGACAGCGAGCAACGGCAACGCTTGTGCTCGCTGTGGAGGTGCAGGACCATCCACTCCCGGTGGCTGAGACACCACATGGCATATATTCAGTTCTCATCCCAGCAAGAACTGGTTTCTTGGGACAGTGTCCACCCTTAGTTTGAGACATCATTGTGATTTTTAAGCACACAGTGAAAAATACATCTTTTCCTCCCCATCTACCAGAATGCGAAAATATGCCATATTGGGTTCATAAACCAGTACAAACTACACATTCCCAAGGAGCCAAATTACCCTGTTTCCAAAGAAGAGGATCCAACACCATCAACCGAGTCTGGTCCGTCCCTCTGGCCACGGGTGATGCCAAGTGGCCCAGGGGTGCTGAGCAGGGGCAGCCCAGCTCCTCCTTGAGCTCCACCCACCGCTTCCAGCACAGTGGCCAACATTTTGGTGAGACAAGCAAATTAAATAATTATTATTATAACCACCACCACCTTTTAACATGTTTACCGCAGGTTTAAAAGTTTCGGATCAAATTCAGCCAAGCACATTCAAAAGCATCTTCCTATCACAATAAAGCACCTCAACAAGGCATCAAGAGTTTCAGGAGGATGCTGGTCACTGGTTTCACTCTCCCACAAAGAGAGACGGTTTCCAGCTGTTTAAAAATTCATCAAAAGCAGTAATTATTTCTTCTGATTTTCTGTTCTAGGTTCCTGGACACATTAGCCAGCTGGGGAACATGTTAAGTGGTTGGAAGTCACAGATAGTGGGGGAAGTTTTTATGGTCAGTATTTTTTAATTTTTTTTTCAATGTTTTTTTTTCAAATACAAGACTGGTTCATGAAAGGTGGTTCTGTTGCCACCTGAGCCCAATGAGCTGGCTGCCCCAGCCAGGGCAGGGGACCTTCTGCCAGCTCCTTGCCTGCACCCACTCTCCTTGGCCAACACGGCCAAGGCTCCCCCAGCAACATGCCACGGACATTTCACAAGCAAGGCAAAAAACCCTGAGAAAAAAAACATTAAAAAACCCCCCAAATTCCCCCAAACGCAACCACTTTCCTCCCATCCAGCCTCAAAACACACCAGACAGCCCAAGCCAAGAATTCCAACAGGCCAGCTTCAATTTCTCTACATGGATTCCTCCACAAGCACGGACACTTTTGAGAGAAGCCACGCTGCCAACGACATCATCTCTGAAATCGCCTGTTCCTGGCCAGGCTGTGTGCCTGGTTCCCCGGGTGTCACGTATGTCGGTGTGGCACGAGGACTTTGATGTTCACGGCCTAAAAATTCAAATCTCTTTTGCTCATGACTATCAATATTAGAGAAGACACCAAAGGTATTTACTCAAAACGAAGGACGACTATATTCATTCTTTTAACACCAAAAAAACGATAATAAAATAGCAAGGAGCAACTCCTGTGTGTTCACACCTGGCCACTGCAGCACCCAAACTTCCAGGATTAGGCAAATATTTTAAAATGAAGACAAGAAGCCTCAGTTACACGAGCTCGACACCTCCCTGGGTTAATCCGGCAGGGGGAACAGCCCATGATTTAGAGGGACACGCCACGAGGAACCCAATTTCTGCCTGTCATCTCAGGAGGGCCGGGTGGCTGCTGGTTAACATGCCGGCAGCGCCGCGAGCCCGGCGCTGGATGCGGCTCCACACGGCTCTGGCTGGGGTGGGCCCTTCTGCCAGTGAACCATGAAATAATTTTTATTTTTTTTTTAAAAAATGTATTTTTTGATCCTGTTGGCCCTGAAGCACCTGTTCTGCTACAAATAAAAATGAATTTAAAAGTCTGCCTTTGCCTGCATCTTACTCCTGAAAGCATTAAAAAAAATAAAGCAGCGCTTTACATATGGCTGAGACAAACGACACAGGTTAAAATTTCTTTAATGCCCAGGGGCTTTTCCCACACATGATCAGACGCACAGTCTCGCGAGTATCTGGTGCCTGGAGCCCATATTTCATTCTCATTTCCTTTTTTATTCCAGTAAACCTTCATCCAACATCCCTCCCCCTCCTCAGCTCTTCCCCAGCACCTGCATCTTTAAACCAGTGACACTACCTGGCAAAAAAAAAATAAAAAAAATTACTTTCAGCTCCAACCTCCTGGTTTCCTACCAAAAAGATGCTCATCCACCGAGCTACGCCGTAAAACCACAGAAACCCCATCTCCCATTGACAGGCTTCACAGCCCCCGGGGCTGTGCGGACGGATAACGTTCAAATTCATCCCTAGAGCATCACATCAGGTTGAGAACCTGAGTTTCCAATAAAATAACACTTAAAAAAAAACCCCAAACCTGGACAAACTCAGCCTGGCCCAGGCTCCCTCTCGCCAGCCGGAGGAACCGGCGGCTCCACCGGGTAACCGGGTGTTCGCACCCCCGGAGCTGCCTACACAGGGCGAGCGATGGAATTGCAAATAAGTTGATGGGTTTGATATTATATCACCATCCGCCAGCTTGCCGGCAGTGGGCAGGCTGCTTTGGGTTGATCGGGATTAGGGGGAGGGGAGGATTTTATTTTTATTATTATTATTTATTAATAATAAAAAAAGACCCCCATCGTTCAGACAAGCAGGTTCAGCGCATCCTCCTTCCCCCACCGCTGCTTTGGAAACCGTAGCCTCCCCGAAAGACACGCTCGGCTCATCACCTACCTTCCATCATGGTGGCAGAATTGCATTCCTCAATTTCCAAGGAGCCTGAAAAAATACAGGAGAACAGGAGCCCGGTTACCAGCTGCTTCGCGTCGAAACGCCGCCGAGCCTCGGGCTCGCTTGGCTGCCGGGAGAAGCAGGGAGGAAAAATGATAAAAAAAAAAATAATAGCTAAGGGCAGGCCATGGATGCTGCTGTGCCTGTATCACCTCCAGGCTCACCGGAGGAGGATGCTGAGAGAAAGGGAGGCTGAGCCGCGGGTGGCTCCCGCCCCGCACCTCCTCACATGCGCGCTCGCTCCCGACACACAGGCAAAACCCCCCCTTCTCCCACCTCGGGGAACGCACCAACCTATTTCCCATTGATTTTATTTTTTTCCAAGCATGCACACACAGACACACACACCCCTTACTTTCACCAAAAGCATAACCCCTTCGTCGTACCTCGTGACGCACTTCCCCTCCCTCTAATCCTATTGCAGCGGCTGCAGGAGCCAGATTAATTACCCGGCGCTGTCAGATTAGGAGCGGGCGATGGGGAAAAAAATGAAGAGGGATAGAAAAAAAAAAGAAAAAAAAAAGAATAAATCCAGCCTGGCTAAAGCGGCGGAGCTGGCTCCGGCACGCTCGGCGAGCATCCGCGGCTGCCGGGCCCTCCTCGCCTCTCCCGCAGCCATTCCAGAGAGAAATCCGTCGGGCTGACGTCACATGGCCGGGAATTAGCCTCCCGAAAGGAGGATGAGGGAGAAAATTCCCTCTTCCGAGAGCGCCCGGGAATTCGGGGCGCCCGGAGAGCGGCCGCGAAGCGCCTCCCGAGCGCGGAACAAAAGAGGCTGGGGAGGGGATGAGGGGGCGAAGGGGGGGAGGGAGGGAAGAGCGGC
>VWZK01019759.1:1619-104351 GCA_013396935.1 Baryphthengus martii
TTTAATGCCCAAACAGCTTTTTCTTTATGTTGAAGAGTGCAGTGCAGTTACATTTGAAACAGGGATGATGAAGTCTGCAGTAGATTCATTAACCTCTCACACACTCATCAGATCCTAAAAGTAGAAGATTTCTCTGTAAGACTTTTAGGGAAAAGGGCAAATTTTGAGTGAGATCCAGGACTCTATGGGAGGGTTATCCACGGTTTGAATTACAGAAGTGTTAGAAACTTGAAAATCCCATTTGAAGGGTTGTGCAAGGTCCTCAGGGAGAGTCCGAGGACGAGTCAAACCTTGAGGTTCAAACTCAGCTCTTAAGTTCCGTACAAGTCAGGAAAGTTGCTACGAGAGGAAAAGATTGAGTATTTCACAATTTGGCCTTGCTAATGATAAGACTGATAAAACTCCATGGATTGTAGGTATTGATTTTGTTATACTCTGTTCGTCGCAGATGATAGTGCTGATTCTGATTTGAACTGCATTGGCATTCATGAAGTTATTTTTCATTTTAACACTCAGATAACTGGGAGCAGGACCAGGACATCTGGGTTTCAGATTTTCCCTGAAATGTGGTTGCTGGGATTTGTTTTGTTGGTTTTTAAAATGAACAAAATATATTCAGCCAGATTGTAAAAGAGAAAATAATCAATTCCAGTGATTTTTAACCTTTTCTAATTTAAATATCATTAATGTCTTCAGATAGAGATATTCCTCTCTAAGAGATGTCTCCTATCTGCATTTCACTTATTTACTCTCAGTTTTCTTTTTCAGATCTGTTAGAACTTGTCTAAAGATCCCATTGTGGTCTCTGGACTGGTGTTGGAAAACACTGATCTGTGTAAATTAAGACTTATATAGAGATTTCACATGCAAGAGTTTCACTGTAACTGTCATGATTCTGTTCAAAATTTTGCTTTGTTTGATCAACTTACTTTGTAATTTACACCTTCAGAAATTATGACTTCATGTGAAGACCTGAGCTTTCAGTTACATATAAAAGGAAAATTTGAAAATATGACCCCAGTACAACCTTTTAATAACTTCTTGATATTTTCAGAAAAGCAATTAATGCTTTTAGAATATTCAGAGTTACCACACTACAGGTATTCAGAGCAGTTATAAGGAGGATGATGCAGTTTCCCCTCTCCCTTTCCAGGACTACTATGGAGGTTTAGGGTGAGTAAGGCAGAAAGAGTAGGTGATGGTGTTGGCACAGAAAAAAAAGGCGTGAGTTGGAGGCATCCGGGAGCCCTGGGTACATCCTATGGTTCTGGTCCTCTAGTTCCTTTCAGGGTACATGACTTAACTTCTCATTACTGCTGATATCAGACTTAAAACTTGGAATGTGTTACAGTGAAGAATGGAAAATTAATTGCCATAGTGAATGATGACAACTTCAGTTGAAATGGTGGAGGGAAGAGGGATATATCGTGAGATGCTGCAGTATCAGTGGGCTGACAGATAGTAGGTTAGAGAAGCATAATTATTTCTCATTGGGTATTTTGTTTGGAGGGAGAAAGGTGGCTATGCCATCTGGCAGCTTTTTGTGATTTAATCCCAGCTGGTTTTTCTAGTGAGGACTCCCAAAGAGACTAGAAAGCTGGCCTTGTTCACTAGAAATTGTTGTGAGTTGGCTCGTATGTTCAAAGTCAGAAGAGGCTGTTCAAAAAGCAAAGTTTTGGAGACTCACACAGAAAATTTTAATAATTATCAGGCCAAATCTCATGACTTTGGCAGTTCAACTCATCAGTTGTAGAGTTCCTGGGATTGCTTATCTTCCTGCCCTGGAAAGGCTTACACATTCTTACTGCTATGCACTGAATAAAGCCCTACAAACATTATGCCATGTATAAACATGTGAGTCTGTGCAGAACTAATGTATTACACTATAAAGTCTTTAACAGGGGTGCCAAAAGTTCAAATATGATAATTTATATGTTTATAGGAGCAGAATACTGGGGGAAAAAAATGCATTGCAAAGCATGTTTCCAGTATTTTCAGTATTCTTTTTAATGTAGAATACTTCTATCCATGGTTGTGTGTAATTCCTGTCATGTCAATAAGGGCTCATCCTTCTTTGAAAAAGTAGCAAGCTTCAATGTCTGTGTACTTAACACTCAACTACTGCCTTTCCAGTTCAGCTCCTGTAACCTCCACTTCACTTCTAGCCTTCCTCCACTCTGTCCAAGCTGCTGCAAATAAAGCAATTGTCATTGCTTCCTGGTATAGACAATCCCTTTTCTTCTCCTTTCTCTTTTCATCCTTAAAATCACCTGCAGGATCTGGTTGCTTTGCACCAATTTGAAGCGCATTGTTCAAAGCCCCCCCGTCAGCATCTCATTTCAGCTTCTGTTATTTCATGTGCCCTGTCTCCTGCACCTAATTTCACTCTCATCTCAGAGCAAGCTTCAAGCATTGCATCTTCCTCCTCTCTTTCATTTGCCTGCTTTCAGGCTCGCTGCTCCTGAGAAGCGATTGCCCTTCCTCTTAGCAATCCTCCCTCAATCACTGTTGATATGGTAATAACTCACTAGTACAAAAGCTGAATATATAAATTGAGGATTAAAAAAGATTAAGAACGGTAGCATATTTAAATCAAACCTGTGATCTCTTATTTCTCTTACCCTTTTCTCTCCCATCTCTTCAGGAGCTACTTAGAAACCTACTCTTGCATTGCAAGGCAGAATTTTGTGTAAGAACAATAGGGATGTGTGTGTGTGTGTGTGTGTGTGTGTGTGTGTGTGTGTGTGCGTGTGTGTGTTCCAGAGGGACATTCAGAAACACAACATCGAGCACTAGGATCTAGAACCTTGAAACTGATCTATAGGGACACTCCTTTTTACGATCTAAGAAAATTATGACAGTGCCTTCTTGCCTATAGAGCCCAAATTCCTGTTGAATGAGAGTTATTGCTTGTCCATCTGTTTGATTTTTTTTTAATTAGTTAGACTGACAAGAAGCTGCCTGCCACATTTTGAGTTGAATTCATTCTATTTAGCATGGGTTGGCTGCAAAGCAACTCCCTGTTTCAGTCAGATGGAGAGACCTGACAGATGGGACATCTTTCAAGGTCATTTTTGCATGTGTCTGTGGGTATATGTGGCCAGAATAACCTTCACTGTGTCACTTTTATTTAAACACTTTTTTTTTTTCACTTTTGACTGTAATACATTGAAAAATACTAAATTTTAAAAATATTCTGCAAATACAAACTCATTTTCATAGCCTTAACATCTTTTAAATATGTCATCAAAGTTTATTTTGCTAGCAATAAAACCATAAAATGTGATAATTTATGGAAGTAGCAGTGTCAGTGTATGAAATTAAGGAATGAGTGGTGAATGGAATCAACAAGAGAACTGAGAAGTAGCAAAGACCACGATTTTTATAATTTGCAATCCCACCAGGCTCTGCCCTTAGGCTCTGACACAGCAGCAGTAGATAGCCAGTAATGCTGAGACATCAGCTGGCCTGAGAAGGGCCAGTTTTCCCAGAGGTTTTCATCTTAGATTCCCCTCTATTGATACAATTCTTCCTTTATGCAAAGTGTTTGTTAGAGTGAAATTTTCCACTACCAACTTTTATGTCCTTAATAAGGACCACTGAGCAGTTTAGAATTTGAGAACCTTCACTGTCTTCCTTTAGTGACTGTCCAGACTTCTTTGAACTACACAGGGTCCTTTCAGGGAGTTGGCAGAAGAATCTCTTGGCTACCTACAAAATACATGAATGTGATGATGTACGTATGTAAACATCTACTCACAGTTCCGTAACATATCTGTGCGTACATGCTCTATGAAACAAAAAAAACCCCAAACAAAACAAAATTAATTACTTGTGAAGTATATATCAGGTATAGAAACAGAACACCTTCTCCATTCAGAACTACCCATGAAAGAATGCAAACTCCATTCAGTTTATGTGACTGAGTAGAAAGCTGATAGATCATCTTTTTTTTTTTTTTTTTTTTTAAGTGCAGATGTAGGTAAAAGTTATAAAGATAAAGGTTGTCTCTGAGAGGGAGTCTGGTTGCAGCTGACCTGGAAATCCCAGGGTAAATCTGTGTGTCCCCTGGAAGGTCGAAATCTTTTGTGCTATCTTCATCTTGTAAAATAATACATTATTTCGTTTTAATGTGGTGGCTTAAGTCTGAAACAAAAAGCATGAACATATTTGTTCATTTTAAAAAGTGTTTCCAACGGATCTACTCAAAGCCCGTTTGCAGTGTTTGAAACTAGTATAACAGGTTCCATAAATACACTATCATTCCTTTTTTGCTATTCTGTTTTTAGAACATACCGATGACTGTTGAATCTGATTTTAACAAATCAAAACAAAAAAAAAACAAATCTAATGAAATTAATTTCTAAGGATTAAGTGAAGTGGATAAGGACTTTTTGCAGGTTCATAATCCTTTTTACTTGCATAATATCCCTATTATGACATACTAAAATAATTTATTCATACATAGAAGGCTTTTGTCTGAGTATTTTCCTTCTATCCAACAAGAAAAAAAGGATTACACATTACTTCTCAGTAAAGCTTGTTTTGGTCACGATGGATGAATTAACATACTAATATTTATTTTACCATTGCTGATAGTCAGTTACAGACCTGAAGAGGTATCTGTGTAGAAGAGATGTCATTTTAGGATGTGTAAGAAGTAAAGAATGAAATTATATATTTGCACACATATATACTCATACACATACACGCACACACATTTACATACATAGGATAAATCTTTATCTTTCTTTTTGTCTTCCAAACAAATCGTGAAGGAAAAAAAAATGTTTACGCTTGAAATTCTGATAATACTGAAAATTCCATAACTACAAACATCCAAAATTGTTGAGAGCAGCTATGTTCTTCAAAGAAAATCTTAGCTTCAACTGGACTTGTTTTGGATACCTCAGCTTGTAAGAATAAAGGTGATGTAAAATCTGACATAATTTCTGTGATTCTCTGAAGTTAATTCTGTAAATACAGCTTGAGATGGGCTTTCTTCTAGACTACAAAAACAAGTGGAGTGTAGCAGATAACGTATTTCTAATCATCACTTTTTACAGACTAAAGGTGAAAAATGTATTATTTGAAAATATGTTATCATCTACTATGGTTAAACAATACATTTTCAAGATGTACTAATCCCTGTCAATACTAAATGGATGATGATGAAAAAAAAAGAGCATCAGGTACTTTTCTGAATAGATGTGTTTTTCTTCTAGTCTGGGCTGAGTCACTAAATATAAACCACTCTGTATCTTAGTAAAAGAAAAAGGAGGGGATTTACAGGTTTTAAAGATGCAAAATAGTTGTAAATGAGAATCAGTATGATTTGAGATTATGAGAATCAGCTCTGACTTTCCAACAAGGAGATGTGGAGGCAAGGGGCAGTCATCCACCAGGTGGCTGGTGGGAGAGCTGAGCGTCTGCTCCATAAGCCTTGGGTGACATGGGAGCACTGCAGGCAAGGCACTGGGACAGGCACCTGCTACTGCACATACTTAAACAGCAAAAGTGGGAGTGGAAAGATGTACAAGTCCCTTGGCTTTCCACAGTGTAAAAAGCTCTCGCCTGCCACAGCTACCCACAGGTCGAGGCCAGATATTTTCTTGGATAATTAGCTGTGTCTGGACCTCCAGGTCAAGGACTTGGAGGAAATACATAGTCTTGAGCTGGAGAAGGGATGGGCTGCCAGAGCTTCAGCAGCTGTAAGGACACCCTCAGTTCCTCCCTGCTACATCCTATGGTAATATAGTTGTCCACAGGGGACATGACACTGGTAGCTTTGTGCTCCTCCAGCTTAGTGCCATCTTGTAGCATAGCACTTAGTAATTTCTGTGCCAATTCTACAGTCTCTGCCTGTGTGTATTGTGCTTTTCAAATGGGTATGCTGTAGCTCAGTCTTAAGTTAAACAGTTTAATTGATGAAGAACTAACATGAAATCTAGATACACTCTTTGAGGAGCTAAGTGCACTAATAATGTAGTCTGAATTTATCTAGTTTCATCTTCCAAACACTGGCTAGTAACTTTGTTTGGTTTTACTTTTAAATTAAAGATCAGTTTACAGGCAGAAAGCTCTTCCTTCTCAAAGTGCATTTAACCCATGACCAGGTCATGTCTCGGTCATCTACAAGTATACTACATAGATTGGGAAACTGTGATTTCCTCTTGAAGGCATGTTTCTCTATCCTTTTAAGATGATTTCCAAAATTTCTTAATTACTATTTTTTTTCAGAAGTGTAGTTGCTGGAAACAGTCCAGGAAAAACCTCACAAATCCTATCACTAGTAGCATTTCTACACACTAACTTGATGCTTATGCACCCAAAGGTTATTTTTTGCATTCTTTGCTACAACATCACGTGGGTTTTATTTATTTATTTATTTATCTATTTATTTATTTTCCCCTAGTTGTTTATCTAGGAAGAAGCGTTAGATCTTGTTTCAACATAGCATATATCTGCCTTTTATTTATGGTCTGAATCCCTGGCTCCTAAATGGAGGACCTTACTTTTGTCTGA
The DNA here is from genome assembly GCA_013396935.1 of Baryphthengus martii. Lineage (NCBI taxonomy): Eukaryota > Metazoa > Chordata > Aves > Coraciiformes > Momotidae > Baryphthengus > Baryphthengus martii. The sequence continues at coordinate 8,145 of VWZK01019759.1, forward strand.
ATTGAAGGCACTTTTTATCAGTGGAGTCATTCTTAACAAAATACTCACGAGGGTCAGGGTATCTAAGACCTTCCCTCTCTCCTAGTCTGCTGATTTTTATCCATAATGAAACTGAATGAGTGGGAGATGAGTTTTAATGTGGTTTTTTTTTGGTAACTTCTTAAATTCATTTCACTATGTTTAAACAAATGCTAAACTTCATTTCCTCTCTCTAAAATGATGTAATCAGACCGTCAAGTCTATGGCTTGTTTTGATGATAGATAGTCCTTGATTATTATTAATGCCAATGGTTTAATATCCCCCCAAGCCACAGCCAACCGGCATGAAAAGAAATATTCCCTGACTATAATGTCAGAAAAGCAAACTATGCTGGCCTTATTATTGATTTGGAAAAGAAAACAAAAAGACTTGCAGCTGGCCACAGATTTCTCATTTGTACCCCAAGCAATGCTTGAATGTTGCATTTCTTTTATTTATATGAATGTGTAAGTGTGATCTGTTACAACTCCATTCAAACTTCCTTTGAAACATATTTACCTTTTGAAGAAGACTTTTTTTCATCATAAAAATATTGTCCAGGGGAAGCAGAGTTACATGCACTCAACAAATTTACAAGGTGATATTGTTAATATAGATTTTACTAGCAGAGGTCTTGCCAAGGGCCATACTTTTTCTCCGTGATTATATGATTTCCTCTTTGTTCTGTACATTCCAGTCCGTTCTTCCTTCTGGTCTCTCTGCAGCTCATTTCTCATGCTGTTGGTCTGCTGTGTGAGCTCCCATTTCAGGCAATATAAAGCCTGTTGCAGGCTATGTGCTCAGTACTTTCCTGCTTTATGCAATGACTGCCCGTGTTGGCACCTGAGTCTGTAACGATGTGATGTAAGTCTTTCTTCTTCCTCCTCAGTGTATCCAGTTTCTGCACAGCTAGTGTATTCAGAGTAAAATCCTATCTTGGCTCACTCTGCAGTCAGTACTTGCCTTAAGGCACAGAGGAAAGTGCTTAGGATGACACACCAAAGTTTCCAGAAGGCCAGGGTACACGCCATGACTGGTCATCACTTCCCATACAAAGTCTTCCCTTGTTGTGTGGCAGAAGGTTTCACAAGCACATTCAAGACTTTTTTCTGGGGAGTGCTTGGAGAAGGTAGAGATGCTGTGATGGATCCAGTAGGATATATAAGAAGTATATAGTACACTTAAAGGCTTGCTGGTTTTATAGAGTCGCACATAGAGAAGATCACCACAGGCTAGGAGTAGAGAGGCTGCTGTGTGACTGGTATAAATGTGCCAGCAAGTCTGTACTGTTTGGCTGACACGAAACAGAGAGAGGTCTACAGCAGCTCCGCTGACTTGGCACGGGGGCTGTTACCTTACCAGACTCCAATTGCTTAATCATTGCTCCTTGCTTAGGAGCTGCTTCCATGCAGCCCAAACAGATGGACTGCTTTGGTATCAGTGTAAAGATGACTATCATTTTTCCCCTGTAAACTATTTTTAGAAGACTCTTGCAATTTATTTTTCAGTTCTCATTTACTGCTCTTCCATGGCTCACCACTTTTTCCTTGCCCTCCTCCTGCATTCTGCTTCATGTCATTCTTTGGAAAGAACCTCTTTAGTACACTATGTGTGTTGTCCAGCACCTCCACAAAGAACAAAAGGAACGCTAAATGCTAGAAGAGGGGAAGATGCGTGCAAAAGGAGTTCCACATATTTCTACACTATAACTAAAGCTATTAAAATATTTCAACACTGATGTTCTGTAACATTTGGAGGAGTTGCAGAGTCAGAAGAAAACCCGAGGCTTTACTTGGCTTTACTTTACATGGAACTACAGCTTCTCAAGGCTATAAAGGCCTTGTTGCCATCAACATGGTTTCTCCTGCTCTGAGGGTTTTTCTCAATTGTATACATAAATACGAATGCTGAGAAAGGCTGTGTGTCTTCAGTAGTCATTGACACTTGTTGAACCAAAAGCCCTTGGGTCCTTGCAGGATCCAGTTACACACTGATCATTAAGATGATAACAGCTGCCTCTTAGAGTTGGTCTTTTTTCTTGCAGTGCTGAACCTCCAGACAAAACCAAACCAAACCAAACTAAACAAAAAACCACCAACAACAAAAACATAATTACTCTAAATGGAAAGGACGATTGGATCAGATATCCTTTTTGTGACTCCTCATTATTATTAATTAAAATATGTGGAGTATTTTGGATAGAAGTACATAAACAGTGGATAATAAGGAACAGGTCAGAAGTTCAGGTACTGTGCAGCTCACTGTTCATCAAATGCTGAATTTATCTCCTTATGTAGAAGACAGACTTTCCCGTAATGGGCAGTAAGACATAAGCCTCTAAACCTGATCTGCAACTGTATATATATTTATATATCGATCTGTTATATTCAGGGATCTTATCAAAAAGTTGTCCTCTTTTTATGCTGCTTCTGGTGGCAGAGTGTACTCCATAGTAGCACTTGGTTACATGTTTTTGAAGTGAAAGCATTTTCACCTTTCAGTATTTGCTCTGAAGCTTTAATAGGAAAGAACTGGGAAAGGGGACTCTGCAGTTTTGAACACCTCTTATTTTACATATACTCAGTTCAGAGGGCTTGGACTTGCAAAAGAGATAACAAACTGGAATCTGGACTCGGACTCCTACAATCAACTGAGAATTTCTTAGAGCCTTATCCAGGACTAGGAAATCTCAATTTCCGGTTTATGTCATGTCAACTACTACTACTTTTTCTGTGAGTGAAGTTAGCTTAAAATCATCAAAAAGCACATTTTGTTCCATGAGATTGTTCCACCCATTTTCTCTTCATTATTTTCCTGTTATAAATTGACATTTTAGGAAAATTCACTTCTGGTTTTTTCCCTTCTAATTCCACCTTATTTCTACTCTGTACAGTGGCTAAATATTCCTTTTCCTCGTCTTTTACACACATTTTGAACATTTGCCATTGACTAGCATATCTTTGTCCTTCATCAAGATCCCATTGAAACCTCTGTAAAACCTCCCATAAAACTCACAAAGAGCCAACACAGTACCTTAGTCATCACTTTCTCAAGTTATTCAGAGGCTGTTTCCTCCCAGAACAATCCTCCTAGCTCTTTAATTGTTTGAGTGGATGCCTCTGAAGTGCCTCCAGCTCTTTCTGATAATGAGGTGTTTCAACTGAACACCTTTCCAGATGTTGTGTCGCTGGCACTAAGCACAAAAGAGAGGTTGTTACCACCTTAGACCGAAACATGGTGATTCTGTTTATGCATTCTGAAATAAACTTTTAATAGAGTTTTGGGGGGCTGAGTTTTGTTTGATCTCTTTTTTTTTTTTCTTTTCCCTGCTATGTATCAATTGCAAATTTATGTCTAATTTACAAATTAGGAATGAGCAAATGACTTGAGCACATTTTCAGCGGCTGTAGCCTGCCATCTGAGGTGGTGATATTTCATTCCAATGCCTTCTGCTTCCATTCAGATTGTACTTGAGCTTCTGGTTTAGAGCTCAGGTTGCCCTCAGCTTTCTGGTCATCATTTTGAGGATCTGGTTGAAGCACTGAACAGGGTGAAGATTGTAATTTTCTGCCCCATGGTGATGCTTGTATCTGCTTGTCTGATTTGTCACAAATGCCTGACCTATTATTTGACCTAGGTGACTAGTACAAATCAACTTTGAAATAAATACTCCCTAAATTTTAAGTCCAGAAGGGAACGTTGTTCTCCTCTAATTTGATATTCTACAAGCAGAAGGCCATAAAATTTGACAGGTAGTGCCCATCTTCTGGTTTAGCCAAAATACGTATCTTAGAAACTTTTGTCTCAGAGATTTGCAATGATAGGCAGTCTGCCTTATCTCTCAATGACTAATTGCCCTAACTGTACCAAAAACAAACAAAAAAACCTTCAACAAAATAATTATGCAGCATATCCATTGTCAATTAATCCAGTTTTAGAGTCCAGTCATTAGATCTCGTTCTTTCTTGATCTTTTAGATTGCTATAATAAATCTTTTACCCATGTAAGCAACTGCACTTGCAAAGAAAATTACAAACTTGGGGGCTTAGATATATTGTCTACAGATGTGTGTTAAGCAATAAAAAGAAGATTTAAGCTGAGGAAAAAATAAATATTAAGTTGTTGATCTGTTTGTGGAAAATGCATTTTCCCCATAAGAGTATTAAAAAGAGTGGATAAATTGCTCATCATAAATAATTGGAGAAGGCTGACTAATGACCCAAATTTCCTTTGGCACTTCTGTTTTCCCCCTCCTCTTTTAAGACATTACTTCAAACCTGGGGGGGGGGGGGGGGGGNATCAAAAGGCGGGGGGGGGGGGCTGGTTTTTTTGACAATTTTTTTTTTTTTTAATTTTCCTCCTAGATATAGTTTGATTCAATGATGACTTCCCAATGAAAGTAGTTTTGTCCTGAAAGGAAATTGTGAAGTGGAAGAGGAAATCAAATGTTAATTTCTGTTCACATAAACTAATGGCATCAATAAGAAGTAAATTTGTATAGAAAGTAAATCATAGGTACAGCAGGGGTCTAGTTTTCTGTCACCGTGGAATGTAATTAAAATGGAGCTTCCATAGATATAAATTTGGAGTAGTCAGAATTTTCCATCTATTACTGCATCCATTTCGTAGTGATTTCATAGCTGGAGGATCTAGCTTCTTCCAAGACAACTGTTTCTTGACTAAAGCAAGCTGCCCAAGCAGCAGCCATTTCAATTCAACTGCAGGCTACACAAAAATTACTATTTACCTTGTGATGGATTGTCAAGGTAGATCTTTTCTACAATAAATGGGGTGAGGGTGTGCTGAGTGTGTTTCCTCGTGGTATCCAGTTTGGTGGTTTGTTCTTGCTCTATAGAACACCTCGTATTTTGGCAAACAGCAGAGCTGTCAGCCTTTGGACTCCATGCCAGCATCCTGCGCACAGCTTGCCAAAAGGAAAATGATGGCTTGAAGACCACAAAATGATGCAAAGCTGATCCAACTTCATGATCCCTTTGGGCAGGAGGAAAGATTACTTTGGTTTCTCATTTGAAATAGCTCAAACACATGCCCTGAAGCCCAGGGTTGAAACATAAATATGGGCTCCACTAATCAGAATAGCTAATTAGTTATGAGCCTCCTTCCATTTGTACACTGGGCAAAGAGGGCAATGGTGAGCACCCTGTCCTTAAGAGCTCACAACAGACAGTAAGATACAAACAAGCAGAAGACAAACCAGTGAGGAACTCAGGGAGAGGGTGAGGATTGCTGGAGAGGCTGGATGTACGAAAGGTATGGGGATCATTCACAAAGCATTAAAGACACAGCTCTTGTGCTGTAATTAGATTAAGTGTCTGTGGTTTAGACGTACCTGCAATGAGTCATTAACAATCCTTAGACAAAGCCATGTTAATGGGATCCCATCACATCTGCCACCTTTCACCAGACCATGAGATTAGCCCAGGACAAAACACTTGGGAAGAGACTTTGACAAAAGCCTGCTTTGAAAATTCATAATGGGTGCGATTTAAACCCAATGGATTATAAGTCTTTATTAACAGCTCACCTGTAAATACTGATAATTTTTCTTTCTCTAAGTTTCTAGTGTAATATTTGCACACTCTGATTATAAATTTTGAAGGAATAGCTTATAACTGTAGTTAAAACGCAGCATTAAGGCAGTTAAACAGCCTCCTTATTAGCATTAGAACTATAGTCAAAACACATTATACTTGGCTAATAAATTTATTTTTTATGTAATGGAAATGCCATCAAAGCACAGTTAATCTGAATTGAATTAGATTATAATTGGAGCTCTTGTGCACAAGGAATGAAAATTATTCTTTATTGTTGCAGACTGACAATGCAGCATTTGTTACTCCCTCCTCACTACCCTTCTTAGCGGCAGCTGTAATATTAGTGTGAGCATCTCCTAAGCTGGGAATGTAATATTGCTGTGTCTCTGAGCATAGAGCTCAGCAGTAAGACAGAGGGCAATGTTTTGCTCTGGATATAATTCATCACACTTTCACCCCATTCATTTAGAGGTGCATGTACTCGAGAAACGGTCTTGTGCATAAGCATACTCACCTTTTGCCCACACTTCTGTCTTCATGTGTTTGTTAGTGTGGCTGGTATGAAGGTGAGTTCCCAGGAGTGAGAAGGGAAAATCAAATCCTCTCTTACAGCGTTAAAGAAAAGAAAAAGTCATGGTAATCAGGTGAAGTACCTGGTGACTGGAAAAAGGGAAACATTGCACCCATTTTTAAAAAGGGTCAAAAAGAGGACCCTGGGACCTACTGACCTGTCAGCCTTACCTCTGTGCCTGGGAAGATAGTGGAACAGCTCCTCCTAAAAGCTATGCTAAGACACATGGAGGACAAGGAGGTGATTTGAGACAGCCAGCATGGCTTCACCAAGTGCAAGTCCTGCCTGACCAATGTTGTGGCTTTCTGTGATGGAGTGACTACATCAGTGGACAAGGGAAGAGCTACCGATGTCATCTATCTGGGTTTCTGTAAGGCCCCTACAACATCCTTCTCTACAAATTGGAGAGATATGGGTGCACTGGTTGGTGGATAAGGAATTGTCTGGATGGTCGCATCCAGAGAGTAGCGATGGATGGCTTGATATCCAGATGGAAACCAGTGACAAGTGGTGTCCCTCAGGGGTCCATACTAGCACCAGTGCTCTTTAATATCTTCATCAAGAGCATAGGCAGTGGGGTCAAGTGCACCCTCAACAACATTGCAGATGAGTGATGAGGTGATATCCAGATGGACCTGGCCAAGCTGGAGAAATGTGCCCATGTGAACCTCATGAGGTTCAACAAAGCCAAGTACAAGGTCCTGTATATGCATCGGGGCTCCATTTAAAGAGTCCTCAGCACAAGACAGGCATGGATCTGTTGGAGTGGGTTCAGAGGAGGGCCACAAAAATAATCAGAGGGCTTGACCACCCTGCTGTGAGGCCAGACTGAGACAGTTGGGGTTGTTCAGCCTGGAGAAGAGAAGGCTCCAGGGACACCTTGTTGCAGCCCTTCAATACTTAAAGGGTGCTTATAAGAAAGGCCTATAGCAATAGGACAAGGGATGATGGATTTAAACTAAAAGAGGGGGGATTCAGACTAGATATAAGGAAGACATTTTTTACAGTGAGGGTGGTGAGACACTGGCCCGGAGAGACAATCGATGCCCCACACCTGGAGATATTCCATGCCAGGTTGGATAGTACTCTGAGCAACCTGCTGTAGTTGAGGATGTCCCTACTCTCTGGAGGGAGTTTGGACCAGATGACCTTTAAGGATCCCTTCCAACTCAAATTATTCTATTATTCTAAAGACTAAGTGGTAAATACACATGCCAAGCCTTAGCCATGCTCATGAGAGTTACTACTGACTGCTCACTCAAATAGCTGAAGTAATTTCCCTGACACTTTATACACGCAACTTACCTCTCTAGTGAACACAATATGATAAAGGGATGCTCACGTCATGGAGTTTTTGGTGTCTTTTCGTCATCTACAGGGTATCAGGAGAGGATCCACACACTATTATAGTGTGCACAGGTTCACTCTTAACACTGCCTAACTAGTAGACTGCAAAGAGGTGGTGAGGCAAAGGTGGTACATGCAGGGTGATGCTAATGGGTAATATTTTGTCTAAGAGCATGATGAGGACAGCTACGTGTGTGTGTCATCAGCCACACGGCCCGTGGTCCTATTTGCACTCCTTGTCACTCCTGTACAAGGAGAACTGGTGGCAGCAGCAAGAGGAAATCCAAAGCAAAACAGCAAAGGGTAGATGTCCCCATTCAGGACAGTACTGCACTCATCACCATGGTACCTAGGCATGTCGTCAAGGAAACAAACTTAGGACCTTTCTAGCAATGACTATGCTTAATGACACTTATATCACTCTTTCCTGGTGTGAGTATGAGATCTGGGAAGGAAGAAGAGGAAAGCAGCAAGGAGTGATACTCTTTTTCTTTTTTTCTTTTCTTTTTCCTTGTTTTTCTATGATAAACCAAAAGAAATGAGCAAAATACACTTTACCCACTCATAAAACCAGTTGGTGCAGTAAGCAAAATAAAAGCAGGATATTAATAAAACATAACTCAAATGAGAGTGAAGGGAGCATCCCCTGTAAGTCTGTTTGATTTCTGTCATCTATCCCGAATTTACAATGTGGCAATTTCCAGTCGCTTATAAACCATTAAAATGTGCAGCACAGTAAGCAGCTAATGTAATTTTGCCTGCAAGTGGTATCATATCTTGGATCCACAGGGAGATGAGCATACTTGTGTCTTATCATTGCCTTCTGTGGTAGGTAAAAGTGCCCAGTGCTATTGGGCTTAGGCCCAGTGTGAGTTAGTTGAAGTTCATTACTGACAACCTGGGGCTCAGATCCACTTATCTGCAAGTTCTCATTTAGCTTGAATCATCACAATATCGGAGCATCTTCCAGAAAACACGTTAAGCAATCAGATTAGTACCCAGCACATCTGGTTTTATCTCTCTTTTCTCTTTTTCTCCCCAAGAGTAGCACAAGGCAAAGAGGCACTTTACTCAGAAAGATGACAATGCTAGCAAAACCCAGAATACATCCCAAGCCAACCTGGCAGAGTTATTAGTGTTTCAAAGTCAAACAATGAAAAACATAGGAAATCCAGAATGAAGGTTTCTTGTGAGGCATTTATTGTCTCTTTTATTTAGCAATCATTAAATACACGGGTTTTGTTGGTAGGGAATTCATTCTTTTTGACTCCTTATTTCATGCAGTATGCTAGGTGGAGAGCTCTTAGATGTTTTTATCTTTGTGATTTTATTTTTTATACATATAAATAATTATAATACACATAGTTATGTACACATGTATATAATCCTCAACCTTTTAGTGTCTTATTGACAAGAACCATGAAATTAATTTGTCCGTGTCCTTTTCTGAGATGTTCAGCAGTTTTATCTCCTTGTCCTTGAGGAAAGTTAATTAACTGAAATTTATATCTTTCTGTAAGGTAAGGAAGAGGTGTTAGCTCCCATTTTCCCTTCCGTTGCCTGGTGTCTCAAAGCATAATGCCATATAATATGGCTCACATTTACCCTATCTACTTTTGCCAGTCCTTGTTTATTCTTCCAACCACCAATCTCAGCCCGATCGGCTCCCTTCAAAGTTTTCTGCTTTATTTCTGGTTTGGCTTTTTTCCCGTTCTGCTTGTCAGCCTTACAGCTTCAATAGTAACACAGGATAAATATCCACATAGTCCTGACCCCAACATGGAGGAGCTGGGAACATACTTAGCCAATATGCCCCAGTGTCATGTTGAAAATCTAATCAGTGCTAGGAGCTGTGAGAGGAAAGGACCCGTTTGGCACAGGTAGATTTTTCTGAGCAGGACGTGCTTTGTTATAAACTGGGCGATATGCAGAGACCCGTAGCACTGCAGCTGAATACCTGCTAGAAAGTGCTGAATGCCTCGACTTACTCCTCTTGACTTCAGTTAATGCAGGATTAAACTCTGATGGTCTTCAGCTCCCACAGACATGCGTGAGAAGTGAATTTGATCAGCATCTTGCAGGCTCTCGCTGTGGAGAATCCATTTCCAAATGCTGTATGATATTTTCTAGAAATGATTTTACAGTGTGTTTAAACACCTCTATTAAATTATTGTCTTCCCAAGAAAGTACTTGCTGCTCGTTCGGTGGCTAGGATTGATTGCCAAACCAGTCTTGTTTTGTTTTGTTTCATTTTGTTTTGATAGTAGCTTAACCTACAGAGGGATAAAAAACATGCAATGACAGAAAAAAGTAAGATTAAAGCAAGTACCAAATCTTCCTTTTCCTAATAAGGGAAAAAAATTTGCAAATATTTTAACTGAAGCAGAATGGATCTATGGAAAACTATACCATGCAAATCCTACCTCTTGTTTGCTCATACATCAGCAAACTGCATAGCTGCCCAAAACACAAAGACGGTCAAAAACTCCTGAAGTGCACCCTGCCATTCCCAGCGGTTCTCCTGGGAATTACAACTGCCAGGAATGAAGTTCCTGCACCTCTTGAAGTGGGGCTGCAAACTGTTCAACTGGAAACTCAGTACTGGCAGAGATAGCTTTAAAATGCCGCCAAACCTTTTAAGTTCATTTAGATTTCTAATATACATTTTAAACTCCTTCATCGTGTTTCAAAAAGTTGAAGTGAAAGAGTCAAGAAAATCTGGGTGGCCATCCTGAAGAGTGTGAGAAGAAATGTTGATCAACTCTAGCACCAGTAAGGAGATGTGCAGAACTTCGCACTGCGCATTTACTTTGCTCCTCAGTGATAAATCTACCCTTGCCTGATTTCTGGTCCTGTTGGACTCTAACAGGAAAAAAATCCAGCCAGTAGAGAGCTAGACATTGCTACTAGGGATTGACAAACCATGGTTTGGGTTTGACCACAACCACGAACTATATCTGTGTCTGCGAGAAGCTGTGGCAGGAAGCTTCATCTTGGCTGTGCTCCTGCCCCCGCGGCCTCTGGCAGCACAAAGCCCATCCAGAGCATACTTCTTCTGAAATATGTGTAACCTCCTGTTGGATATGGATCAGCCAGAACTGATCAAGTGATAGCAGTGCCACACCTGCAGCCATGTGGGGTTGCAGCAAGGAGGATGCTGAGATGGAGTTGTACAGTGGGTATCAGCAAAACAAGTCTCATATATCACTTTGATAAGCGAGTGGGGGTGGGAAGGTCTGGAAAACCTCAAATCTCTTTGTGGCTTTCACTTTTCAGTGTCTCCATTTAACCGCCCCCACACGCTACTACTGTCTGTCTTGTCTAATTTAGAGTGTAAATTCTTCAGGGCAGGGACTGTCTCTCACTGTGTGTTTGTGTGGTGAGGCCCTGATCCTGATTGGCAGCTCTGAGTACACTACAAATCTATTTTAATATAACCCCAAATTGAAAATTCTGTATCTCTGAGCCTTAGGGGATGTGGGACTGTATTTGGGAAAGCAGAAGCTCTGAAAAAATACTGAAAGGTCATTGCAGACAATGTACTGAATATGAACTGTGAATGTGGAGCTAATGGCTAAGAGACAAGACTAATTTTGCTCTTGGTCAAATGAAGGCAAGTTGAACAGGACAATGGAGGCATCGCTAACTAAGTATTGGCATCCTGAGGGAAGCTGGGGCTGACACGTGTCTCCGTTTCTCATGTCTATCCTTCCAAAAAGTTGTTGAGAAAATAGTATTTCAGAAAGAGATAAAAAAGATGGTTTAGAGGCTGAAAATCTCACCAAACTTTAGTCACGTAAATACAGCATCCAAGTGAAGGTCAGAACTGCCCAGGAATAGTTAAACAATCACCAGAGAGAAACAGACTCCTTCAGGGGATATTTATATTTAAGGTTAGTTAAACCGCCTTCTGGAGGAGCCTCTGCTGATTACAGAGGGATGGTCAAACAAGTAGGCACAGGCAGTTGCTTGAATTCAGTACCATGAATCTTCCCACCCCAAGAAAGAACAATTTTGACATTGAATATATTTAGCTTGTTGGAGAGACGGTTAAGAGGAGCCTTGCTGACACTGTCTAAGTACCTACACAGGAAGATGATTTTCAATAGCACAGGGCTCTTTCATCTCTCAGACAAAGGTATAACAAGATCCAGTGACTGGAAGTTGAAGCCAGACAGATTCGAATGAAAGATAAGGTGCAAATTTTAGCAGCAAGAGTAATGAACCTTGGAAACAATTTACAATGGAAGTGTTAGATTTTCCATGACTTGTAGGCTCTAAATCAAGATGTGATGTCTCTGTATAAGATATGCTGTAGCTTAGCCATTAGTTATGAAGCTACAGAAATTTCTGGATGATATGTGGAAGGTTACACTAGATGGTCATAAAAGCACCGTCCAGTGATAAAATGTATAATCTAAATAATAATACTAAATATTCTAACACAACAAATTGATTTTGTGTGTACTGTACCAGCTCAGTGTTACTCAGTTAAAATTGCCTGTACTTTTAGGGCCTGATGCAAGCAGAGAAAGTACACAGCTTTACCAGCACCTCAGCAACAGGCATATATCCATCCCTCCCTACAGACTGTTTACAGTCTAATTCATCATCTCCTGAACTCACCATTTCTCAGTGTAAAAGCTGTAATACCTACCGCTCATTCATATATGTATATATATATATATATATACACACACACACACATACATTGAGGGTGCCTTATGGAGTTTGTTAATGATTCTCAGTACTGAGGTCCCTTTGGTCTGGAGGAATTCCTGGAGATGCTGTCATTCTCCTGAACTGCACTCTCCACTCTTGATGGAGTGTGTGAAGGCAAACAGAAAAATGGAGTTAGCAAAGCACTAAAAGGTGAGGAACATGGTTTCCTGAGCCTTTTTAGTTAATATAGCTAAGGAGAAGCATAATCACAGGAATTACTTGCAATATTTTCCACTCCTCCACTGCTACAATACCAATAGTCATAGATGGTTTTCATTGCCCAGGTGGCTGCAGACAAACCTGAAACATCCACTGGAGTTGAGATAAGTTGATGTTTGCTCTAGAGGGTATCTATTCTGGGTGGTTGGCATGGTGTGCTACTCAGCACTGAAGCTGTCAAAGTACATTTGTCTGTGATATAGGGGATTAAATTTGATTTTGCTATGCATGCAGGACACCTGTCAATCATATATGCCTGAAAGGTGTGCAAGGTATTCAGACAGGAGGAAGCCACAGGCAGCTACGAAATGAGAAGAGGATTTCGAGTGCCAGGATACTCTGAATATTCATTACTGTGGTTTTGGGTTTGGTTTTGTTTTTCAAGAAAATGATGAATTTGAGGAAAATTGAGCAAATAATTGCTGTCTGTAACAGCTGCAATTAATGTGCTAATAAGGTAAAGTTTCTGAAGCCCTTCTTTTCCAGCAACTAAGAAATTTCAGATACTTACCCTACGACTACATGTCGTCCGTGACCATTCTGTGGGAAAAATAGTTATTTGTGGTGCATGAATACTCTGAAAATGAAAACTCAACCACAAAGAGACGTTTCCTGGCTATTATTAATCCAGAAGGATATTATGACCGACAGGAAGGAAGTTCTTGTGGTTAAATCACTAAACTGGAGACCAAGAGATTTGAACTTCATCACGGCTTCTTAAACATACCCTTCTGACCTTGTTGAGGCATCTCAATCTCTTACAGTCCTCAGTTCCAGTGAATAGCACTTATTTTCCGCTACTCTGTTTTAACATCTCTGTATCGTAAGCTCTGTTGTGCTGCCCATCACTCCTGTGAGGCTGCATAGAACCCAGACCCAGAGAGCGTCAATCTCATGTGTTGCACACTGTGCTTGTGACAAATTATAGGAAAGGGTGCTGCCTTCAAGACAAATGAAAACTTAAGCACTACAACCAGCGGAAAATTGTGGTTGGATTTACACTCCTGGAAAGGAAGGAGCTTCTCTCCATGGAGAGAGTGAAAACAATTAGCAGTCACCATAATTTTCATCCCTACATTATGAAAGTACTTTACGAAGTCTGAGAAGTACCATTAACCCCATTTTACAGATGGGTGGGAAATGGCATCATGGAGCAGCAAAGTGAGTTGCTCAAGGCCATATAGTAACTCAGCAGAAGCTATGCAAATAGAAACCAGGTCTCCTGATGCCAAGCCTTATTCCTTGGCCCACACAGCTTCTACACAGGAGACCTGACCTAATTCCAGCATCCATGAAAGCAGCATCCTCCTTTGCGACAAGCCTAAGCAGGTAAATGGAATGAATGAATGAATGAGCCTGCTTCTCCAGTGTTCACCATTCTTGTGCAATAATTGCTCTGCAGACGTTTTTGTGAGCTTGATAAATGTTTTATTTACATGGAAATGTCTCGGCTAACACCCACAGTAAACACAAGGCGGTAGTCAAAATGTTACTACATCTATTATTACAGAGAGTGGGCTGAAAGATATGCCTGCGTCTGCTGTGAGCAGGCCTTATTTTATTAGCACTGCAGTACTTCGCTTATTTGTATGGGAGATGAGCCATCCACTTTCACATGATGGTGACCATGGTTTAAGGGCTCCCACACCCTAGGGCTGTTTATTTTTTTATGTTTGAAACCATTTTAAAATAACATTTCCAATTAAGACTCCAAGGAGGTGCATAGTAAATTGGGTGTCCAGGTTTGGCAGTGGTTTGGGAGGTGCTGCAAGTACCTGGTACGCAAGTCCCTCGTGCAGGCATTGCTCTGCAGGAAACGTGTTATGATCATTACAATGGTGGGCAGGGAGACAAGAGGCTTTTTCAAGTCCTTGGCTTTGCTACCAAGTCTGCATGAGTCATGTAAGGCTGGATCCACCCTGCTCAAATTCAGGTGTTTCACTGAGCAGCCTGATTTTAGAGTCTTAGGGCTCTTCTGTAGTTGATGGATCCATAAGATCTGTCTGTCATTGGAGCTGCCTGTCTGTGACAACTGATGAAAAACAGCCTTTACACTCGGTTAGTTTATTCCTTACAACTGATTGATTTTGTGCAACTCCAGTCTTCAATGCTTTATTGTTTGACTACATGGTGTATGATTACTAGGTCTCTTTCATTGAATGTAAGGATCATCAGCCTCAAAGTTTCACAGAGTACTCACAAGCTGAGTATTTCCTCTGTGTTTTGCATATGTAAAATAGATATAGTGACATTCTATCTAATTCAGTGGAGACCTGCAGCACAGAGGAACTGAAGCCTGCATCACTGATATATTTGTTCTAACCCATATTTTACAGCCTAATTCACATTAACAACATTTCTATGGGGTAATGGTGGGCCCAGTAGTATCTTATTTAACAATGACAAATACCACATACTCTGCGAGACCAAAGGACACTCAAAGCGATTAGGATTAAAAGTATAGTGGCTTTCTGCATTGGAGAATACCAGCAAGAAATAACACTGATTCACAGAAAGCTACTGCCAAAAATACGAGTCCATGATGGATGGAAAGTGCTATGGAAATGCTAGGTAAAATATTATCATTTGTTATTACACCTGCAGTGTAATGTGGCCATTTTTTATAGCTGAACATGTCATCTTTTTTTTTATTCTGTTGTCTCTTTGCAACTTTCAGGAAGCTATAGGTGATCTGCTGCCTGTGTATCTGTGTGCCTGAGTATGTACAGAAATAAATACAGGTACTAATTTGCATGAAAGCCAGCAATGAAAGTGGTTTATATTTAATGTAGGAAATGCAGGGAGAGGATACTTTGTCAGCAGTCTGAGGTCCTTTGGAATTTGGCTATTGAGGACAATTTATAAGTATATTCTCTGAGAGACACACAAAATACTTGTTTCAGAATAAAGTAATATCTAGTGTTGTGATAGCCTGGGGTGGAAATAAGGTGTCAAGATGGTCTAACATGATTTTGAAAAATTCTCTATTAATGAGAAATCGTCTATTTGACTCATTCCTAGTCTGTCTGGTTTTTATTTGTGGATTTTTTTTTTTTTCCGCTGACTAATATCTCTCCTTCTCACTCATTCTTGTTTTTAGAATTAATAACACACCCAGTAGCTGTGCTGCTATTTCACAGAAAATATCTTCCTTTGCAGAATTCAAGTACTGAAGAACATTTTATTAGTGCAATATTTGAGTAGTATCATTTACCTCGATACCAATACATATGACCCCAGTACTTTGCTTACCAGTTATAAGTGTGGATGATACAGTTAAACTTAAATTTTTCAGAAACAGGAAAGTAAAAGAGGCAAAGAGGAGATGAAAAGGAAACCACTGGGTCAATCTCCTGAACATTTTAAATGGTTGTATGCTGATGTAAGATGTATGGGGAATAAGCCAGAGGAACTGGGAATCTTAATAAATAATTAGAATTATGTCTTAATTGACTTAGTAGAGGTTTTTTGGCTAGCTCACATGACTGGAATATTGATGTAAAAAGGTATGTTTTCTTCAGAGAGGACAGAGAAAAAGAGACAAGATGTGGTTTATAGATCAAGGACATGGAGATCATTGGTTCTAACAGTCAGAAGTCAGTATAAGATGGACTTGTTGAAACCATCTTGCTGAAAAGGAAGGAAGCCAGCAGAGTGATGGGATGGGCTGGTGGTGACCATCAAAGCAGGCAAGAGAGATGAATGCCTTGAACAGCTACTGGAATATTTCAAATCTTAGAGACTGTTGTCAGTGGTGGACATTGACAACAAACATCAGATTGCTCTGGGGGCTGCCTTTTTTCCCCCAAAATTGGGATGTAGATTATCTTCTGGCTAATATATATGAATTAGAAAATAAAATAGGAAGATATTTAGAAGAGGGTGAATACCCTAATTCCCGGGAAGATAGAGAGAGAACAAGAAAGTCAAAAACAAAGAGGATTTAAAAGAAGAAAACATCAATAAATTAAGATAATTGACAAAGGACATCTCATGAGAAGCAAATCTAGGGGAAAAGATTTCCAAAAAGCTGACTGAGACAACTCTGAGGCTTAAAATGTGGAAGTTGCAGGGAGGTTAATAAGAGCTTGTCTGATGCATGATCTTTACCATTCCGTGAAATTTAGTTAAAAATGAGAAAGAAAGTGGAAGATAGGTCAAATCAGTGGGAAATAATATAAGCACAAGCACACAGGGACAAAATCAGAAAGGGCAAAATGTTATGCAAAGGATTTACAGTAATTTAAAAGCATATCGGGAAGATGCATTAGTAATAATAAGAAAAGGAAGGAAAAAGCATGAAGAAATAACCGCGCAAAACATGTTTATTTTTAACTTGGATCGGTTAATTTGTTCACCATGCGGTCCTGCAAACTGTCATACTGGCACAAATAAGTGGTAATGCAAGAGAAAGAGGGATGGCAAAGGGAAGGAGGGAGAGGGGGCCCGGGAGTTGCCTAAAGCAGTTCTGTCACTAAAAGAAATGTAAGTGCAGGACCATTACTCAATGGGCAAAGAAAGAAAATAACTGATGATCGGGCTGAAGCATTTAATGTCTTTTTGCTTTAGTCTTCCCTAGAAAGATTAACTGCAATCAGATGCCTAACAGAATTAATACCAGAATTGAAAGAGTGAGAAATGACGGTGAAACAAGGAAGGTAGGGTAAGAAAGTTTGGACCAGTTAGATGTTTTCAAATCAACAGTCTGATGTAGTTTTCCACAGAATATTTAAGAAATCAACAGAAGTGCTCTGTTAATAGTTGTAATAGTTATCTTTGATAATTCTGGGACTGATAAATTCCCAGAGCAAATCATTTTCCTTGACTTCCGTAAGGCTTTTTAAAAGGTCTGAACATCAGCCTTTTAAGAAAGCTAGGCTTTGATGAAACTGCAACTAAAGTGGATTTTTTGTTAATGAAAGAGGTTTCACATAAGGATTGGCAATGGTCAGGTCTTGGTCTAATTCTGTTCGATATTTCACTGATGACTGGAAGGATGGAATAAGTCCCATTTCCTAGTCCTGCAGATCACACCAAGCAAGGAGAACTTGCAAACATGTAGAAAAAGTGATAGATTTGTAGAATTTAAGCTGATCTTCTTAGATACTCTGAAATAAGAAGGGCAAGTTTGAAAAACTCACTGGGGAGCAATCAGCTGCACTGTTACAGGGAACAGTTCTGCCCATCTATGTCTGAAGATCATAGCAAATTTAGGCCTAAATTTGTGACAATATACTACAGTGAAAAAAATATCATATTAGAATGTGTAATCAGATAGATGCGCATGTCAGATGCATGAATTACTCCTGATTAATATCTTAGCAGAGGTAATATGGCCACTGTGGAACACCATATGCTTCTATGAGCAGCAAAATATCCAATGAAAGGAAATGAAAGGGACCAGAGATCACAAAAATGTGTCCTCAGAAGGAAAGCTGAAGCAGTAAGATTTGTTCAGCCAAGAGAAGTCAGGGTTGAGGGACAGCCTGACAATTTATTTACGAAAATATTGCCGTAAGAGGACAGAATACATACTGTGCGTGATCACCACAGACAACAAGTATTCAGATGAAAAGTTCTAGTTTAATAAAGCTTTCTAAGATTAAGTGTAGATAAACAATGGGAAATTTTCCTAAAAAGGAAAGTATGCTCCTAAGAACAGGTGAAAAAAGTATCTGTGGAATGGCATAGACATGGCTTAGAGAGGGGGCGTATCATATGACATCTCAAGGACCCTTCCAATTTGATGCTCTATCACACCATAATTTGTATCATCTGAGTTTAGAAAAAGTTTTCAGCCAAATACACGGAGTTCAAAATAATTATGAAAGGTTACACCCCAACAGACAGCAGGTTCACTTGCACCCTCAACAAGCTTGCAGATGAGTGGTGTGGTTGACACACCTGAGAGATGGGATGCCAGCCAGCCAGATCTGGACAAGCTTGAGAAGTGGGCCCACGTGAACCTCATGAGGTTCAACAAAGCTGAGTGCAAGGTCTTGCATATGGGTCGGAAAATCCCCAGTATCAATACAACCTGGAGGATGAAGAGAGCAGCCCTGCAGAGAAGGACTTGGGGATACTTGGTGGATGAAAAGCTGGACATGAACCAGCAATGTGCACTTGCAACCCAGAAGGCAAATCGCATCCTGGGCTGCACCCAGAGCAGCGTGGGCAGCAGGTTGAGGGAGAGGATTCTGCCCCTCTGCTCTGGTGAGACTCCCCTGTGCAGTGCTGGGTCCAGCTCTGGAGTCCTCAGCACAGGAGAAACATGGACCTTTTGGAGGAGGTCCAAAGGAGGCTACAAAAATAATCAGAGGTCTTGAATCCCCCTGCTGCGAGGCCAGGCTGAGAGAGTTGGGGTTGTTTAGCCTGGAGAAGAGAAGGCTCCAAGAATACCTTTTAGTGGTCTTTTCTTACTTAAAGGACACCTATAGGAAAGATGGGGTCAATCTTTTTAGCAGAGACTGTTGTGAAAGGACGAGAAGTAGTGATTTAAAGTTAAAAGAAGGTAGATGCAGACTAAATTAAGGAAGAATTTTTCTATGGTGAGGGTGATCAAACATTGCCCAGAGAGGTGGTAAATGTTCCATTCCTGGAAGCAAGCTTTCTATATTACACTGGATTTTCCTCTTGTTCATCTCCAAACCCTTTAGAAAGCAGACAAGTATCACTGGGTGTGAACAGAACAGAGATGCAATATCCTTCAAAATAAGCAAACCTGAGTTAAAGTCTGGACCAAAACACAAGTGTCTTAAATCCTTGGGTTCTTCAAGCAACCGCTGCTTCTGCCAGGATGAAATATATCTCCAAATAATTGCTTATTGGATTTATCTCAGAAAGGAAAGGCTCATCTAATACATGCTGAGTCTGCAAAACTGACTAGGATATAGAATGTATTTTTTGGTACATGCTGCTTTCAGGAGGATCCCTGAATAATGTCCAAACCATCCTTCATGAGATACTTGGCAATCATGGTCCTAAAGCTGACAGGAAGCCAAAAACATCTCATAAATTAAGACTTTCTCCTTTTTTTTATTTCCTTTTTTTGTTTGTTTTTTTAACAACACGGTGTAGTCTACTGATTTGAGCCAAATCACCTGATCTGTTTTTCATTATAGAATTTGCCTATCTCTCTAAGTGGCAGGATACAATGTTTTTTTAGGGGAGAGGGAGGGATTGTAAAGGTGAGTAACCCTGTACTGTACAACAGCAAAGCTGGGTTGAAATCTGGAATCATTTGAGGTAGGCAGTAAGGGATTCTGCTGGCATATGCGTTATGGCATGGAGTCCCTTTTGTCAGAAAGCACATATGTAACCGTTCACAGCATGTTAGCAGGCAGGCATCCATAGTGCTACCTATCACAAGAGCAACAGTGTGAATTCCACCTTCCTCGAGCCAACCTGGCTTGCCACTGCCTATGCAAATGGCATTGCTGAAAGGGCATTGCCTCTCTGGGTCCATATAAAATCCATCTGTCCAGTATGAAAAAGTCAAGACTTTTTGGAGGAGAATATGTATACCTGCAAGAATAACTACTCAGGCGCTTGCTAAGGTCAATGACAAAGTATAAACCGTTTAAAGTCGGGGAAGACTCATTTAAAGGCAATACAGCTGGAAAGGTCTGAATCTTTCCTCACATGTATAACTGCTGTATCTTTGTATATTTGTGTGTGCACGTGTGATAACTCTTATCGTGAGGAAAGGAGGAGAAGCAAGCAGGAGATGTCTATGAAGACACCTCTCTTCAGTAGAAGACTGGGGATAGAAAGACCTGGCAAACTACAAAACAATCCATCCTAGGGGGATTTCTAGCCCTGCTTTACCAAAAAGCTTACCAAAATAAAAAGCAAATCTTGAGTCAGGGTTAATTTGCACTTATCTGAGACAAGTATGACCTTCTAAATGATAATGCTATTGGCCTTGTTTAGAGCTCTGTTTTTGACATAGCTGTTGCAGAAGCCGAATAACATGCTGGTCCTCTGAGACTTGCAAATTCCAGAAGTTGGCAGGTTTCACAGCACACTATAAGACTTCTGTTTTGTTTTTCTTTTTTTCTGAAGTTTTGGCCTATGATTAATTGGTTTAATTTTGCTTAGCAAAGTTCAATTTATGCTTTACAAGCACCATTAGTATTAGAGTGTCTGCTTCTGTGGTGATGGATGCCATGTAGAGTTGGATGGGTTTGGAAATGGTTTCCTGTCCCCACAAAACTCTTCAGGTTTAAAAAAAAAAAAAAAAGTACTGAAATCAAACCAAGCTCTCTTAAGAAGAGAGGGGAAAGAACATGTACATGTTGTGTCATTAGTAACGATTCCATTCTCAGAAAAAAACACTTTGGACGTCAAGACTCTCCTGGTCTCCCTGAGGCAAGCGTCTCTTCCTCACCTTCTAATGCCCAAGCTCTTTATGTGAATAAATACATGTTTATTGGAGCAAGGACTTTGGTGTTTGGATTTCTCATGTCCCAAATTAGTTTTTAAGCACAGAACTAAAGAGCTTGTATCTTTTTCTGGCTGAATGAATATTTCATTATTTATACAGCTGCAAGTGAACCTTGCCGGTCATCAAGCAGACAGGTCTTTTAGGGTGAGTGACTTTCTGCTTCACAATCACATAGCTGCAGCCAGAAAGCTTTTTTTCTGACAAAAGTTTAGGCTGAAGCTGGTGGGTTTTTTGTGACTGACACTAGTTTTGACAAATTAATATTTTCCCATGAAGGACAGAAAAGGAGTTTTCATCAAAAATTGCAGGCCAGCAGTTGTGTTAAGCAGCAGGTCCCATGAAAGTCCATGGCATTTGTAGTTTTGATTGTCAAAGTGTTACAACGTGGATTATCTGGAATTACAAAGAACATACACAAAACTCCAGGTAGCCAAATCTAGCTGCCCTGAGGCACTTCAGAATTGCTGGTCTAGAAGGACCTGAAGTGGACTGGATGTGGCAGGCTCCTGGTTCATCCTCAGCCAGCTCTGAAAGCTAACTGCAGTTTACAGAGGAGTAGAGCGCTTGCTCTTTAATTGAGAAAAAGTAGTTAGGAGATTATCACGTCTTATAAATGGCTAGAATCCTCAAGTGGCAAGATGGTTGGGTGAAAATATGTCTTATTTTTAGTACATTGTTGCTGTGCTCCCGTAATAAAATGCAAAGTGCAAGAAGGCAGTAATTTGAAAGGGAGCTTTTAGAACAGAGAACTGAGAGCTGCTATTCACACTATTACTAAATTCTTGTTCCTGTCCAAAACAACGTGATCTGAAACATGGTGAGGTTGCTCGTTATTTATCTATTTATTTACTTGCGATGGGAGTCTCAAAGCTTTTATTTTGCACGAAATGATTGATTTAGTACAGTTGACTGCGAAGTTTTGGTTGCAGAGTCTTTGCATTACATTAGCACCTAGAGACATCAGTTGAGATCAGGACCGTATGTGCATACATGGCTATAGTGACAGGCAAGGCTTGTCTGATGAGCTAATGATTTATTTCAGCTGAAAAATGCAAGAATATGTTTTGATACTACTTTTAAGATAAGGAAACAGCTAGCCCAGAGTCATACAGAAAGTCATGATGACAGAAACTGAATCCAGATTCTTGTAGGTAATTTATAAGATTATTATTTCTTTGCTCTGATTCATCAATGAGCATCAAAGCAGTTAAATAACTCTTTCATTTTTCCTTTCCTTTCCTTTCCTTTCCTTTCCTTTCCTTTCCTTTCCTTTCCTTTCCTTTCCTTTCCTTTCCTTTCCTTTCCTTGCCTTTCCTTTCCTTTCCTTGCCTTTCCTTGCCTTTCCTTGCCTTTCCTTGCCTTTCCTTGCCTTTCCTTGCCTTTCCTTGCCTTTCCTTTCCTTGCCTTTCCTTTCCTTGCCTTTCCTTTCCTTGCCTTTCCTTGCCTTGCCTTTCCTTGCCTTGCCTTTCCTTGCCTTGCCTTTCCTTGCCTTGCCTTTCCTTGCCTTGCCTTTCCTTGCCTTTCCTTGCCTTCCCTTGCCTTCCCATGCCTTCCCTTGCCTTGCCTTGCCTTGCCTTGCCGTGCCTTGCCTTGCCTTGCCTTGCCCTCTCCCTTGCCTTTCCTTTCCCTCTCCCTTGCCTTTGTTGTCACATTTTTTTGCTTCTTTCTTTTTTTTTTTCAAAATATTTGTGGTTTATTAAAATGATCTGAGTTGGTCCCAAGGCTGTCTTTTCTCAGGACGTGATATAGGGAAAGCCTAGCAGCCACTTAATTTGATTAAAAATAATTAGACTCAGAAGTGTAAACTTTTCATATCGCGAAGTGTAGGAAGATCTAAGCACTGTGGTCTAAACTACCAATAGCTGCTCAAATCACAGAGTCTTTCCTGGGGTTCATTGAGTCCTTAATCATACAAACTCCCAGGGGTTTAAGAGCCATTCAGTCTAGGAAAACAAAGCTGAGTCTGAAGGACTGAGCTTTCCCTGGTAAATATCTCTAACCTCTCTTTATGTGGTGCGTGAGGAGGTCACCAAACCAAATCAGGAAATAGAAACCCGGGGATAGGTCATACTCAAGGAGTTTAAGGAATTTTGTGATGACTGTTGTGAAAAAAAATATGCAGTAAATCCAAGGAAACTCAGCTGAGACCTAAACGTTTCAGAACAAGCAATGCAACTGTGGGCAACAAGAATCATGGGATTATGGAAAGAATCGAGGAATAAAGTTTTTGCTGTTGATTTCACTGAGATGCACAATTTCATATTAGGACTCCTGAAGTTTATTTCCTTTTCATCCAAGTCTTATGTCTCTTGGGGGTGTACTGCAGGAGGGGGCTGTCAACTGCCTCAAGGAGAGGAAAGAACTAACGGAGAAGGTTTGATTGAGAGAATCTGAACTTGACAGGAAGTGATGCAAAGGCAGTCTCAATAGCAAACCTAGTCATAGGAGAAAATTGGGCACGGCCAATATGAATGCAGGAGGATCCCTGAGGGAAAAAGGGAACTGAGCCATGGGCTTGTGGCAAGATCTGAGGGTGAGCTGCTGACAACACACAAGACAAATGTGAGGATCCAAAGGCTCACAAGATGGGCATCAAAATTCAGCCCTCAGAAATCTAGTGAGTCTGCAAGTGTCATCTGTGTCCCTTATCGCTTTCTGCCTCTCTCCCCATGCACGGACTGTGACTTAGGTGACAGTATCTACTGCCTGGAAGAGGGGTGGGTCAAGAATCCAGTAAGTCAGAATATACTAACTGCCCTAAAAGTTTCTCCATGGTTTGCATCTTTATTCCTAGTCCCACTTCATGGCAAAGCCACACCTTTACTAAAAATCCAATTAAACACAGTGGCTTTGAGGTTACAGTACAGGCCAGTTAGAAAAAAATCCCTGGCCCTGCCACAGGCTCAGTCTAGGACTTTGAGGAGTCTCCTAACCTCTTCATGCCTTTGTTGACTCGGTTATAAAGTAAAGAAAATAACATATATCTCTTTGATGAAGTGATGTCATTGATTTCATGAATAGATATCAAGTCTCCCGAGTTCCTTAGAGTACAAGCTTCACTCAGGGTTCCTGAAACCTTATGCAGTGCTTCTGTCTGTCCATCTGTTTATCAGTCCCCTTAAAACGCTGAAAACTGAAATCATTCTTGAATTAATCATATTGGACGAGGGCTAGAAGTCTCCAAGAAAATATAATGAGGTACTGATAAGTTTCATGAAAATTAATGAGGGAGTAGGAGGAAAAAACTGAAATTAATACCCGCCAAATCTGGGAGCAAACCTCATCTTGGAAAGATTGCAATAGGAAGGTTTTCTGCTTGGTCTGACACTGCACAATCAGGCTGTACATAGTGACCAGCCAGTTATCACAGGTATATTTTGGAACCAGCCACAACATGCAGTGCCTTTTGCCAGCTGGTAATTGCTAGATTCAGAAGAGAGCCTAAAGGCATGGAGGGTACCGAGGGGAAATGATTATCTACAGGATATCTGCAGGCTTTGGAAGTGTGAGCTGAGATCATAGGGAAATCAGGAAGGAAGGAAAAAACAGGGGCTGTTGCAGTGGAGGGGGGCCGTAGATAGAGTAGAATAGAAAGCCATAGGTTTGCAGGTGCTGCTAGTTTTCTACTTGCAGAAATACTTGTTAATTATTATTAGGACATCTGTTTACTGTTTTGAGTGACTGGTTTCAAAAGAGTTTACAAAATGACAGGAAATGAAACAGAAATGGGAAACAGTATTTTTTTTTTTGTGACAACCAATATTTATTTCTGAAAACACTCATTAGTAAGGGAAGCCTCAGAAAGACATTTCATAAATGTATATTTAACTGCCCAAAATATAAATAAAATTGGCTTTGTGTTTGATACTGACGTTCAACAGATAATTTTGAAACCCAGTTATAGAATAAATCTGAAAAACACAATAGCTGCTAACAGGTTTTCAAGGAATGAAGCCATTGTAGCTGTGGGATCAGGTGCTGACTCTTGCTTTGACAAGGAAATATTTGGGATGTCAAACATTCTGCATGCTGCAACGTGTATCACATATTCAAGTGATGTTCAGTCAGTAAGAAAAGGTAATTGCCAGCAGCTTTATAACTCTGTACCTTCCTCTGTATGATGGCAGAAAAGAACAGCATTGACATTGGCTTCAAATAGGTCTACATGCTCACTACTTTATGGTAAGGAGATAAATGTTTGGCATCAAAGCTGAAGAGTAGAAGAGATGAAGCCTTGGACAGGAAGGCTTAGTTTTCATGAGCGTAGGTCATGCTTTGCATCCAGGATCACAACTGGAAACTGATTTGTTGTTGTTGTGTGTGGTCTCATTATTATTAATTTAAAATTATTATTACAAGAATGCATAACTGATGTCTTCATGTGAGTATTAGTCATATACCTGATCTGACAGGGAGATGATGTGAGGTCAAAACTGGCAAACCAACTGAGCTAGTAGGAAGTTTGTTATGATGGTCAGATATCACAGATTAAATTGAATTTGAATAATCTCAACGTGTATGAAAAATTTGGTCTCGTACGCTTGTTCAGACACATGTCTATTCTAAGTCCAGGTGCAAGTGTAAGTCCAAGTTAGCTTTGTCTTTTGTACATCTCTAACATGTTCTGGTGTCTCACCACCCTCATGAGAAAAATTTCCTCTTAATATCCAAGCTAAATCTACTCTCTTTCAGCTAAAAAACATTACTCCTTATCCTATCACTAAAGGCTCTGGTAGAAAGTCTCTCTCTCCATCCTTCTTATAAGCCAACTTGAAGAACTGAAAGGCTGCAATAATGTCTCCCTGGAGCCCTTATTGCTGAACAACCCCATCTCTCCCAGCCTTTCTTCATAGCACAGGTGCTCCAGCCCTCTGATCATTTCTGTGGCCCTTCTCTGGACCCATTTGAGCAGGTCCATGTCTTTCTTGTGCTAAGGACTCCAGAGCTGGAGAAAGTACTGAAGGTAGGGTCTTATGAGAGTGCAGGCACAAAGCGTTGTCCCCTTTAACCTTCCAATAAACATTTGTATTTTGTTTTTTGCTTGGTTTGGTTTGGTTGGTTTGGTTGGTTGTTGCGTTTTTTTCCGCAGCCTAATAAAGACTCTGTGGATTCCTAAGAGGCACCTTGCTTCAAGAGGTCTAGATGTCTCTTTCTATGAACTTAGACCTTCCCATCTCTTTAATGTTCTTCATTCTTATGTTTGCCTAATTCTTAGAGTATTTTGACTATTTCTCAGTTTCTTTTACCTTTTCATTCAAATTTTCCCCCTCTCTCCCTACCAAGGAAATTTATCAGAGAATGCTACCAAAAGATCAGAAACCTTCAGAGAGGTCCTTTTTCAAGAATCATTCTTCTTCAAACCTTATGTCCTCCACACATTCAGGAAAACATTAACTTCTAAAATACCCTGTATCTTAGTCAAGAACAAGCTCTGCCTTCCAGATCTTCACTGTGTGAAGGTCTACACAAGCCTTCTATTTGCATAAGCAAGTGCAAGGGCAGCTGTTTGCACAGATTTTTCCATTCAACTCTGCCAAGCAATTCAGCATTGCCGTGCCCCAGAGGGATCTACATAGGAACGTTTGTGTCATCAGGTCTTTCACATCTATAAGCATTTCCATGCAGAAAAAGGCTGAGGTGCACTGTTGGACTAGTCTGGAGGAGCTTCATTTTTCAGTGTTTAAATACAATTTATTTTGAAGTCACAGATTCTGAGACATTTTCAACATCTACTTTCATTTCAAATTTTAATTAAAAGGGAAATGGGGAAAAGACAGGTAAATTAGCTAGAAAGATAATGCAAGAAATCAAATTGGAAAATTATATTTTAGGGTTGTTTAAAATTGACTCATGAGTTTTTCTCGAAATCCTGTGTGCATAGTATGTGTGTGTGTTTCTGTGCATATATGTGCATGTATATATATGCGCAAATACATAGGAGTCCTCAGGAGTTTATACAGTATTTTTATATTCTCTATCAAGGCTATTTTCCCCTTCCTATATTTAAGCTGAGTTTCTTAAGCTCACGAATCCAAGGCACCCTCAGAAGTATCTGTATATGAACTTGAGCCAAGTCCTAAGGGAGACTTGCGTGGCATTTGCACACCCCATTGACATTTAGAACAAAAGTCAAGCCCTGAAAACATAACAAAATTATAGGTAAGCTCTCTTTTCAGTTTCTGCATAAATTATCAATACTGTCATCCTTGTCGTTTAACACTATGGCTGCACCAGTAGAGAATTTCTTTTCAACAGCACTGACCCACTGGTCATTACACTTTAAAAATGAGAAAGAGATTTTACAATGGACTGCAGTGACTTTGCTTTAGAAATCATAGCAGAGCTGCAACAGTTACCATGCATTATGGACTTTTCAAACAGAAGTTAGTGATGATGGAGGGAAAGAAAAATTAATGGACCGTTTTTCTGTATAGGAGCACATATTTGCTCTTAATTTTATTAGTGGCCCAGAATCCTTGTTGAACTTCTAGATGAAGAATGTGGTCTTCTAACAATCTTAACTTTGATATGATCAGGCTGATTTTATCGGCCAAAGAGAGCTTGGCCAAGACCACCTGCCTTCTTGACAGTACTCCTTTCCTTCCTTCTTAACTTGTCTCACTGAATTCGGTACGAATGACCTGGCAAGCTTTGAAAGCATTCCAGCTTACATAGGGATCCTGAGATCTTTAGTATTCC
Source organism: Baryphthengus martii (assembly GCA_013396935.1). Lineage (NCBI taxonomy): Eukaryota > Metazoa > Chordata > Aves > Coraciiformes > Momotidae > Baryphthengus > Baryphthengus martii. The sequence continues at coordinate 35,723 of VWZK01019759.1, forward strand.
TACTTTAAAAATGTGCTTCTGAAAGAGCTTGGCTCTAGCCCCTTTAGCTGTCCAAATAATATTTATAGTCACACTTGGCATCTACCTGACACAGATCTCAGGGCAGTTTTACAAAGAAGTTAAGAAGACTTGAGCATGCAGTTGCTCAGTAGCAGTTGTCCAAACTCCTGATCTGAAGTTACATTCCGAGCCGCATTGTCCCTGCAATGTTAGAAACTATATAGCCTGGAACAAAACTAAACAAAGCTCTCTTGATTCTATCTGTAATAGACTGTGGTAGGTCTAAATTAAAAAACAAGCAAACAAACAAACAGAAGATGCAAATATAAATGCAAGCTACTGATTCTATGGTTAGAATGTCAGTAAGGACATTTTAACACCATATGTAGAGGAAGCGTATGTATAATATTAAGGAGATGAGTGTATTTTATCTTCTGTCAATGCATAAAGCTGTCTGAGTAATAGTAATTCTCAGCTGGGCCTACCTCTGCATAGATTGCTTACAAATCATTGCAAACATTTGTTCAGAACAAAGCACAAGACACAGGTGAATAGAAAAAAGCTGCAGGAAAATCTCAGTCCAGAGCAGGGACACCTCTGAAGGGGCCCTTTCGCATCTTACTATTTAAAGGCAAAATCCACAAGAATGAAGTCACATTTAGCTCCATAATATTTCTTGCAGTTTGAAGGTTTGACAGAGCTTTGAAACAAAGGTGGTGGTCAAATGCTGGAGCTCTTTGGAAATCACTCTTCTTTTGATGGGAAAACTTGTAGTATTAAATATTTTAGCAGTGTTAGCCTTCTTTCTACAAGAGGATATCAAAGAACTGTGAAAGGTTCAGCAAGTATGTATTATTTAACTTTTCTGGATGAGGGAAACTGAGGCTCAGAGATGCCTTGTCTAAGGACAGGATGCTTCACTATGACATCCTCTATTAAGACCCCTGTGAGCACTGTGACACATCATGGGGGAGAAAGAGGCCATACAGCACCATGCTGTGCATTTATACATACAGACCAGAATAGTTTCCACTTGTTGGTAAACATAATGCTCAATTATTTTGCATTTCTCTTTTACAAAAAAGCATGGAATCTTTTTCTGTCATTTTTGTGTGTGAGGTTTTTTTATAATTTTGCTGTTCTTTTCAAATCAACTTAAGGAAGGAATAGCCTCTTTGGAAACAAAATTAAGGTCAATGTTTCCTCCCTAAGCAGCCTCATGACCTCGTTCTTTCTCTGGCAGGATGATGGACTGGTTCTAGCCCTGCCAAACTTCTCTGTCCTCAGCCAAATGTGACAATCCCTGGGAAGCTCCTGGTCCAGTTGCTTTGCCTCAGGTCTTTCTCTCCATCACTGTCCCTGCTCATTCTCACCCTATTGCAGACTGTCACTCTAATGAAAGGGAAGAGTTTTTTCTTTCTAATCCCTTTGCAAGGGAAGTCACAACTGAACGTTACTCGCTTTCTGATTATATTTCTATGTCTGTTATTCTTCCTGGTGAAGGGAGAGTAGTAATGACAGGGAATGCTTGGAAAATAGAATGGAAACCATTTAAAAAGTTAGCTAGAGAGATTAAAACATTTTGGCTACCTTTATCTTTTCCTTTTCTTTCTTTTTATGGCACTCAGGATGAACTGCTCCATAACCTTGCCAGGCACCGAGGTCAGGCTGACAGGCCTGTAGGTTTCCGGATCCTCCTCCTGGCCCTTGTTGTGGATGGGTGTCACGTTGGCCAACCTCCAGTCATCTAGTGTCTCCCTGGTGAGCCAGGACTGGTGATAAATAATGGGGAGCGGCTTAGCCAGCTCTTGCACCTGCTCCCTAAGCACCCTAGAATGAATCCCATCTGAACTCACAGACTTGTTAGGATCTAAGTGGCACAGCAGGTCACTAACTACTTCCTCTTGGATTACAGGAGGGGTACTCTGCTCCCCATCCCTGCCTACCAACTCAGGAGACCAGTTGTCATGAGGATAGTCAATCCTTTTGTTAAAGACTGAGGCGAAGAAGGTGTTAAGTATTTCAGCCTTTTCCTTGTCTTCTGTTCCTATGTTCCCACCTTCATCCAATAAGGAATGGAGATTCTCCTTGGCCCTCCTTTTGTTATTAATGTATTTATAGAAGCACTTTTTATTATCTTTAGCTGAATTGGCCAAATTACATTCTAACTGAGCTTTTGCATCTCTAATTTTCTTTCTACATGACCTTACAATATCCCTAAATGCTTCCTGACTCACCTGGCCCTTTTTCCAAAGATGATACACTCCTTTTTTTCCCCTGAGTTCTTGCAAAAGCTCCTTACTCAACCAGGCTGGTCTTCTGCTCCGCCGACTCATTTTTCGGCATGCAGGGACAGCCTGCTCCTGCACCTTCAGAATTACATTCTTAAAATAAGCCCAGCCTTCCCAGGCCCCTTTATTTGTGAGGGCTGCTTCCCAGGGGACTCTGAACCAGCATCCTGAATAGACCAAAGTCAGCCCTCCAGAAGTTCAAGGTAGAGGTTTTGCTGACGGCCCTCCTGACTTCACCAGATTGAAAATTCTATCATATCATGGTCGCTGTGGCCCAGACGACCTCCAACCACCACATTCAATAGCTTTTCTACAACACTGTCTATATCATAGATCGTGTGAAGGAATTATTTCTTAATATCTAGGAATATCTTGATGTATCACGGTTTTGGTCTCTTTCAGCTACCTTCCGCCATCATCGTAACAAGTTCTATCTATCCTATTGGTTAGCCCTCTAATCTGTAGAAATGCTAGTGTGGACATAGCCTAAAATGCCCTGGACTGACCTCAGCTGGATCACCTTTTGTATGTCCCTCAGGCTGTCATTTTAGTTTTTATCACATGACTTTCTTGATACTTGTCCTTGGATGAAGAAGAGTACTTTGACTTCTGGTATTCTGAGCTACAGCAACATAGTCCTGCATAGCAGGAGCAGCTCATAGACCGAAGGAGTTTATTCTGAAGATCTGACATCCTCATTATAATGTTTTTGGTGCACTGCTTCAAGCTAGCTCTACTCTAATTCCCATAGAGAAAATGCTCATTAGTGACTGGAACATGTTAAGTGGACCTCCATAGCCCATCTTCCCCTTCAGGGCTACCTGAAAGAGATCAAATTTCCTCCAAGGCAACTCTGAGAAGAAAACCAAGCAAGTGGGCACCATTGAAAGATTGGCCTCAATAACACCCTTGTGATGTGAAGTAAAATGCCAATACAGGTGCATACACATGAGGCACAGATAATTTGTTTCTTTGTATTTCCAGCTTTATTGGGCTACTGATTTAACAGAGAATCTGGATATCTTTGTTTCTCGTGTTTGCAACAAGTATCTTTGCTAGTTGGAGTCAGTGTCATAATTCAGTTTCTGAGGCAAATGACATCCATATGCCCTTAAGAATAATAGTGGCATGATGGAATCTCTCCATATTTCCTCACCCAATACTAAAGGGATATTTGGTGATGTTTTATTCAAGCTGGATTTACAACTGATGCACAAAGCAAGCCTTGTTTCATAGCAGTGTGGGTAAATCTGACTGAGGAGGCAGCATGGTCGACTACTCTACAGCCACTGATATTGCAGGAGAGCTAGGGAGAACACACTTCCTTTGCAAAATCATATTATTTGAGGAAAATGGTGAGTAAACAAGAAAGGTTTGTGCAAAAAAACCCATAAGCTTGGCTTTGTTTTTTATTTTATTTTCTAATGGATAGTATTTTTGTAATAAATGTAGAGCTTTCCTCTTTGTGAAACATGCTTCTGTCTCCTTGCAGTTACTGTCAGTCTCTTAAAAAAAAATCTTTATAGAGTTTAGTGTTTTGATGATAAAGTGCTACCAGATTACAACTCCTCTTATAGGAAGACTCATGAGAGGGCAATGACAAGGATGATATCAGCAGAATGGCAGAGTATCAGAAGGCCACCCACGGGAGATTCAGAGGCTGCTGGCCAGCCTTGAGTCTCCAGGAGTTTCCCATGACCTGTACTCTTAAAGTCTGTAGTAGTCAGTGGGCTTGCAAGGGTGGTGGTCGAGTTGGGTCTTGTCCCACAAGGGTAATGGAGAAAGTCATGAGCATTTTTCTAAGGAGAAATGTAACAAACACCTTTAACATCAGGAAATGTTCTGCATACTTGAGAGAGAGAGGAAAAAAAATCTTCATCTGGGCTATACATTTCTACAGCCTATAGCTGGACTTGGTCATAAACCCACAAGGTTTACAGTCTATAGATAGGGGATAGGTGGGGAAACCTATCAGTCGTACAGCATCACACTAGGTGTTTTAATGCCTGAAGATGATGCAAGAGGGGAGCAGGGAAGATGGCTTGCAGACAGATCCTTCTTTTCTTCACCAATTTATTCTGTCCCCGACATTCTCTTGACCTGTGATCTTGCACAGTCCCCAAAACAAGTTTGATCAGTGCATGGTTACATGGACATTAATATGTTAAAAAACCCCAAAGCACTCTCTGACTAGTGCTGGAAAAAATGGTGGTGGCAGGGGGGATGTGCGTGGCTGTGCAAAGCTATGAGCAATCAGACAGTTCATTCTTCTTTTAAGAAGTGTTGCATGTCCAGACTGTGGTATTCTGGCTCCTTTTGAAATGTGTCATCTTAAACAATCTCTGCAGCACACATCCCTTCCCTCTAGTCCTATTTTTCCTGTGTGCTGTAAGACCTGTTCTGTTCCACCTCACAGTCAGCAACAAAATTTCTATATGAAGGAAAGGCACTGAAATTGTTTGCGGCTGCTTCATTATCGCTGCTGTGCTGGAAGATAGGGATTGAAGCATTTTCGGTACCTATAGAAATATTCTCGGACGGAAAAAGGCAGGTAACAGTCTGGGCTGCCTCCAGCAGAGGGAAGTGGTACACACGCGCTTCCCAGCGTGCTCCGTCCTGCCGCTGTGCAGAGCAGCCAGGAAAAATGTCAGGTCTTGCGTTTGCAGAGCTGAAATTTCCCCCTGCCAACACAAATGCCTAATTTAATCCCCTTTGTTTCCTCGTTGTAATGGTCTTACCCTCCATTTCCCCTAGGCCAAGAAATGAAGTGTCACCAAGCTAATTCACTTACACCCCCCATGCAATAAAACTTACGCAGACATTGGATTTTAAATCCTAGAATAAGTGCTGGGAAACACAGGTGCAGTGAGGGCTCCAAAAGCAGTTTTTGTTTTAAGTGTAATTTTTAATATTATATTCCAGGGGCTGCTTTGAACAGGGGTTGCCTTTTCTCTGAAGCTCAGCAGCAGGACACCCTTGAAGGGTCCTGAGCGTACACAAGCGGTCCTAGTACTGCCTACAAGTGAATCCGTTTGCAGATGCACACTCATATTCCTACACAACAACACACAGCTGAAGGCTGTCCAGACCCATAGTTGTAGGGGGTTTTATCCTCTCTTTTTGTTTGTCGCACTCATGTCTTTCTGTCACAGGGTCCCTTTTTGGGTGTACGCTAACAGACACGCACGCACATGCCTACAAAAACCGAACAAAAATGCACTCACGTCTCACATGGAAGAAATCCTTCAACCACTTCTCCTTGACAGGTATACACTTTTAAAATATATTTGACTCTTCCCTTAGCTTCTTTGCCTTTGGAAGGAGTAGAAGCCTGCTGGAGATTAATTTATAGGGAGGATAATGTCCTTAACCTACACTTCCCTGAACTGCCTTAATACTGTTTGCAAAGCAACCAGATGACTTTGTCTATCCCTCACCCCATCTAGAGCCTCAGGGAGGCAAGTTTTGCCTCAAGCTTTCAACCTTTTGATACACGGATTTTCCACGCTGAGCTACAGTAGGTGGGTAACAAGAAGATCCTATTAAAGTGAAATCAAGTAGCAAACGGATTGTCAGCTCAACAAATCAGAAACATATAAGACCTATCCTTCCTTCTTTGCATTCCTTCCTTCTTACTACAAGAAAGAAAGACGGGGAAAAAAAAAAAAAAAGGTGGTGAAAGGGAGAAAAGAACAAGAGAGAGCAATAGCAGCACTGACACTGTCTTGATTTTATATGTAGGAAATTAATCGCTGCTGCTAAAGACACAGCCTCTTTAACGAGGCTGCTGCAATATCATCGCAACAACTAGCAACCCACATGTTTGATTACAACAGGTTGAGCCAGTGCACACTCCCCTGTGCCACACTCAGAAAAAATAAATCAAATGTCTATACCTGAGGCTCCTTCATTTCCTACGCAGAGATCTACTTTAATGCAGGCTTTTCACGGTACCTTTCTTTGCAAGAAGGAGCTGGCGATGGCTTATTTACCTACTTACCTGTCCTTGAGCTATGTGGCTTTTATTTGAATAAATTAAACCTGCTGTTTCAAGTGATGCTTTTTGCCTCTTGAGTCTGGATCTAATTCTCAAAAGAGTTTTTGCTTAAAACCTGTTTTTCAAGTTTTCACCCAAGTATCAACAGTCTGCAGGATGCAGTTCTCTTAAAGGACCTTGGTGCCTATGGGTAAGAAAAAATACTATCCTATTTGGCTCCCTTTCCTGCTTTTAGGTTTCCTATATATTAATGACAGACTAAAAGTGGAATGAAGACTTGCTAAAACAAGGAAACTTGTCTTTTCCTGTTAAGTTGCTTTTTTTGTTTGCTGTGTGTGACTATGGGACCAGATTTGCAGCTGCTGGGAGTTGCTTTAAATCCACCGTTAGCAGATATGTTTATTTTTTAATGCTGTAATAGCACTTCTAATATTCCTGAGAGGATATGCACATTTGCTTTGCTTTGTGTGATTCTGTCTTCAGGACATTGGTTGTAAATACTTGAAAAACTCCTGGAGTTAGGAAGTTTGATTTTAGTATCTAAAGCAGAGGAAAATATCAATTTTTAGTTTTAGTGAGGTGGGGCGTTTGTCGCTTATTTTTTGGGGATTTCATCAGCAGCAAAATTTCAGGGGCCAAATGCTCATTTGTGTAAAATGAATTATTTCTGAGGCAAGAAATTTTATGGTTCATCAGAAGAGCTGGCTGTTGTTATGGACATGGGGTGGTATTTTTTCCCTTGGGTGCTTAGGAGAGGAAATAAAAAAAACCAGTGTGAAATAGAAAACCATGTCTTAAAAATATGTGCAAGAGGATGCCTTTTCTTTTTAATACACTGTAGGAAGTTTTAAAGGTGTTGATCCAAGCACATAAAACATAAAATGTATTAAATCTGGCATGCTGCTATAGCAAACTGTTTTTTTTCTCTGTAGTGTAGCATTGTTTGATTTTTTTCTCCATGCTATGCGTTATCACTGTATTCAAGCATATTGTGTTTTTACATATGCATGTACATTTGGAGGGAGGAGAGAGGAAAGCATAAGGATTGTAGGGAGAAAAAAACCACAGAGGTCCTTTTCCTAAATGGAGTTGTCATGTATTCATCGTGACCATGGTGCAATAGATGCCATCAGAGTTCTCAGCAATGCTCAGGACAGAAGCACAGAGAAATGTCCAAGCTCAGGACAGAAATATAAAAAAATATTGAAGCTCATGCCCTGCTTTGGAAATGTTGGTTCACTATTTATTGCTGTGAGTATCTAGAGCTCATTGTACACCATGCTGGGCTCTTCAATGACTGCAAAACAATCCTTGACTCAGAGATCTGCATCCTTCGTCCCAAATAAATTCAGGATAGTTCTGTTTCAGGCAAGAGTTTTATTCCATATATGGTCTGATGTACCTGAAATCAGAATTTGGACCTAAATAGAATAGTTACTATTATTATTATTATTATCACTGCTGTTATCACTATGTAAACAAAATACCACATACCATGACAAAACTACTGCTTTTATCTCTCTTTGTAATGCCCTAAATCCTGTAATCTAATTGTTACACATCCTTGCTCAAAAGAAAGGCTCAAATATTAGCTTAAGGTTGTAATAGCAATTAGCACTGCAGAAGCTTAAGCTATCCTGTGTAGATCACAGAGTTTGCTTACCACATATTTTATCAGTAGGTTAGCTTGGGTGCCTTATCATCTGACACTGGAAACTCTGAATTCAGCAGATTTTTTAGGTGTCTGTCTGTCCTGAATGTTTGTGCTTTATGTTTAATATTAGGGGGGAATGTGTGTTAAACATGGAAAGGAATGCAAGGGGTAAGGGAGGGAGGGAATGGGGAAAACCAAGTGTTCTAGGCGTGGAATGGTACTAAATAATGGCAAAATATATTTGAAAGAGGAGCGGCAGTGGGTTCTGCTTGACTGATGGTAGGACCGAGTCAGAGGTAGGTTTTCATTCCCCGCTGTTGGACCATGGGTAGTAATTCACTCCCCAACACTGTGCCTGCCAGCTGAATGCAGAGCCGAACAGAGCAGCCCTGCTGCCGCTTACACCAGGGAAATTCGCGCACCCGAGGTTTGGAAACTGGTTGCGCTGACACTGACACAGTGGTAAATTTAATGCATACCTTTCCTCAGAGCATTTTAAATTGAATTTCTGAAGTGTAACCCTGCTTGTCTTCTGGTACCTGTTTATTGACTGTGGAGAGGGAATAATAAGGCTCCTTCTGAAGGTTGTTATCTACTTGTGTCCTGTTTTTTTTGTTCTTTCCTTAACCTCTCCCATTTGAAACAAGATGTAGAATTATGAGACCCTTCTCTTTTAATCAGAGTGGTTGTTCTTAGGCTCTGAAAGTAAAACAGAAAGAAAGTCCTCACTAGAGAAGTCCAACCCTGTCCTCCAGCACAGGAAGAATAACCAAGTTGCTCTATTAGCAATTTAAATTACAGATTCCTCCCCCACAAAATCGTACCCTCCATCCTTTTGCTGCTCCTCCATTTCAATAACATCATTTTCTCTGTGACCTCAGCTCTTGGCATGTCTTAATTTCCATTTTTTTCTCTACCCTCATACACACGTATTCCCTTGACAAAGGCCTCCTCTCCTCCTCTGCCAACAGGCCTGATGCATTGTGTGAAGATCCAAAAAGTCGCTGAGATGTAGCTGAGCTGGCCAGCTTGCACGTGCTGACTGGCCAGCTGGTAGCTCGAGCCAAGCAATTAGCTAACGAGTTTATACTGCCACCTTTCACTCAAACAAGCTGAGCTTTGTCGTTGTCTCCGATACCACTGATTTTCATAAAACATGTGGGATATTTATATCTCTTAAGCTTTTGCCCCTCTAGAGAACAGGGTGAAATTAGCCACCAGGTTCAGAATATATTGCTGGGTGCAGTACTGACAGATGGAGAGCCAGATGGACAGACAACGCTCCTATAAAAGCCTATTTCCTTAGGAAAAGAGGCTGTCCGGTCTAAGTACTACTAGTATGGGGTTATAGGATGGGGGAATATGACCCTCATTAACAGATGTTATGCGTCAGGCAATTCTGCAGAGAGATGTAGAGGAAAAGCAAGTGAACTGCCTTTTTTTTTTTTTTTATTTTGAAGGTATGAGTTTAAGTCCTGTTCTGACTTTGGCAGATTCATAGCAGGCTGGGGTAGCCAGTCATTCAAAAAGGAAAGGGAGAGGAAGGCAGATTTGTTACTGGCTTCGGCTGCTCCTTTGTGTATTGTCATTTAAAGGCACTCATGTGGCTTTTCCTAATCTGACCCAATAGGCTCATAAAACCTTTTCTGATAGTTTTCTTTACTCAGCCCAATAGGATAAATTAAATAGCATATTAAGACTGTAGTCTCCCATCCTACAAATGACTGAACCCATCCTCTGATCCAGTTGCACTCTGAAAATGGCTGGATCAGGCATGATCAAGTCTAACAGACAACATAGCCTGCGTCTGGGGATTTCAAACAAGAGAAAACACTGGATCTAAATCTGCCATATTCTGAATGTTAAACCCACCACTTAAACATCACTTTCTAAAGCTGTAGTCAGTACATGTGAAAATGCTACGGCAAAAATTCAACCTCCACAACCACTCTCTTGGGTTTAGTAGTAGTAGTGTACAGTAGCGGTTCACTTTTTGGGCTGTTTGATCCCCGTTAGACTCATAATAGCGTAACAATCTATAGGATCAACTACTTCTTTTATTTAGCCTCTTAACTACAGATGGTTATTTTTGTAGCATCTTTCATTTGTAGCATCCTCTGGCCTCTAGTGAGTTGTCATGTGAGGTGGGGAGCGTAAAGGAAGCAAAAGGTGGAATGCCATAGTTGCGAGGATTATCCTGCGCAGACTTGATTTGAGAGCAAAATCCAGCTGCAGTGGTTATCAGATTCCACCCAGGAATGTGGTGGGGAACTCTTGCTTGAGCCCAACTTCCTGCTTGGAGAACTGTTGATCAGCAGGGACACTTTGAGTTGTCCTCACTGCTGTGTTTATCTGAAGTCTGGGTAGTTGTTTGTAGATGCTGACTGCAGTACAGGGCAGTCTTGACGTGGAAAGAGTAAAAGTTTCAGAAAGCAATGTCACTCCCTGCATTTTTAAAAGAAATTATGTTACTTACAGTTTTATTTAAATTTGTAGGATAGCTGTGAAAACATCTCATGCTTTTGATGCTATGCGTGAAGTCATCACAGCTAAGGGTATCCAATACAATGAAATAAGCACAGATATTGCTGGGGCATTTCAGAACAACTTTCACTCTACATTTTCCAGTAATCCGATGCGCTTTCAGTATCAAAAGCTTTGTAATCATCCTTCTTTCTTTTCTTTCACTGCAAAAGTTCCTCTTAAAAAAGCATCAGGTCCAATCTTCAAAAATATTCACTGACTTCTGAGGGATGTTCTCATGCCTCTGAGTTCGAAGTTACTGTAGAAAATTTACTTATGTAGGGTGGCAATCCAAATAATCTTATTTTGTCTGAAAGTATATAAAGGTCATATCAACATTTCATTGGAGCTCCATCCCAGGAAAAAGAAGTTGCTTGCTTATGAAATTCTGTTGTAAATGAATTTTGCATCTGGTCCTGCAAATGTACTTGATTATTTCATTGTGACCCCTTACAATGAACAAAGGCAAGAGACGTGAGCAGAGATGTGCAGGATTAGATCCATTGCTTTTTATATAGTTTTTTTTCCTATGTCATTTAAATGATAAAAGACCAATTTCTGCCCTTGCTTAACCTCCAGCAACCCCACTGATTTCCTTGTTCATTCCAAATTGTAATGAATGACTTTATACACTGGAGCCCTTTTCTTCTTTCTCTTCCAGATTGAGTGTCTCATCCCAGACAATGGGCTCCTGCCTACATGAGTGTTCAACTGGGATAAAGCCACTGACTTTAGCACACGTACTCCATCGTGACTGAGAGGCGAAGTTGGCCTGTGATATACAAGCTTTAATGGAATACAAGCCAGGGAAGAGCATGCAAGTAAGCACCATTTTTAACTCCTTAGCACAGTTTGTGTTTGTATCAGCCCTGACTCATGGTTTATATACATAGAGTGTATATTAAATATCGCTGCACTTGCACTACATGTATCTATTTGAGATAATTATGGCTATTGTAGTACTGGTGGGACTTACAGTCTTTAATGCATTTATGTTCACAACATCTGATAAAGAGAGGAAGTATTTTTATCTGTATATTATATAGAGGAAACTGAAGCCTAGATAATTTTTTGCTAGACCAGAGAACTGAACCTGGATTTTCCAAGTTGAAAGCTATCACTCAGCCTGCTGGTCTGTCTTGATATAAGCAGCACAAATAGGCAGAGAATAGCATTTATTGTAAATTGGGGATACTGAACTACTTGGTCGTGATACAGCAGACATGATAAATTGCTTACTGTAAAGTAAAGTGCTTGGGAATTGTCATGTAGCTATGGAGAGGCTATGCTATTATTAATGATGCACAGGGCATATATTTCAGCTTATTCTTCCATATCCATATTGACTCTGAAGTGCAAACAATAATACAAACTAGATTTTGCCAGTAAACTAACAGTATTTATCTGGAGGATAGAGCAGAAAGAGAGAGCAGAGCCCGATTTGTGCCCAATTCTCATGTGGTGGCCTGCCTGCAGATGGAGGTGATCCAAGAAGGGGATAGAGGAAATGTTAATGTTATTTAGTTGTCTGATGAGGATTCACAGAGACAGGCTCTTGGTTGAGCCCTAGGAGATTAACATGTGATGAAAATGTGCATCAGAGTCAGTAATCATACTCAGATCTGCTGTGCCAGTATCACAAGCTCACCTCTTCTCTCTGTAATCATCCAATAATGTACTTACTTTGCCATCTGAAAGGTCAACGATTGGTTCGATGCATGGAAAGGAGATGCCTGAAGTGAAGGTGTTGAGGAAGTGGGAGCTTTATTCTGCTGTCTGAGAGGTCATTCTTTAAAGGAGAAAGGAGATGTCTCCAGTTCAGACATGTTCTTTTAGCAAGACCAGAGATGTCTATGAGTAAAATAACTGGCTTTTCATTTCCAAGAGCGTCTAGTATGTGAATGGGACAATTCATATGAATTTTGCTATTGCACAAACATAAATCTAGAGTGAGTCATTTAAAGTTAGTTGAGATACGTGGCCTTATTGGAGAATAAGAAAATATTACACAGTTGTCTAAAACAATGGATTTCATCAGAAAGATCTTCTTCCACAATGAGATCATGGCTTGAAGATGAGTGCAGATCGGTCTTCCAAGTTTTATTTTATTTCATATATTGTTTGATATGGTACTGTATTTCTTTTCAATTTAACAGCAATTCTCACTCGTACAACTATTCTAAATAGATTTTTAGATTTCCCTATTACCTTGGTAGCCAGATTTAAATATCAAAACCTGAAGTTTTCATTATTATTAAAAATATAAAATTCATCCAGTCTGTTTATTTTGTACAGTGAGGTGAGTAAAACTGGGTGTGAAGTCACAGTGTGGTAATAGGCTAATTATTGTTTGGAGGTTCTTCTAATATACTTATGGCCAGTTGTACTGAAGATATATTATATTACAGTTGTTCGTGGCCATTTTATCATGTACTGTGGATTAAGGAATATTCTATTCTATCCCATGGATTAAAAAAACCCCATGCTTTAAATTTTTAGAGGGAAAAAAATGTCTATGAAAAGGCATAGTTTGATCCTCTGGGCAATTTATACTCTTCTTGACATGATCTGTAACTTCTTGATGCACATCTTCTATCTCCTTCATAAACCATCAGTGGAATTTCCAGAGACAAAAGAGTCCTCGTTCTAATTCATTAGAATGAATGAACCAGTAACTCACTTGAAGTTGGCCACATGTGGCATAGGCAGCATATTTACACAATACCAGAGCACGCACTTGAAGAACAAGTGTCTTCCATGAAAGCGACCTCCTGAAATGCTTTCCACAGTAAAAAAAAAAAAAAAAAAAAAAGACACATTTATAGAGTTAAAATAATTCATAGGGAAAAGAAAATAATAGGCTTAGGGAAGTGAGAATAGAGACCTATACACTTACAGGACCTTCCATCTAATTGCCTATAAATACTCATCTTGTACATCTTACCCACAACAGAGCACGGTCTCTGACAGTGTTACAAGCCTGGATGTCAGCTGCAGAGCTCAGCTGCTGTTTGTAAATGGTCTTAACTGTGCTCTTGATTTTTCTGTGCTTACTGTATATAGTTTTGTTTTATTGGCACTGTACTGTAAGCATATTCTGCACTATGCAAATATAAGAGCTGAGAAGCATATGGGCCGAATCCTGTAACACTCACTCAGGCAAATGTCCAATTCACTTGATGGGAACTTTTACTGAGTAAGCAGTAGGAACAGACTCTTAACTCCATCACATGCCTCTCAGGTACGACAACAGACATTGGTACTTTGCAAACAAGGAAAGGAAGGGTATAAGACCCACTACTGTGGGTAGATGCTCAGTTCTATCCTCCATAAGCCCTGAGATCTACTGAGTTGCTACAAAAGGCATAGTCAAGGTAGAATGACTCTCTCCGGCTTTTAACATCCTGCTAAGAAAAAAGCTAATAAAGACCTTTATAAGTGATAATACTTCTCCATCCCTACTCTGGATGGATCGTGGCACCAGCAGTGGAGATGTCTCAGTCAAAGCAGACTAAGTTCAGTTGCAGATATCTTTAGAGTGAGGAGGAAGAGGAGGGAAATGCTGCTCTTTTATAAAGAGCCCATGTGATTTCTGCTCAGGAGCTTTGTCAGAAAGATAGAACAACTCAGAGCTCACACAAAAGCTTACCTTCTTATCTAACTCCAGTGTTGTCTACACTGCCCATGACAGACTGATAGATATCAAAGAAGGTGGATTTCTTTGATCTAGCTACCATGGGAACCAGTGTACCAACAATGCTTGTAGTACAGACTTCAGCACAAGTCCAAAAGGGAACCTGGCTACGCACTTGGAGCTGCTAAAGTGACCTGAAGATTGGGATGTGTTTTTCAGTGCTAACATCATCCCTAATAGCTAGACTAATGTTAGCAGTGGTACCCATATCTTCCTTTGTCCTGCAGCCATATCCTTTCAGCAGTGCCTGATTGGAAACTTAAGATGCAGCCCTCACTCACACGCCTCATCTTCATGTACCTTTAAATCAGAATGGTTAATTCAAATAGAAGCTTAAAGGTCAAACCCTCCAGACCTAGTTTTGCAAACCCTTTTGTACTTGTTTTTAAACCTTGTCTTACAAAAAAAAAAAAAAAAAAAAAAAAAAAAAAAAGAGTAAGAAAGCTATTCTCATCAGGAAATGTTGGCAAAAAGGGTTTAATTACAGAAATCGTTTTGCTCCCTATGGAGAAAGCATGAAGAATGGCATATTTCCACATTTGAATTGCACATTCATCAAGAAAAGAGTGATTTCCCCTTAAGAATGTTCTGGAGGAGTAGAAAAGAGCATTGAACCCTGGGGTGTGTATTATTTTATAGTCTCTGAAAGGCAAATGGTTTCACTTCCATTGATTAAAATATATGAGTTTTTCCCTCTGGATTAGTCCTCTGGAAGTAGAAAAAAAAATATGAGTTTTTCCGTCTGGATTAGTCTCCTGGAAGTAGAAAAAAAAAAAAATATCTTTAGCAGTGGCTGTCAACTAGTGCAGCACCTCGTGGCAAAGGGCTTACCTAACCAACCAAAGACTCTTCTGCCACTGAACTTCTTTAGCAAGAAACCTTTGACCACAGCAGATGTTGCTTCTTACTTTGCTTGATGAATGGGGACTTTACGGTGGGTGTTTTCATTGCTTTCTTGGAGCAAATGTCAACATGGAAACACAGCCCAACATCGGGACTATTAACTACTAATTTGAGAGTCAGCTCCAGGACTTGCTCTCCTGCTCTCCTAGCACACAAGGTCTAATAGGCTTATGCATTAGCCTTTTCAATCACCTTCTTGTTCCACAGATATAGCTTCTTTACAAATTCTCCAAAAAAAGACTATTTGGAAGACAATTTGACTTAATATTCTCTGTTTGCAAGGAGCATTTCAGCTGCACGGAGCTACTGTGGCGCAGGACACAGGCACAATATGGCAGGCTGGTGAACACTGACATTCTGAAATGCACATCTTCATAAAATATGCTTCAAATCAGTATGCAGCACACTTCTGCAACCACAGTAATTCCCTGTAAATTGAAGCAGGGGGATTTTCCTAAGCAAAGTCATTTTTTCCCCATTAAATTGCTATTGTTCTTTTTTTTTTTTCTTAGTTCAAGAGCATCATTGTCTAGTTGAGTCAACAGGGAAAGGCCAATTACACAAACAGTGCTGATCTGTTAAACTTCGATTTACCAACCAGAATTCAAACAAACAGCATTCTACTCCACACTTGGATTTATTAGTTTTATTTTGATAATGTTACTGAATAAAATAAAATTAAAAAAATAAAAAAAAATTAAAATAAAATAAAATAAAATAAAATAAAATAAAATAAAATAAAATAAAATAAAATAAAATAAAATAAAATAAAAGGCTGGAGTGAACAGGTGGATTGAATGGAAGAATTTCAAAACTGCAGGAAAGCGCTGCAGACAAGTAAGAGCACTAAGAACAAGAAAAAGCAAAAGTTATATGCAATTGGAAGTGAAGATGTTCCATTTCCTTTCTAAAATCAAATGCAAACTGCTCATGTGACTGATTTAGTATTGAACAAGAGAGGGAAAATTGCTTCTTGGCATTTAAATGGAAATGTTTCTTGTTCAGAAATTTTGGAAGCTTGCATACTGTATGATTTTTGAAAGGCTTATACAATTACCATTGAATTTGGATGAGGTCTATTCCTAACAATATATATATTTCTCAATTAAACTTTGCCCTTCCAGAGACCTAAATTACCTTTGTCGAGAGTCTAGATTCCTGATGTGGAATATATTCCAGAGGCAGCAAGACCAATGCAAATGTATTTCATTTTTAATATGTATGACTGAAAGAAAATCCCAGTGAACAGCAGCAGCTATTTTGCACAGCAGACCTTTATGTTGAGAAATCTGCTGTTTAAGATTGCGTTCTGATTTGCTGTGTGCCTTTTTTACCCTGATTTCTGGATTTAGAATAAAACACAATCTTACCTCTTGCTCTCCACAAAGGCTAGAAATTTTAGGACAAGGGGAAAAAAAAAAAAAAAAAAGGAAGACAGAACATAGCAGACTTGCACCTGGCTGATTTAAAGGTATGCCATGAAGAGGACAATTCCCATGTAGCTCAAAGCACTGCATGAAGTACTGCAGTCCATTATGTTCAGCACTCTTCTTACAATGCAGTTTTAGGGCCTGATCCAGTATTACTCCGAGATTTGTGGTGCCAATATAAGCCATGTAGACGCTGTTGCTGAAAAGTTTTCTAAGAGTAAATTTTGAGGAGGGACTTGGAAACAGAGAAATATCATTTGGTGAATGATAAAATCATAGGCTGAGTGTAAAAGGCAACAGGGGATGAATCCTGGCAGGGATAAGTTATCAGGGACTTGCCCAAGGTCAGGCAGCGAAGCAGTAGCAGGGCCTGACATTTAACAACACCACAACCTTTTCTTTCTTCAGACCATGTTGAATAGCAGCATTAAATAGCCCTAATTTCCTATCACTGCAATTTAAAATCAAAACAAAGCCCCCCACGAATATTTTAAAGGTAGAAACAGGTAGCATTGATCTTCCTCCCAAAGAAGTAACCTTAAATTATGCAAGTGAAATCTTGCAGGCCTTCTTCCTGAGAATTTGATTTTGATTACTAAATAACACAATTATATAGAATAATAATCGTTATTAATAATAATTATTATAAAAAAATAAATCTCCTGACACCACAGTGGATAATGTTCCTTGAGTCCAAAAGCAAGATACTATGCAAGTTACCTAACCAGGGACAAGGGAGGAACAGAAGTTTCCCCCTCCTCATCACATGTGCTGAAACTGGAACCCACCTGGCCCCAAGAACAGAGAGAGGCCTACCAAGGCCAAGACATGAAGGTACCACTTGAGGCAGCTCTCCATCCCATCCTCGTACCTGTCCCAGTTCCCATCCCATTCACATGTAGAAGCCAGCGCCTATCCCATCTCATCCCCATGCCTATTCCATACCTATGCTCAACCCAAGCCCAACCTATGCCTATTGCATGAGCAAGTACATCCTCCCCTCTCCGTATTACCTTGTAATGTTTATGTCCACACCCAGCGTATCTTATCGTGCCCATACCTATGTCCATGCTCTTGTCCTTCCCATACGCATCCTCTCCCCATTCCATGCACATCCCCTTTCCATGCTGCATCCATGTCCACTTTCTCCCCATGCCATGGCCATGCCCATGCCTATGTCCATAGCCTCCCCATGGCCATGTTAAACCCAAGCCTTCCTTATGACCTTCCCTTCTCCATGCCCACGCCATGCCCATTCCCATCTCATGCCAATGCCCATCTCCTCCCCATGCCACCACATGCCATGCCCATGTCTATGCTCAAATCCTTCCCATGTCACGCCCATATCTATGTTAACCACTACCCCATGTTTGTGCCATGATCATGTCATGTCCTCCCCTGTCCCATGCCATGTCCTTGTCCTTGCCATGCTGCTACCCCTACCAGGTCCTCCCTATGTTTCTGACGTGCCCATTTCTATGTCTACCCCTGCACCCATGACTACGCCATGATTATGGTATGCCCATGCCCATGATTATGTTCCCCTTTGCCTCATGCTTATGCCATGACTTGGCCATGCCCATGCCCTTGATCATGTCCATCTCCTCTCCACGTCCATGCCATACCCATGTCTATGTCCACTCCTGCCTCATGCCTATACCATGACTATGACATGCCTATGCCTATATCCCCCCCTCCCCCATGCCTATGACGTGACAATGCATGTTGTACAGATGCTCATCTCCTCCCCATGCCATGCCACTACATGCTACACCTATGCTCAACTACTCCCCCTGCCATGCCAAGCCATGCCATATTGCCACATCTCCGTGTCTATGTCCCCTGTCCCCCTGTTCCTGCACCATGACCATACCATGACCACGTGCATATCTGTGTCCCCCCAGCCCCATGCCTATGCCATGACAACATCATGCCCATGCCCACGTACTCTCTGTGCTCACACCATGCCCATGGCTACGTCCTCCCCACTCTGTGCCCGTGCCTGTGCCCATTTCATACTGATCCATGCCTGTCTCATACCCACCCCCCACCTAATCCTCATGCCTCTTCCCACCTGAAACCCGTATCAGTGTCGTGCCCATCGCCATGCCCACACCCGGGCTGCCCCGGTGCCCAGGCCGAGCCGCGCCGGGTGGCCGGCGGCGCGCGGCAGCCGGGCCGCATGTGTGCCTGTCATTCCCAACCCGGGAGCGCCGGCTCCTGCCTCCCATTCATGTAACCTGTGTGTGTCTCTCTTTCTCTCTCTGTGTGTAACAGAGAGAGGGAGAGAGAGAGCGAGGCAAGGAGAGGAGGAGGAGGAGGGGGGGAAGCTTTAAATAAAGCCTTTGGATTGCAGCTGCTTATTTTGGGCAGTCCTACCAGGGACGATTTCTGCCAGGAAAGAAGCTGGACCAGTGCTTTTTTTTTTTATTATTTTTATTAATTTAGATTTTGATTTTTGGGGGTGGCGGTGGTGTATTGCCGAGCTGCCTGCTGCGATGAGCTCCGGTGCCTGGCTGTAGTTGCCCACTTTGGGAACCCTGGACACATAAGTGGCATGTCGGTGGGGGGAAGCCTGCAGACATGGTAAGCTTTGCTTTTTGCTCTGAAAAGTGCATTTGTACGATCGCCTTCCTCCAATTTTCCCTTCCCCCTTTCCTCTTCCTACCGAACAGCCAGGCGCACGGGTTGGGTCTGGGGAGAAGCTCCCCGAATCCCTGCTTTTCCCTCCCCACCATCCCTCCCCTCTGCCCAGCTTGCCTCTCCCCTCGCATCCCAGCCCTGCTGCTCCCTCCGCACACAGTTTGCAGCAATTCGCAGAAGGCAAAGATGCTGCTGGAGGCTCCTGGCTGGGGCGGTAGGAACCAGGCACTATCAGCCTGGCAAGACCTTGCTTCAGGGTGTGTTTGGGGTGGCTTCTCCCATCCAACCCCCGCAACCCTTCTTTCTGCACCCCGAGTGGTGCGGCTGTGCTGAGAGGCGGGGGGAAGGAGGGGGTGTGGGGGGGAAGGAAGCAGTGCAGATTTGGAGGCACTGGAGCAAGGAGGGAGCTTTAAGATCAATTGGTGTTATTTATGTAATAGTAAACGCGCCGGGGAGGCGAGGAGGGCAGAAATTTTTTAAAAAATAAATAAGTGCCTCGGTATTTCTCAGCTGCACAAAGCTCCTTTTGCTCTGTCTGAACCCTCCGCCCCGTCCCTGTGTCCTGCTGCAGGGTGGTGCGTGGTGGGAGTGTGTGTGTATATGTGTGTGTATGTTTACATTTGGCTCTGTGATAGAGTCAGGGATGTGGATGTGGATGGGGGCTCCCATTTTCCACGGGAGGATGGGTTTACCTCCAATAAAAAGAAGAAAAACACGCTTGACTGCAACTTGAGTGACAATTCTGTTTCTTAGGCATTAAATGTTAAAGCCCTGCTTCCAGCCATGCCCTGTCAGTATTAAAAGCTCCCTCCAAACAGTGTGGCATTGGAAAAAAGATGCTAGAGTGCCTGGGAGAGATACAGTGGTACAGGCTCGTGCTTACATTCTCAGCAATTTGCATTTTGAAATACAAAATTTGGCTGTTGAACATAAAAGCAGGCTGCTACAGTTGTACCACTACAGTGGTAGTTGTTTTGATTTAAAATATCTTTTTCTTGGTCTACAATATCTGGAATATTTCACTTTGAAATAAGTAGTAGTTAAGGCATGACAAATCTTTAAAAAATAATTTTAAAAATCCTTAAAGTATTCATGAGGCAGTATGTATTTACTTTTTCATACCATGACCATGCTTAGAAATTTGCAATGCTTACATCTATCTAAGCACATGATTTGAAACAAAATAAAACAAAACAAAACACAGCAAAAAGCCCAAACCATATCTATGCCACAGTCTTCCTTGTTTTATGGGATACGGAGTCTGTAATGCGTATTTCATACAGCCAAAACAGAGCTAGCTAAATACTTATTGACTAGATGGACAAGACCTTTCTGTGTCTTGAATGCATTTGCTTATAACTCTTCCAGGAAAGTTCAATTCTTTATGATTAAAAAAAAACCTCAAACAAACATCAAAACTCTGAATCAAACTATAAAGTAATCTCTCCACCTCCACTCTGTTTTCCTTCTTAACTTTTTGCAGTGAAGTCTCATCTTGAGTTTATAGTTGCATTTTTTTAATTATTTTTTTTTTTTCCTGAGAAAAGTCCTGTGTGAAGGGAGGGACATAAAATGACAAAATGAGAGCGAAGCTTTGAAGTTGGAAGTTGTTTGCGTGCCTTTTATAGGTAAACTTCTGTTGTAGCCTGGCAAATTGTTAGTGTGCTGCTCACTGCTCTGAGGCGCGGGAGTTGGGCAGGGGAACTTGGCAGATCCCAGCCTATCCCAACCTGATTTCTTTCTGCTTCGCTGACCCTAATAAAATTGCTTACTAGTAGGGTGGCCCCTCCCCTCCTATGGAAAGTGCTCTGCTCCTAACATGTGCGCCATATGTGCCTGCAATACCCAAGGTTTACCGTGTATGCCTATACTATGCCAGCAGTCCGCGTATGCCAGCCTCACGCTGGGTCCGGCGAGGGCAGAGAATCTGCCGTCAGAAACCCCAACATCTCCCCTGTTTACTGGGGGAGGCTGAGGCTGAGCCAGTGATTTGTATTTAATTTATTTCATTGGCCTCTTCAGAGCCAGGCACCTCCCACTTAGTGTCTCAGCCTGTAGCACTTTTGTAGGCTTGGGTGGTAAAAACGGAGCGTGTGTGTGTATATATATATATGTATATTTTTAGCATGCTGTGTGTGTGTGGTGGGGGGCATAAAGGTAGGAAGACGCCTCTCTGCGTCTCTATTGCACTGTTTTGCAGTGAGACAAGCCTTCAAAGCAGCTCGCTTGGCTCTGCCTGAGTTACGAGGCTGTAGGAATTTGCTGGTTTGTGGCCATTGGGAGCTGCCCTTCCCTGCTAAATTCCCAGCTCCCAGCCTATGCCACGCTACTGGCTCGGTCCTTGCTGGTGCAGGGCTGTTTTGTGGCCATGAGGATTCCTTCCTGCCACGATCCCTTAAGAATGTGACTCCCAAGCCAGCGCATGGGCAAGGAAAATTCAGGTCTGTGCTGGTTTCCAGCAGGTTTGGGAATGGGGAGGGGAAAGTGAGGTCGTGGTGTGTGGCCAGGCGTTTCCCAGGCATGTGAAAATGTTACCTGGGTTGTGCTTCCCCCAGAGAGCAGGACAACTGCTCTGTACCGGACCACTCTGGGAAGGGGGTCTGCATCCCCAGCTGGGGCAGGGAGAGGAGTTGCCTTTGCAGACAACCTGTTTCATTTTTTCCCCCTTTTACCTCCCCAGAGGTCACCAGAATTGGGAATTACTGCCACTGTACTGAGATGTATTATATTTCTGCAGGGACTCCTGCCTCTGTGCCTCACCCTCCTCTTCTGTACATATGTGCGTGCATGTGTGTTCATCTTTACAAGGGGAGATTTTCAATTTATTTCTCATTTATTTGTGTCATCAGGAGAAAAAAAAAATCATACTTTGATGGAGAAGGAGTGTCTTTGGTGTGGCAAGAGGTTCTCAGGCTGATCTTTGGCAGGGGAAGAAGGAAATAGCAAAAAAAGGTGCACAAGTTCACTTCGTAGTTTCATTTTTTATTAACAATGGGTCCTAGTTAGAAGGGTTTTCTAGGGAGAATTTGTCTTCCCTGAGGATGAGGAAAAATCAGAGAAGAGAGTAAAACTGCTTGTCTGCTTTTGGTTGGGGAGGAAGGAAAAATACCCCCACCTCCCTCTGAATGATTTATTTATTGTATAGATGGAAGAAGGGAAATATTACTCTGGTTTCACTGGGTCTGGGGCAGGGCTGATATTTGCACTGAGAAAATTGTGGGATTTTGAAACCCTCGTAGCTTAATTATTTTCCTTGACTCATTTAAATTAGATGCTTTCCTTTTGTTTTGGTGAGCAGATAATACACTGGCAGGGGAAAATGGTGTTCTCTTTTGTTTTACAAAGTGAGGAATATTTTTGCTTTTATTTCGTTTGATTGGTTTCCTGGAGAGCATAATAACTAAAATGTTATTTCGTTCCCTCTACATCATGTACACTATTCCAATTAAGAATCCGCTCTCATTATTTTTAATCTGGTAGTTTACCATTTTTCACTCAAGAGAATAAAACATTGAGTTCTTGCACTTTAAAAGAGCTTAGATGCTTAAGCAAAACTATCTTTTCCATTGGAAAGTCATCTCCAGTGCTGTTTGAGTTCCCGCTTCACTGGTTCATTTTCTGACAGAATCACATCCTTGCAAGGAATAGAGCTATGATCTTACGTAACTTGATGTTTCTAGATAAAAAGTTACAAGTATTGCAGTAATACGGTGATGAGAGAGATTTGGCAGGAGGAATGCTGCACGACATATGTGATTTCTTAGGATTTTATATCAAGGAGGTTTAAAATACTTATGGAGAGAAAAAGAAGAATTAAAAAAGACGAATAAACAAAAAATTGCTCATTTGATATCTTCTTTAACATCACTTTCTCTTTTTATCTTATCTCCAGAGTCACTTGAGACTTGACTTTTTCTTTCTTAAAACAAACTCTCCTGTGTTTAAGAAATGTGTAATCGTAATATCAAAAAGTGAAATTCACTTTCACTCAGATTTGATTCAAGGAAATGAAACTCTGTTAGTCAATGTCAATTCAGATTTAAAGACTGGCTGATCCCTGCCCTGTTACAAAGTCTATCGGCGTAGCTTGTTGTAACTAAAAGCTAAAATATTCTGGTTTTGATTTAAACTGACAGGCTGGCATTGCCAGGTGCTTTGACAGAGTAACGTGCACCACTTGCCAGTGAATTGGGTATTCATAGATCCTTGACCAATATGTTTCAGAGAAAAAATGTTGTAATGAAATATTTTTTTAAAAAATGCAAATATATATGTATTTCCTTTTTGCTATAGAATAGAAGGAAAAAGAATTATCTTACATCTTAACTGTGGTTTATACCTTGAATGTGGTGCTGTAGTGTGGATATAGGATTTATATTTTTACTCAGGAATAAATACATGATTTGCATTCTTCTGTGCCATTTCACCATCGCTGTGCTAATAGTTAAATAGCTTTCCTACAAATAGCTTTTTTTGTTTGCCAGCTGTCCTGAATCAGTCTTCTTGGAGTATCTTTAAATACAAAGTTGAAATCTGAATAGGAGAACATGTTTCCTTGACTATGGGGGGTAACAAACACTTCTTACAGGAAGTTCAAATTTCTTGGAAGTTTGAGCCTTTCTCGCCAAAAACCTTATGCCCTTATACCAAATTGCTGTGAACGATGCTCTTTGTGCTGCAGGGGGATTCAAACTTCATCACATATTGTCCTGCTGGGTATCAGCAGAGGTTATATTTCTCTTGAATGTAGCAATGTTCATGAAAGCAGCAGACACGGAAATCTGTGTTCTTCCAGTGTGTTGGCAGCCAGGAGGAGGAAAATGCACTATGAAATGGAATAGGACTGACAGTTAAGTTTCCTATTCCAATTAAGACTTGCTTTTTCGGATGTGACACATCCTTATTTTTTTGAAAGGAAGAAGGGAAGAAGAGAGGAGTTGCTGATGGTCGATTTAGGTAGAGGAGCTTGCTGAACCGCATTTATCAGTCTGTTTAAATGGGGATGATAGAGTTAGATTTCACTGATACCTCCTTTGGCTTTAGTGAAACCGTATTTACTACAGTCTAGGAAAACCACTGCAGTCCAGAATCCTGCCTCGCTGCCATAACTGCCGCTAAGGCACCGGTGGCAGATGTGCTACCCAGGCAGCGATAGCAAACGTTAAAGCAAACGATGTGTAGCTGCCCATTGATTTAGGTTTTAGGTGATTATTCAGTGTAGTTTTCTCTTTAAACACTGAATAGAAGCTGTATTGCTTTCCTGTTCGTTTGCTTACGCACACTGAGCCTTTAAAGTATTCTGGAGGTTGATCAGTTAAACAAGTAAAAGTTAGAAAACAGAAGGATTATCTCTTACTCTGTGTTATATATGCAATAAGGGCTCACAGGCTTTGTCTTCTGCCTCTCAAAGTTCAGTAAGCGCACTGAAAATCTTAAGACCACTTAAAACTTTTCAGTGTAGGGCTGTGCCTTCTGGGGAATATTGGGTCCATGCATAAAATAAGTCTTGATCTTCTATACTACACTATATGGAGGGAAAGAGGAGCCAGCATTAATTTCGTGAGCAGGAGTATCTTCAAGTATAATCTGTCCACATGAAAGCAAAGTCTTAGAGGCCACCAAGTCATAAACCATCTCGTCCTCAGTGTTGTAGACTTAAATCATCCAGTCCTATAAATGAATTGAACTTCTAAATTTTATAAAGGAAATTTTTCAGTATTCTGCCAATTCCTTTTGAACTGCCTCTGTGTCTCTGGATGCCAAAAAAACATTTCATCCTCGCCTATGTAATGTAATGACAAATAGGACAGGAGAGTGTGGTTCACCAAAAAGCCTTCAGAAACAACTGCCAGAAGTAGTTGAAAAAAACCTGATGGAACATGAGAGATGCTGGAATTTGCTTCCTGCTTGTTGATACACACAGTATTGGCTGCTTGGGCTTGGTGCCACACAGATCCCGTCAGCCGGGAACAAGCAAATGTTGTTATTTCTAGAAAATTGCCCTTTGTGTGACTGGGTTTAAGGTGTGATCAGCTTTTTTGTGTTGGCACACATTTTTGTGCTAGAAAGCAGAGAACAGTCTCAAGAGTCAATCTCACGATGCACTGTCTGTTCCTGCAGAGAGCCGTGATCAGGCATTACTTGAGATGCTAAAAGAAAGCAAAGTTCACATGGCCTTTAGTCGCTGTTGTGGGCATTTGACACGTAAGCAGATCAGACTCTGAGGTATCAAGACAGTCATCCAGAGGTTGCAACATGCCTAAGTTCAGCACAATTATGGAATATTGGGTTGAGGTGACTTGTCCAACATTGCCCCCAGTCTCAGGGCATTGTGTGGCTGCCATAATCTGAAACACATTCGGCCTCATTCCTCTGTCCTCTGCTTAGTCACTACAAACCTTTCAGCTCAGCAACGTGTGAGACAGGGATCGTAAACCTCATCTTCTGCTCCTCATTCTCACTGCTTCGTCTCCAGGCTGGCTTGGATAAAACACGGTCGTGTGATTAATGACTGAATCATAATGAAGGCAGGCAGGGTGCTTGATTCAGGCAACTTTCATTGTGGTTTTTTCTTAAATTTTGGGTCTCAAAAATATACTTTTAAATCTTACTTTTGGTCTGTTAGTCTAGGATTTGTTGGATTTTTATATATTTTTTTTAAGTCTTGCAAAAAGTAGTAGCTTTGTCAGATTGCATCATTTTGACATGGGTCAGTTTTGGCTTAAATTAACAGATCATCATCACTTGGTTTAACAGAGTACTCTGCTCCCCTAAACAGATCCTTCTCAGTCCATCCCATTCAGTCTGGTCCTCTCCTCATCTCCTGCCTCTTGTAGCTCTATTCTACAATCACGTTTTCATCCCTCTAATCCCTACTCTGCAGGTCTCTACCCCAGTTTCACTCAGCTCCTCCCGGCTGGGGATCATGTTGAGAGCGTCTTCGTATTCAGCTCTGATACTTGGATGCAGATGTGGTACGTCCCACAGCACAAAGCGTCTTGTTTAGTCCCACACAGGTGGAAATTTAAGTGATGGAAGCTGGCAAATGTGTACAAATGCACCCAGGAGCATGTAGCAACAGTGTTTTTATCAAAGATGTCAAAACTTGGCCAAATTCACACAGATTCACACAAAATTCATTAAAAGAAAACCAGTTCTCTCCCAGGCAAATTTCAAGTCCTTCCTCTAAAGTCCTAGATATCCCAGAGGAGGTTTTAGAGAGAAGGCTGAAGGCATTTTTTTAACATGGGTAAAACAACATATTTTTCCCTAGCCTTGTTCTCAGAATCTGCTGAACTGTTTTGACTGAAATTTTCCAAAAACCTTCACCCTGAGGCAGACAGCTGGCATGGAAATTTTCAGCCCAAACAATTTGCTTAGCATAGTTATGAGAAACTGCAAATGCTGTTTTATTATTAAAGCTGCCTTGCTTTTCCCGTAATTGACAGCACTACCAACTTTGCCTTTCCCTAATAAACAGATAACTTCAGATTTTGTTACAAACTAATTTTGTCTTCATGTGTTTTATAGATATTTTTATATATTGAAAATCTATTATAAAACTGACACGTGCATTTCAGCATATGCTGGCAGATGATGGAATCTCAAGCTTCCTGGAAACAAAAGCGAATACGATTAATGAGAATCCCACAAAGCTGCATCAAAGCAATAGGACATTGCAGGATTTGTAGAATGGGATTAAAACCAAAGAAATCTCAGGAGGTGTTATAGTGACAGAGCAATCACACAAATTCGTCTGTATAACACCTTAGGGTTCATGGTCCTTCTGACCAAAGTATTCTGATTTAATATGACAACATTCTTTTGTAACAGCAACCGTTACTGAAAGAAAAATACCAAAAACAAGCCCCCAAAATGGAAAGAGCAGATACTAGTATTTTTTGTGTGATCAGCTTTTGCGTTTTTTTTCTTTGTCATTGTAGGTGACCGCTGAGGCTGTAGTTTTACATCAGAGCCAACCTCAGGACCCATTGCTATGGAAGGAGAGGGCTCTGTCTCTCCCCTTCTCTTCTGCTCCCAATGTCCTCTCTCCCCGGCTCCTGTCCTTCTGCTCCTTCAGAATATGTCTGATGGTTTAATTCATCAACCCAGGAGAAAACTAGTTCCATCTTTTGCTAGGAGATTTGTTGTGGTTATTGTTGTTTTTTTTTTTTTTCCACTGAGTTAGTGACTTACATTGAGTCAGTGTGGTAGGAGCATGTGCCGAGAAGGCAGAAAGAAGATGGTATAAACAGCTTTTTGGACGTGATGAGTTCTTAGGCTAGTCTTATGACCCAGGAGATTTTTCCTGGGTTGCCAACTGTCTGCAGCAGTTGTATCGTGATGATATGAAGCTTAATTATATTCATATTAAAATACAGAGTGTGCTTTTTCGTTAGACTCTTCTGTCTTCAGGACAGTCTTTTGGACCATCCTACTCAATGGGCACTGAAGTAATTGTCCCCTAACAATTTGCTGAATTATTCTTGAACAAAGTACGCAGTTGTGATGGCCACTTTTTGAAACAAAAAGTTTTAAAATTAAAAATAATGTGAAAAAGCCTTCCTTTTTTTGTTGTTTCGTTGTTTTTTTTTTCTGTTTTAAACTCAATTTTCTAATTTCATTAGGTGACTCCTACTTTTTGAGTTATAGGCATCATGATTTAGTAGAGTTTTGTTCTTCCAAAGTTTTTGTTGTTCATTTCCATGCTGAAAATCCCCGTTCTACTTCATTAGGTTAAGAGTTGGACTAGATGATCTTAAAAGTATTTTCCAGGCTAAATGATTCTATGATTCTATGATCTCTCCTGCAAAAGTCTTTCCATATTCCCAATAATATTTGCAGCCTTTTTCTCAGTCTTTTTTAGTTCTCCTATACATTTTGGAAATTGAGTTGACTGAAAAATCCTGTAACTTCAAAACAGAAAAGCATCATTAGCTTGTACAGCATCATCCCATTACATGTTTCCCCTTTAGTTGCCTATTTTTTTCCTAATCTATCCCAAGATTTTCCCTGCATGTTTGACTGGCATGAGCAAAGAGCCAGTATTTGTAGAGGGCATCCTATGGTGATTCCCAAGCCACTTTCCTATGCAGTAACAGTTAATTTAGAGTCCACATTGTGTGTGTATTGTTAGAACTGTTTTTCCCTTTATGTATTACTTTGCTTTTATTGACACTGAACTCCATCTGATGTTTTTATCACACAGTAAGTTACTCAGTATTGTGAGAGTAGGTTGTAGTGTAATGATTGGAGGCTTCAGGAGAGAATCAGAAAGCCCAGCAATAAAAAGGACTATCATTTTGACTTTTATTCTTGTCCTGGGGGTAATCTGAACAAAAATATAACCAACAAAATACACTTAATATCAAGTAAGAACAACCAGCCTGCCTGTCTTGTGACATCTGACTGTGAAGTTGTCTGTGGCTCAAAGGTTTTTCTTTCTTATCAACAGCAACTAACCAAATCTTTTTTCTTAATCTTTTTTTCTAACAAGCATCTGCCCTTCCCTCAAATAGCAAATTATGCCCCTTGCTTCATCCATGCTGGAGCACTTGAGTCCTCAACCAAGAGACAACTTAATGACCATCTTCTCACTGCCTGACATGTTTCCCCTGCATCTCCATCGCCAAAATTTCACTCCTTCCTATCCTAAAATCCATGTTGTGTTTATGACACCCTGCAAAGACATCTAGGATTTGGAAACTTTCAATACTCTTTTGCTTTAACATTTTTCTCACAAGACAATGTGAGCAGAAAAAGCCACCTGTCTGCCACTTAAAGCCCTACTTGCTGATGGGCATTTGGGTCTACCTGAACAGGGCTTGCTTTAGGGTTTGGGGTTTATAGGTTATTATTGCTCACGCTGTTCACAATATTACTAGGGACTGGAGGGGTGCACAAATGACTCATATAGAAACTAGAAACCGTTGCTTCCATCCCTGCATACCCCCCTATACGCTTTAAAATGTCATCTGTTTGTGGCTCACTGTGCCAAACACTGCCGATCGCGGGCTCCAGGGAGCAACATTATTGTACACCTGCATCACTTAGTTTTGTATTATTTCATACCTTCTGCATAATTAATGTTTTGTTGAATGTTATGTATTTCTTTATCTTCTCCTGAGATTATGACACAATAAGTGTCTAGTTGAGAACAAAGTAACAGGACAGAAGCTGATACTAGGGAAGAAAAGTGGGTCTTTTTGCAAGGTGGCATTCAGGGTGTGGGAATGGGGAATACCAGGAAGAGAGTGACATGTGCCAGCTCTTTCGGTGCTAGAGCTGGATTGCTGCAGCCAGTGCTTTGGTCTTCTCTGTGCAGTGAAGATAATTTGATTTTTTAAGTTTTCTTTGTTGGTTTTTTTCTCCCTTTCAGAACATGAAAGGCTAAAAATTCTGTAACATGTCTGTTGTGCATGAAATGAATATATATAAAAAAAACAGGGTACTTTTTACTTGTCACTTACTATTTTATTTCCCCACACCCAACCCCAGCAAAGCTGCTGATCAAATGTGTGTGTGTGTGTGGGCACATATTCTTCATCTGCGAATGTTCCTGTTTGTTTCTCACTCCTTCCCTCTGTTCAAATGAAAATACCTTGAGCTAACTTTACACACACTATCTAGCAGCTCACCTTGCATCATGTTTCCTTGAATATTTCATGAAGGCCTTTTTTAAAAATGTGCACTGATCTTGCAGACTGAGTGCTTGGAAGTGGACATTCCCAGAGACAAAGATTTTGGAGATAACAAAAGCCAGTCACATTGAATGTTGCTTGAATCCCCAAATCACCACAACGTTTTAACCTATGCTAGGGCCAGATCCAAGGATCATTACTGTTAATTCAAAGGCTCCTGTTGATTTTAATGGGCTCTGGATCTGACTTTTTCACTCCTGCTGTGGAACTGTGCTGGCTCCTCCAGTGTAGAAACACAAAATGGCCATGAAAATTGAAGGCTGGTTTGGAAATGGATGTCGTTTTGACTGCCAGACTAATTGAGCGTATGAGGCTGGGACGGTGATAGGTTTGGGGTTTTCTTGGTGTTTCCAAGTAAAAGTTCCTATAATGAAAACATGTAGAGTGGTGTTTTGTAACTATTTTTATACCTACATCAGACTTGATGTTAGTGGGTTTGAATTATTTAACATTTTTCTTCCTCAGCTGTCCTCTCCAGTGAGTTTCCATTGCAGGGCTGTAGGAGTTGGTGTGTAAGAAACAATGCAGGCAGCCTGGCATTGTCTGCGGCAGGGGGTGGGGGGGTGAGAAGGAGAGATGTTGCCTCTTTCTGCTTTGTTTCATTTCTTTAATCCTATTTTATCCTTTCTTTTGCTGGTGGGAGGATCGTCAGGCCAAGATATTAAATCATACTGACCAGCGTGGGCTGAAAATGAAGTACATGCCAGCAAAAACCAGAAATGGGGAGTTTTCTACTTAAACCACTGAGCACTAATGTCTGTCACATAGGAGGAGCCAACTATTTAACATTCAGTCCATTCAAAAAACATTATTATGTCCCAACGGTAATTTAAAATCACATCTGTTAGAACCATATGGGGGGGAAGTATTTTTTTTTTTTTTAATTTTTATTAAAGTCCCAAGTTATCATGTTTATAGGGTTATCTTCAATGTGGGCCTCTTTCAAAATTTCAGACTGACAGCCATGAAATACCTGGAACAAAAGAACTAAATGATTTGAACTCTTATCTTTTTCTCTTTGTGATTAATGTGTGGGCTTTTAGTGAATATCTGCAAGTAAGCATCCAGTTTTGAAAGGAAACCTTCTATAGATTGGGATCATGCCTCATGCCTCTGTTGTCTATAATCTGATATTTGTTTTTTCCAGCTGAGATGTTGGATATTTCACAGTTTTCTCCTTGCTGTTATTCCAGCTTTCCATTAACAATTCAGGTGACCTTTTAAAATAACTCTTTTGGGCAGTCAGAGCATCTTATTTTTACTTTGTGGAATTGCCATTGGATTATTCTGTCCTTAATAACAGAAGATAAATGTTTATTTTCAAAGCATCCCATCATTATTACCTGACCGGTGTGAACTGGCATAATCTTGAGATGCTTAAACCTAAACAGTGCTAAAACCACATCTGACATGGCTAGTGGAAGTTGGCTTCCCAGAATGCTCAAGAGAAAACATCTGCTGTAGGTCCCTCATTATATGGTGGGGAAAATGCTCTATGTCACCTCTACATTGAGTGCAATGCACTTTGCCATTGTGTGTACTTGTGTACTCAAGTCCTGATTCACCCCAGTGAAACATAAGCACCTGAGTGAATTGCTTTGAAAGAATAATTGGTGCCAAACAGTTGTACCTCCAGACTTCAAGCACAGGCGTTAAAGAAGCTCCT
The DNA here is from genome assembly GCA_013396935.1 of Baryphthengus martii. NCBI lineage: Eukaryota > Metazoa > Chordata > Aves > Coraciiformes > Momotidae > Baryphthengus > Baryphthengus martii. The sequence goes on from VWZK01019759.1 coordinate 67,224, forward strand.
TATTCCTTCACTCATGTCGTATGCTCTCTCTATCTGAGAAGAGTCTTCAATAAAATCTGGACAAAGCTGAATTCTCGAATGGCTGGCAAGCACCGACTTTCTCTCTGTGCTTGTTGAGACTACACACTCTGTAGTAGTAGGGAACATTTCCATTATGTTTCCCCTCTTCTGAGAAGTGCAGTTTTGGATGGTGATAGCAGGGAGAGTTGTGCTTTGGTTACGACAGTCAGGCTGTAACACCAAATACTAGTGTTCAAGCTGCGATCCCTTGTTAACTAAAATTGTGCATGTTACGTGATGAATTTAGAGCACTCTCAGACCGTATGCTAACACCCCGAACAAACAGCAAATAACTGCTCTGCTAAACCTTTTATATAAGTGCCAAATACTTAGTCTTCTGTACAGTCCCATAGAAATCTTGACCCTTCCTGGAAGTAATGGGTTTCCCTATGGAATGCATCCACACATGTTCACAGCATCAGCCTTTCTACTGTTTGTCCTTCACAAATAGGCTGAGTATCTCAAAGAGAAATAACCAGAAAGTAAAGAGATAAGTGTGGAGGTTGTTTTGTGAAGCCACCGTTCATGAGCTACACATCTTTCCAGTGGCATGACTTATTGTGCATCTCCCTCCAGCTGTGTTTTAAGCACTGAGTGATGAATTTCTTAGCTAAATAGGATGTTAGTGATCCCGATGTACCGAGCACCTGATGACTGAAGAGTTAAATATGCAGCTATGAATAGCATGCCTACTTTGATGTGATGCAAAGTACTGTAATTTTAGCTCTAATTAAAGTTTTGTTGTAGGCATGAAATATCTCAGACTTTCAGGAACATGTGTAAATCTCTAAAATTAAGCTGGTTTTTGTTGTCTGCGTGTTTTGGCACAGTTGTGCCATTGCATATGAAGTTTTACGAGTAGCAATATAATAAAAGATGGTTTTGCATGTCAATGAGCAGCACTTTTTGATTCATTTTGGGTTAATCAAGTGCCAGAGTTAAATCGGAATACGTTAATTTGTTCTTGGTTTAAAATGACACTCCGCTGTGCCCTGAAAAACTTGTGCCTTCCTGTAGTGAATTTGATGTTGAAAAGGTTTTGTGAGGTTGATTGCTTCCAGATAAGTGGGAAAGTAGCTATGCTGAAAAAAACCTTTCATTTGAATGATGTGCATGGAAAATGTGGGAAAAAAAATAAAGCTGCAAGAGAAGCAACACATTTCATGTTTTTGGCACAGTGTATTTCATATTCCTACTCCCTGTCCTTGTGTGATCCCTGATCGCTTGATGGATGAGAAAGATAATTGTTGATCATTTCATGAAGCTCTGCCAGTAACACATACCAAATATAATTAAACTTCCAAATTTATGCTTTTAAATATATTTTTTACCAAATATAGCAATTAACCACTTCTCTGTCAAAGCAGGAGGAGGAAAGGTGTTTGGGGTCCTATTTTCTAGCCACACTTAGTGTGATGTGTGGTTTTTCACTTTCAAAACAGTTCCCCATTTCTTTTAGATCATTTCACCTTTGAGATTTCATGGGAGTCATCCTGGAACTTCAGGAAATTTGCCACAAACGATGCTTTTGCTTGTTGGAATTCTTTGCATGGAGGAGTTGGACCAGGTCCAGCAATTCCTGTCTCACTAGGTAACTCACTGCAAGATTCTTGCAGCTGGGATGACGAATAAGGGAAATTTAATGTTGTTCATCTCTGATTTTAACCCTATGTCTCTGGTGTAGATTTCAGGCTAATTTCTCAGAGGAAGGCTTTTTAAAATGTCTGTTGTCAAGTTGATTCATTCCATCGGAGGTTGCAATTCTTCTGTCTATAATATGGGCAAAACATTTGATTGTGATCAAGTCTGAGGTATCTGTGATCTTACTCAAAAGGAGAATAGACTTTATCCTCTTCTCTAAAAAATGAGAATACCCAAGAAAATATAATTTTGGAATTACAGCCCTCAGCCAGAGAGACCATCTTTTAAGGGATAACAAGGGGGAATGGCGGATTGATATTAAAAGTTAACACCTGATGGACACTCTCAGCACAGCCTTTCCACAGCTGTTGGTCTCTGACTGTCCAGAGCCCTATTCCACTGGGACACACAGCACGATGCACTTTGCTCTCTCCTTGAGCATGAGGGCACGCTCCATTAGCTGACACTTGTTTTTACAGCATATGTGCTAGACAGCTTGGGCAGGAGCCGAACAACCCCCAGCCTGCAGATTGTGTCCCACAGGGCAAGTTAGCTGATCCCTTTTCTGTCACTGTTTCTTGGTCGTTGTAGAGACATCTCTCCCCCACTGCTTCATTGAAGGGCATGCTCCCAAGCCCACTTTGCCCAGTTACTTTAGTGTTGGTTGCACCTTAAATTTGAAACATAAATATAATGAAAGTTTGAATATCCTGATCAAACTACATATAGCTGTAGTTACACTGAATAGTATTTAAGGAGATAGTATGACCTTAATTAGTAGGTTAAAGGAGGGACATGGGGACTTCAACTCTGTTTGCAGCTCTGCTTTGTGACCCAGAAGTCACTTGCGCTTTTGTCCCTTAGTTTATCTATGCATAGAGAAAGTTTTCTAATGACTTCTAGTTATTTCCTCTTTGCCAAATCATTTTGGTGTTCTCATTCTCCCTTCCTTTAATATACCACTGCAGTGTCCTGTCAGCACTTGTTTCAAGCTACAGAAATTCAGTCCATCATTCTTCATACAAAATTATTGAATGGGAATCACATTTGCAGTCGAGCTGGGAAGTGGAAAGCCAGCTGACCTGTCTTTTGGGGCATTTGGTTTTATTAGATTCCTACATGTATTTACTTTGATCCCTTCAATGCTATTCTAGAAGATACAGGCCCGACTGTAAAAATGTCAGTTTCTCCAAACATGTGCAACAAAGTCCTTTCTAAATTTGTCAAATCTTCTCAATCACAAATCTATTGTTCTTTATAAGACAGCGAGCTGTTACTTCCACTTGGAAAAGGTTAGCCATTTAGCTGTCAGGAGCTTACAGGATCCATCACTCTGTAAAATGTGCTGTGTTTGGTATAGAGGCGTGTATCCTTTCTGTAGATCCGTATTCATCAGAGATTGACAATTTCAGAGCATGCACTTGACTTACGTTCAAATATATTGTGGGTAGGACATTTCTTGGCTGGAGAGTGTCTTATTCATACTTTAGTAGGAGTACTGAGTCCAACTCTTGAGTCCTCAGCCCAGGAGAGACATGGACCTATTGGAGCAGGTCCAGAGCAGGGTCACAAAAATGGTCACTGGGATGAAACACCTCTTCTATGAGGACAGGCTGAGAGAGTTTGGCTTCTTCAGCCTAGAGAAGAGAAGGCTCCAGGGACACCTTCTTGTAGCCTTTCAGTAATTAAAGGAGGCCTATGAGAAAAATGGAGACAAAGTTTTTAATAGAGCCTGTAGTGATCAGGCAAGGGGTGATGGTTTAAAACTAAAAGAGAGGAGATTCAGAGTAGATGTAAGGAAGACAGTGAGGGTGGTGAGATGCTGGCCCAGATTGCCCAGAGAGACGGTAGATGCCTCATCCTTGGAAACATTCAAAGCCAGGTTGGATGGGGCTCTGAACAATCTGATCTAGTTGAAGATGTCCCTTATCTTTGAAGGAGGGCTGGACTAGATGACCTTTAAAGGTTCCTTCTGATTAAAACTGTTCTATGATTCTATGACTCTGATTCTATCTTCTAGGAAACGGAAAAAAGGACATTAAGAAGGGAAAAAACACACAACAGATCTGGGTACAAAATCACTTCATGTTACTGCCCTCAGCTATTGGATTTCCCATTTTCTCATCCCAAGTATAGTCTTAAAAGAGGAATAATGTTTCAAAGATATCTCATATCCAACATCAAGATCTTAGATCCTTCTCCCAAGTAACTAGTGATAAGATGAGAGGAAATGGGCTTAAGTTGTACCAGGGGAGATTTAGATTGAACATTAGGAAAAAATTCTATACTCACAAGAGTGGTGAGGCATTGGAACAGACTGCCCAGTGAGGTGGTGGAGTCACCATCCCTGGAGGTGTTCAGAAAATGGTACTTCAGGACATGGTCATGATAATGTTGGGTAGATGTTTGGACTTGATGATCTTACAGGTCTTTTCCAACCTTAATGATTCTATGAGTCTATTAGCAGAATGTTAGCTATCTACTCCATTAAATCAGTTTAGAGAAGTATCCTCACATAGGGTATTGATAGGTGGCAACAATGTAGTTAACTTTCCAGCTTTGGTATCAGCAATGAGTCAGTGTTTTCTACAGGAAAACTAGAGTGGAGACAGATAACAAAGCAGACTAGTTGGAATACAAATAAAGATCTGCATTTCTAGATGAAAGCAAGTCCTTATGATGCCTTGATTTTTTCTCATTCGTTTTACAAAAGGAACATATGAAGGATGAAATCCAAACACACAGTTATTTTAACTGTTTGGTCAAGTACCACTTGTGCTCAGGCTGCTTTCTGCCTTTCTGACTGAAGGTGTTGGGAGAAGTATGCAACTGGGAGGTGGAGAAAGATTCCCTGAGCCTATAAGTTTTCTTTAACTTCAGATTGATCAGAGAAGCTGATGTGCTAAAGCCACACAAATCAGACAACATGCAAAAGGGTAGTATAGGATGTCTCAGATTCATTCATATGAAAAGATCCGCTCTTCAAACTGAAAGAGAAGGAAGCATAGGGGAGGGAGGATCCCAAGATAAGCTGATTAAGCTTACATGTTTTCAAACCTTGCTCATAACAATTGCTGCTTATTTAGACATCCTTTTGAGGAGCCATCCAGAAGAGAGGAAAAGAGTAGGAAAAGATTTTTTTTAAAAAGGTTAGCACAAGAAACCTCCATCTTTTCTTACAAGCTGCGCTGGGAGATATGATGAAGACAGATTACAAAAACTCCCCGAGGCAAACATGCCAAAATTTTTTTCAGTATCTGTCCAGTTAAAACATCTATTTAGTGAACCTATCCAATGCAGATGCCACTTTTCACTTTGATAAAGGACAGCGCTGGGGCTCTTGATGGGGACTATTACCTTGTGTTCACCAGGGAGCTGCTTACTAATAGAATTAAAGTGACCGCTGCAGCCTAACGGGTATCAAATCATTTTTCTACTCCTGTTTAACTTAGGGTAGACGTGGTGAGGGAAGGTTCCTTGTCAAAACTCATAGTGCTAAGAGTCAGAAAATCCTGTGGGTTAGGTTCCTTTCTTCTTCAGATCTCCTTGGCAGGAAGCTTGCATTGGCCAAGGCCCAGGGATTTCTAGCTAATAAATTATTATGTTGGAGGGACTGCTCACCCTGTAGCCATGCTAATTAGGTTCTTACCAGCAATTCAGGTCAGTTTATATTCTCGACGTTAATGTAGGACAGGCAAGTGGGACCACGTGTTGTAGTTTTTTTCCTATTTGCAAAACAAGGCAGAGTAACAGTTCGTAAGGAAACTCCTGTCAAATTCTGGGTTTTCAAAGTGTCTTTGGGGCAAAACTGAAATATGACTAGCTCCCTGTCATTTTTTGTTATTGGCTCTATATCTTGATTGTCCTAATTAGAAACACTTTATGACTGATAACGATAGCTAGCATCTAGGTAGGAAGGTATCGGAATGACATGGATGTCCTTGTTATATATTCTTCACAACCCAGTTACTCTTTGAAAGAGTTCCATGTGATTATTAATAACTCCAAGGCATATTATTTCCTACTTGAGAAACAGTGACTGAAAGTCAGAGATAAAGACAGAGGCACTGCCAAATAATTTTTTGCAGGAGGTAAAAAAAAAAAAATTAAAAAAATCCACAAAAATATTTTACAGTAAAGAGTGTGGATTTTAGAGTTGTCGTGCTAACAAGTATGGCCAAGGACTTATGATGACAGAAAAAATGCTTTGGTAATCAAACCATGTAAAAAGAAAACTGGGAAAGTTAAAAACCCCTCTGTGAGATGAGTAAGTGTGTAATGGTTTCAGTGTTCCTGTTACTTGTCTTCAGTTATCTGCAGGTGTCAGCTAACTCTTAATAACTCCAGAACATTAATTCAGAATGGTTTTTATCCTTCGTAAAGTATATTGGATGCATCAGCATAGATGAACTAAACCCTATCTGTATAAGAGGGGCTATTTCTGACTAAAGTTTTATTTATAAAAAGAATTGTTCCAGTACAGTGTATCAGAGACACACTCTATACAGATGCATCAGTAAGAAATACCAGGAAGCTGAAGAGACCTGAAGCAAACTTCTTATTATTTATTATGAAAGGAACAATTTGAGGAGGAATATCATGATTCTCTAGACATGGAATATACTTTGCTTTGCTATGGTTTTAGTATACACTTTTGTTCAAGCTGGAATTCAGTGAGCTACATCCTCCAGTTTGTGTTACATGAAGGGGCTGGCTAGCGGTCCCACTTACTTGCGTAGCTTCTGAATATACTATATATATCTATATATTTTATATATTCAAAATACCATTCTTATAGTCTCCCATGTGGACAGTGGAGTTCTTCTTTTCCTTCTTCATGTTTTAGAAAATAGTGATAACTGCATTTCCTGAGCAGAGAAATGAGAAAAAAAAAAAAAAAGAAAAGGTTATTTTCTCATTTTGTGGGGTTTGGAGTGGAGAAAACGTGGATATGAACACATAGCACTTATTTAGTCTGAAATTTGTTATCTGTTGCTGATCCAGAGAAATTTCAGTGCAAGCAACTGGGTCCCATTATGCAACCGATTGGCTTTTTGCAACCTCAAGTCCTCTCTTATTTTTCTGACTTGGCCCAGCCTGCAAAACTGCCTTCACATCATATAGAGATGTATTTAGCTTTAAGAAGAAGAAGAAAACAAATCCATTGATCCTATTACCAAACAAAGGAAGAAGCAAGGAAAAAACAAAGCTGTGTTCTCTCCTTTCTTTAATGTTACTGAAATGGAAGCTGATCCTCTGATCTACTCCTAGCTTCAGTCCATATATCAACTCTTAGCGTAACTCTTTATGATTACATCAAAGGTGAAACAAGGATCACTGGGAATGGCTGTCAGCAAACTTGTGGACAGGTGTGGAGGCAGAGGTGGGTACTGGCTTCTAAAAACTACTGTGCCTTGTTTGGAGTTGCTCATTCATTCATTTCCTCAAACTGCAACCAAAGTAAGACAACATTAATCAGAAATTTTTTGATCCAACAAAGGGTTTCAATAACTCACATTGTTTAAAAAAGATGCAGATCTGATTAATGTGGCCTATGGATGGAGGAAATCCTTGTTCTTCGTTGGTTTTGCTTTTTGTAACCAGTTACACCAGTGCAAAATAAATCCTAAGAGAGAAAATTACAGTGACTTCATAAGACTCTGTACTATATGGAGTCAGCGCCCTTTTTGTACATAAGTTTTAATAGCTTTATGAAGAACAGGCCAAATGAGAAGGTAGTTTATGGATTGTGACATCTATTAGTCCCTTGATGATTTTGGCTCATGGCTTTTCATACTTTAAGATCAATCAGGAAGAAGAACAAACTCGAAGAAGCTGGACCACAGAGAAAGAAATATTCCTCCACAATTTGTATTTTCACCTGTTCTCATTTCAGTCCTCCCAGTTAGGGCAGAGATCAGAAACATTTTGTCTTCTGTGAGAAGCAGGGAGAGAGTGGGACAAGGGATTTGGTTTTACAGGAATGGATGGGCTTTTGGAGAACTGAGGTGTCGGGCAAACTCAGTGTTATGAAACCGTGTTATTTCACTTCCAGGAAACTGTTGGGCTCTGCAAAGTTTAGTTAATGAGCATGACTACAGGTAATGGTAACTTACAAGTGCAGTAGTGTTCAAGGCCTTATTCCTTTTTCTTATTTTCGTGTTTGGTTTGGCAAGCGATAGCTTTCATTGTAGCTTGAAAACCCTAACAATTGATTAGTGAACCAATAATTGTGGCATCATAAAAAACCTACTCCTTGCACAAAGCTTTCCTTATCACATTCCAGGCTTTGCTGACACAGGGCCAACTTTATGTACTTAAAGTACATTCTTGTAGTTTTTCTTCACTGCATTCCTTCTTTAACAGATAATTCCCAAAGCACTTAAGGAAGTAGAGAATTAATGAAGAATGATATAAAAGTTTCCTCCCTTTCTAGACTCTTGCAAATTTGCACCCAAAATGCCTGGTAGATTGATTTTAGAAACACCTATTTTTTATAACAGAGTGCCACTGGCAATTTAAAAAGGGGATAGTTAATCTGAAAAGCAATTGTTTCTTTCTGATACCTTCAGCCATATTTGTCATTGCTTTTATCTTTGTCATTTTCCTTTGTCCCAAGAATTGATTCTTCCACATGAAATTTAGTCTCTCCTCCCTGTGTAAAATTTCCCATGAGTAAAACTAATAGTAAAGGCTATTACCCAACATATTACCCAAGGCTGAGGTAGTTACTCTGACTGTCTTTTTTTATTTAATACTATATATCATTTTATCTTTACCCATGGGGTGGGTTTTCATTCCCATTAGCCCAGTTATAGGCTAGTGTGACTCCACTGACAGCACTGGAATTATATGCTCATTATCAGTGGTATTGAGTATCAAATTCCTATATCCTGAAAATTTAGGTTTGATCCATACAGACCCCTCCATGTTAAACAATGCAAGATAGCCTCTCATGCAGTCATTTATGAGTCTGCTACAGCAAATTAGAAATAGACTTCACATTCATAAGTGCTCTTTTCAATTCTCAAAGATGATCGAAAAAAATTTCATTGAGCAAATGTTATCAAGTCGCTCACCATCGCTGTTCTCTGCAGTCTCTGCCCCTTGTTTGTGGGCAGATTTGTGAGAAGCAGAAATATGCCACAATTTCTTTGCATGCCTCATGAAAACAGAAGAGTATTCTGTGGACCTGATATTGATGTTTGGTTAAAGGGAGTCCTTAGATTAGCTCAGTATTTGCACTATAGTGACCATAAGAGTCAAGGTTACAAAGACGTGTTTTGTAACATGTAGTAGGACTGTAGGACTTTCCTACACAGGAAAAATAATTTTATCAAGTCATTGTGATTTAACCCCAGCCAGCAGCTCAATCCCACACAGCCTCTTGTTCTCTCCCTCCAGTGGAATGGGGGAAAGAATCAGAAGGGTAAAAGTGAGAAAACTCATGGGCTGAGATGAAGACAGTTTAACAGTTAAAGCAAAAGCTGCTTGAGTAAGCAAAGCAAACCAAGGAATTTATTCACCACTTGCATCATCAGGCAGGTTTTCAGCTATCTCCAGGAAGGCAGGGCTTCATCATGCATAATGGCTGCTTGGGAAGACAAATGCTATCACTCTGAACGTTCCCCCCCTTCCTTCTTCTTCCACCAGCTTTTATTGGTAAACACGACATCATATGGTCTGGAATATTCCTTTGATCAGTTGAGGTCAGCTGTCTCAGCTGTGTTGCCTCCCAAATTCTTATGCACCTCCTGTCCACTCACTGGTGGGATGGTGTGAGAAGCAGAATAGGCCTTCACTCTCTGTTAGCACTGCTCAACAATAACAAAAACATCCCTGTGTTATCAACACGATTTTGGTCACAAACCCAAAACATAGCCCCATACAAGGTACTATGAAGAAAAATAACTCTATTTCAGCTAAAATCAGTAGACAAATCCAGAGATTACATGAGAGGAGAAGGGATTGGAGGCAGGAGGGGGGCTGTACTAAATTCTGAATTGCAATTCACTTGAACCATGATCTCTTGCATGTTTCTACAAACTTTCCTTGACTTGAGAAGAGTTTTCTGATTTATGTCCAGCTAAAATTTGACCAGAAATTAATACTGCTGTTATCTTGAATATTGTGCTTGTTGGGATATCTGTGAAATTCCATTATATAGTAGTTCTAGGAGTAGAGCGGAACAGTCCCTCAGCACATGATGTTGTAAAGTTACCAAACCACTTGATTACATTAGAAAGTGGGAACTGAAGTCTTCTATCACGACATATTAAGTCCAGAGGTAACACTTGAGTTAGCACTGTTTCACCCAGTTTATGCCAAGCAGAATATATCACAGAATGTTTGTCATATTCAACTCACTGCCACAATGTCTCAAATACAGTGTTGGAACAGCAAAGAATAGTGCTGAGGCTTGTATCCCTTCTAAGCAGCACTGCACATCAGAGAGCTGCAAGCAACAGCCATTGATCCAGAAGCTTGTGCAATATATGTGTGTTTGTGTCACATCAACAGTGAAAGGTCACATTTAATTTTCTGCCAGAAGAGCACCCTCTGAGCTGACACATGGAGATAAAGATACTACTCATTATAGTGGCTGTGATTTTTCTACCCAAATAGGTTGTGTGGAAAGGAAATCAGACTCCAGTCCCTTGAGTGCAGAATAATCTATACAGCAGCCCCTCAGCTTGCTGAGCCAGCAGAGCAGCTCCTGTTTACTTCCTAATTTCGGATAAGAGTTAAACATAAATAATAATAATATCAAAAAGTCTGATTATCTCGCAAGATGTTTTAAGTGCTGCGTGTAATCTTGGGGAAAAAAAAAACAACAAACAACAACATAAAATTCCAAACAGAGTGTTTAATTCCCTGGTACTAAAGTATCTATAGTTTAGTCCTCTTTATATCTAAATTAAATATGCAAACCAGGACATTTTGAAAATATGTGGGATGATGTTGACCTTTTCAGTTATATTATTCTGTCTCAGGGACAGATCTTGGAGTGGCAGATCTTGGAGTAGCAAATACTTGACTGGACTGTTTTCTGAAAGAAATGACATATTTTTATACCTGCTGAGGATCTTGTTGTCTTGTTAGAAGGAATCTCCTGTGATTTTCTATAATGAGTTGTGCAGTAGTCTCCTGGTTTGCCATCAGGGCTTCCCCAGTGTCTGCTCATTCAAGCCACTTCCACTTTGTCTACAGGCTTGGCAATAAATAATTTCCCATCAGATTCTCAGCATGAATTCTGGAAGGGTTTTGAAAGGGGGATATAGGTGGGAAGAAGGGAAGAGGGGATAATTAATACAGGATTCTTGGGGAAAAGAAAGAGAACAGATATAGAAAAACAGGAAATAAGATCAAAGAAAAGAGAATAAGAGAGATTCCTCCATAAGTGGGGGACAAATTAGGAGATCTCCAGGATGGGAAGCTTATTTCCTTAATTAACAGCAGAAGCTGGGGTAGAAGAGATAAGAAGATGGAGAGTGAAAGAGGAGAGGGAGAAGAGGCAGGCTCCGGGAGGCACTGAGGAAAGTGCTCAGTGTACAGGAAAGGCGACAGAAAGACAGCTGAGAAGAATGATAGGGATAAAAAAACAGTGGGGATGGACTGAAGATTGCACTTCTAAGAAAGCTAGTGGGCAGAGTAGCCTCAAAGTTTTTGTTCCCCATCATGCAAGTGCTCAAACATGACACTATTTCCAGCTTTTACTGAAAGTCTTTACATGATATGGCACAAGGCACAATGTTAGACCTTGAAGGTCAAGTGACTAACTGCTTGAAAAATGCAATAATTCCCTGAAATGAGCTGCCTGGGGAATCTCATTACCTTTGTAAAATAGAATTTGTACATAAAAGACAAGGAAGAATTGTCAGATTCTACATGGGCGGGCCAGAGCTGCTGAGGTGCATAGGCAATGAGAAACAGATTGGTAGGTACGAGACACCATCTGTGTCTGTCATACCAGGAAAGTAAGATCTTTAGTATTTTTTTTGTGCATCTTGTCTGTATAGAGGAATTAAAAAAAAACAAACCAAACCACAGTGCTTTGAGAGTCATTGAAGTTTTCCTTCCTCTTGGTCTGTCCCTCTATCCCCTTTGGCAAACTTCCATGTGCTCCTCAGGTCTAGAGACCTAAACAAGAATGAAGACACTCCAGGGCACATCTTGGAGATGATCTTCTACTGAGAAGGAGCCAAAATCTTTGGCCTTTCCTTCCCTAGAAAGCAAAGTAATTTTTTCGGTGGGATGATGCCAAGTTGGGTGCCGGTGGCATGGTGGTACTGTGGCTGTGGCCCTGCAACAGCCTCCTCCTCCATTCCCAGCCCATGAAATCCTGCAGGGCCAGGAGCCATGCCCACCCATCGCTGCGGTTTTGTTAGTTAAGTGCTTAAATACAGAATTGTTTATGGACCCAGCACCGTTCTCTCACAAGGCGTGCATGTGAAAAGAACTGTAGTTTTTTACATGTTGCCTCACTTTTTCACAGCTCTGGGGAAGAAGCTTAAGAAGAAGAATGAACAAGTGAAGAGATTTTCTTTCTCTTTCATTGCTATATGTGGGGGTGATTCCATAAAGTATTGTAAAGTGTTTTTTTTATTCAGAGCAGTATGAGAGCAGGTTTCAGTACAATATATTTGCTTTTTTTTTAATGTTCATTCTTGCCTCTGTTCCTTTTCAAATTGAAATGCATTTTTTTTTTTTTGTTTTATATTTAAATGGTTTTTCAAGATGCAGTTTTATTTGAGTTATATATATGCTTTGCTTATGGTAGCAATCATCTGGTTTGCATTTGCACATTTAGGATGGATAGTTCTGTGTGTACTTTCTTCTATTTGCACATATGAAGAATAGTGTTTAAAATGGTAAATTCAATGGATTTTCGCTTAGCAGACTTCAAGAAATGAAAACACTATCATGTAGAAAAATTCTGCTTTAAGCTGTTCTCTGTAGGCTGGTATGCCATAGTCTGGAATTGACAATCGTGTTCACTGTATGTGTGAGTGAAGAATAAACAGTGAAGCTTGGAAAAGAAGAAGAGAAACAAAGACAGTAAGAATTATTTATTGTTTGTTTGGTTTGTTTTTTTTTTTGTCTGTGAATGTCCACAGCAAGGGGGAGAGGAGGATTTTTTTCAAATAGAATGTTTCTCTAAATTTTGCCTTGACATGGCAGCTCTTTAAAACATGAGAACTGAAGAGGAGGACATTAGTTCAAGCGGTGAGAAGGCTGGAAAGTGAGAAGGACCAAACTGAAAGCACCTTCAGTTTATTTCTGGGGATTGTGGAGAGAAGAGATACTTATCTGCAAGAATTAAGGGTATTGCTAAGTAGGGAGAAAAGCCAGCACAAAACCATCTATGAACTTTTATGGTTATTTATTTTCCAAGATGGTGCAAATGTATGTTGCCTTCCCACTGAAAAAGAGCAATTGAAAGGTATTGTTTCTGTTTTAATAGTTTCGGATAGTAATGCTTCAACTCTGTGAATAAAAAGCATTTAGGGAAAAGAACAAGTACAGCAAGTCTAAGTAGGGGGAGAAAGTGCTCTCTCATTGTGATTAATATCCTGCTGTTGCTTACATATGGGCCGTGTTGAGTGAATGGGTAAAAGTAGTCAACCTTGAAATCAGTATGCAAACGTAGCTTCGATTAGATGTTTTGAAGGTCCAGTTTGCCTATCCAGACACCAGTTTTTGTCTCATTGAACTTTCTTAGCGAATCAAGAGATAATACTAATAGTGTCATGTATTTATGCTCAACAGCAATATCCTAGAAGTGCTAGGTGATTTTTAACCAGGAAGAAAATAGGGGAACTCAAAGCAAAAAAGATGGGTCTATCAATTGGTTTACTCATTAACAGTTATAATGTCTTATTTCTGTGAAACAAAGGAAGGAGGGTAATCCTTATTGGTGCATGCTGCCCACAGAATATCTGAAGTCCTTGTTTGTTGCTCCTGATTAGCTCTCTTCATAGATTTCCCATGGGGAATAGTGCTGAAAGCCAAGGGGAGGTACTGGGGCAGGGGGACAATACTGGGCAGCCTCACCAGCCTACTTGAAAGGAAAATGTATCATCTGCATGTCTGTAGGGGACCGATGGGATTTAACTGTGATTGTTTTGTGTGCACTTCATGTTTATCATGAATCCTAATGCTTTCCTTCATCGCTGAACTCTGCTAAACCCAGAGATCTAGGAACTTTTCTCTCAGATGCTTGCCTACGTTTAAGAGTGTCACTGCAGCTCTTTTCTCACCTTATTTTCCAAGCTCTGTATCCACATTTGTTTGTGGAGGGCATCATAAACGTATTTGTCTTCTTTCCCTCTCTTCGTATGTCAAAAAACAACGGTTGAGGAAAGAACTTGAAAAAAGGGAAAGTTAATATATTCCTTCAATTGAAGCCATGGTGGAAATCAAATCACACATACTATGCTTAAATGCATTCATACATAACTTTATTCTATCTATCTGGCACCTTCTGATTTTATCATGTATGTGAAGAAGCACTATTCCCTATAGTCCCCAATACTTTTCAAACAACAGCACTAAGGCAATAAGTATTGCTTTCCCTTCATTTGCTAGCCTATTTTCTATAAGGCTTTTTGTCTGACTAATTTTGGTAGAACATAAAAACCAACACAGAATACCCTTTTTAGGGATAAAGGTAGTTTTTTTGAAATGTTATGTTGTGTAGTTACCTTGTCTTTCTACACAGTAGAAACAAAATGCACATAGTTATGCCCTCTACTCTTTAAAAAAAAAAAAAAATTAAAGGTTACTGGCTCAGTTATCAACTTCAGACTTTGAGCAACCCACTAGTTTGACTTTATGTCTTCTGCAGAGTGTCTTCTCTGCAGCACAGTGATGTAAAATAAACTGCTTGCCTAGGGAATCTGAAGCAAGCAGAGAAAAAGCACCACATGAACGTATCTTATTGTGAGGCAGGGGAATATTCGTGAATGACTAAAATTAGTTGGGAAAAAAGAATGCCTTAGCAGCTAGACCAGTAAGAAATGAGCAGGTCTTTGGCACCACTGACTTGGGTGTCTCTTTCATATTGAGTGATGGAAGCTGATAAAGACACAATGAAACATAAAACACTCACCCCACAGCTTCTTTTGTTTGAGGAACAATGACTTTCAGATGCAATTAAAGGCAGAGGCTGGAAATTGTTTGCTTGTACTGTGTTTTCATGAGCATGGAGTTTTGTGTCTCTAGTATAACTCCCTCCACTCAATGAAGTATTCTTTAAAAATATTGTAAAAGTACCCTTTTCATTTTTGTTTTAAAGTAGTCACTAAAAGTGGACTTTCTGGCACATTATTGCTATTATTAATTCACTGCTAATCACATGTATTACAAGGCAAAGCCTGAGAGGAGATTGATACATGATATAAAAGGTGCTAATTTGATAATGAATGGCAATCCACAGTATGTCTTGTGTGCATTTTTCTCGTGTAATTCCTCTTGATCCCTTGGAATATCACATGCCAAATGAAGCAGCTGAGCTAATTTTAATTCTCTGTGTCCTGTTCTTGTGAGGTTTTTCTTTTGGTCTTCTCAGAAATTTTAACTGTGGCTGGTTTTGATTCTGTAACAGCAAATATTTCCAGATGTAAGATGTGGATCAAAACAGCAGTTGTGGCTGCATGCACTCTCCAGCCCATCATGAGAAATTTTGGGCCCTGGAGCTTTTGGTGGTGTTTGAGCAAATCATGTAGACTATGTACCCCAGGAGGCAACATTTCCACTTTATTCAACTTCACAAGTTAAAGATGAAGGTGGCTGTCAAGATGGGGTACTTAAATTCAGTATCTCCAGCAAATCACCCCTGTATGTTTCACAAGCATAGAATACTCGGTCCTGCTTTTCCTGTCACTATCTGGCTTCCGGCAAACTGTCAGCACCATCCACGTTTGAGTAAAATTTGGAGTCTGTAGAATAGCTAAAACTATAATAACCAGCTACTATAAAGTGTAAGTGGAGGCAATTCCAAGAAAATGTTTTCTCCACTGCATCGAAGGCTCTATATTCCTATACCGTTACTTGCATCCCTAGAAATGACTGACATGGGATATTGTCCTAAAATACAGATGCTTTCTAGGTCCTACCTTTTGAAGAGATCTTAAATTCCAAGGTATCAAAAATATGGTGGATCTGTTTTAGTGTGGCAAGTTCTTCTTAGGGCATCTCCTGTCTGAGTAGTATGAGAGCTACCCAACTGTTGTACACATACTGCCTGGTATCTTCAGTATCTGATCACTTGTCCCTGAGCAGTGGGAAAGCACATCATTTAGACTAGACTCTTCATCTCACCATCCTGCAAGGCAAATTAGGTAAAGCCTTACAGATTAACTGGTGGTAGGGATGTGGATGCCCTTCCACAGTTCCCTGTGGTCCCATTTGCTCATAATTAATACATTGTTAGGAGCTTGTCAGTGAAGGTGTAGGAATTTTTTTTACCATGTGTAGGAGGCACCGTTATTTTCCTGGGAAGAATATTTGAGCTCATGTAAGACTACATGGGGAGGGTGATAAGTTCTTTATCATTAGGATTACAATTTGTCATTGTATATTAAGTTGACAAGTATGACACTGTGATTCTTTATTCAAGAATATACCTCAAAATCATTGTCAAGGCATTGTGGATTTTGGAAAGATCAAATCAACTGAATTAGAACTCAGTCATCCAAACTTATGGGTGTGTTATTCAAGGCAGTCAATGGGTCCTCTTAAAGGTTCACAAGCACTCTGTGTGAGCACAATCTTTCTAATACATTCATTGTAAAAATTCAATGGGAAGTGAAAGAAAGACTAAGATAAAGTAGGATGCATAGTGTGGTCTGAGGAGGTGGCAGCGAGGAGTAGGAAGTACCATCTTTTGTTCCTGATTGCACATCCTAGTTGTGTAGCAAAACAACTGTAATGAAAAGTCTTGCAAAACAGACTTGACATCAGGTTCAATGACTGAGTTTCTGTTCCAAGGAATGAAACTCCAAGACATCAATAACCCACTGAACATACACAGTAGGCAATGCAAAACAAAATATTGTAGTCATTTTATTTTGTAGAGCTGCTACTATTTGGTGATATGTGTGAGCCATACTTCCTCTTTAAATGCTGAACGTACTACAATTTCTTAAAATCCTGACCTCAGCAGAGAGCCAGACCAAAAGTCCCTTTGCCTTCTGTAATGCCGAGATTTTACTTACCCAGAACCTTGATCTTGTGGAGCAGTGAGACTTGATGGAGAGTCAATTGCAGGCATTGATAAAGAGCTCAGAATGTGGCCCCAGTGCAAAGAGGACAGTTACTGTTGCCTGTTATAAAACAAATGTTTACAGTATTGTGGCAACACCTCTAGCATCTCTGGTCTGTGCTAAGCAAGTATTGTCCAATCTTTGGTTATAACCCATCCAAACATTTCAACTCTGTATTCTTGTAAATTTTGAAGCTTCTCTTATTACATGTCTCACATAGAATGAAGACTAATGACAGATCTGAAGACATGAAAGCCGACCAGGCAACAGTGTAATTATGTGCTCTTGACTAAGGATGACAACAGGAAAGGTTTCATCTGCATAAGCTGTTCTCATTAAAATCTATGTACAAAGTATGCTAACTTTTTTGTTCTTCGAAACCAAATGCAAACCCAAATTATTTGTGTAGGGTAGAGAGGGGGACACAAGAAAGCACTGAATTACATTCTGGAGTCTCTATCCCTCCACAGTTATTCAGAAGGTAGAAGCAAAGAGAAAACATGGGTATGACCTTGCCCGTTTTTCACCTAACACTTTATCCTAGAAAGAATAGATTCATAGATTATAATTCTGACTTGTCTGACATCCTTCTGCATCCTTCACAGTCTTCAAAATCTTTTTGTTTCCCTTAAAAAATCCACCTTAACTGCTGAAACATTTTGGTCTGTGCTTAGATTATCCTATATTTCAGTAAGTGCAGCTTTTCTCTCTGCCTTTTAGCCCTTCTTTCTCCCAAATTACTCTAGCTAAAATGTCTCTGCTGAACTTATCATAGAATCACATAACCACAGAATGTCTTTGGTTGGAAGAGACCTTCAAGATCATCAAGTCCAACCTTCAACCCCACACTGCAAGCTCACCACTAAACCATGGCCCTAAGCACCAGGTCTACATGCTGTTTGAATACCTCCAGGGAGACTCCACCACTGCCCTGGGCAGACTATTCCAATGTTTGATAACCCTTTCAGTGAAGAAATGTTTTCTAATATCCAACCTATCCTATATCAGAGGGTCGTGCAGGTTGGAAAGAACCTCAGGAGGTCTCTAGTCCAACCTCCTGCTCACAGTTGAGTCAGCGCTGATTTCAGACCCGAGTGCTCAGGGCTTTCTTCAGTTGGGCTTTCAAAATCTCAAAGGATTGAAGGATTGTCCCACAATTTATCTGGGTTTGAATATCTCTTATTGTTTTTTTCTTTTTTTTCCTTTTATCCAGATGGATTCTTCCTGTCATGTACCTCAGCTTGGCTCCATCTTCTTCATAAGTTGCTCAGGGGTGCTGTAAGGCTACTATGAAGTCCTTGCTGAGTATCCAGGCTGAACAAATCCAGCTCTCTCAGCCTTTCCTTGTACATCTTGTGCTCCAACCGCCTGACCACCTTGGTGGCCTATGCCAGACTCCCTGAAGTTTATCAACAGCCTACTTTTTTTTGGGAGCCCAGCTGGATGCTGTATTCCCAGATATGGCCAGATGAGCACCAAGTAATGAGGAAAAAGTCCTTCTGAAATATTCATTTTCCCTTATTCCAATCACTTTTTTCTTCTGTCTTCAGATCTCTCTCTTTTTTTTAGAAGAAAACCACCACAGTGTAGTAGGTATTTCTCCTACTCTACGTTTCCCGTTATTTACCTTATTCACATTTTACATTCATTTTCTCTGATGTCTCTTGACACTATTTTTCTTTCTTTTTTGGGTTTTCCCTTTTCTTCCACTGTTTATCAGATATTTTCTTCTTTTTTTTTTTTATCATTATCATTATCATTATTATTATTATTATATTTCCAGAACCTTTCTATATCAACCTTTACACCTCTGAAATAGCCAAGTTCAGAGTAGTTACAGGAACTGTTAAAGCATGAACCAACCTTTGCCTTCCAACAAACTTGTTTATTTCTGAATATTTGTCCTCTAAGTTTAAATATTCTCAGCATCCTTCAACTAACAGCATCCAATTGACAACATTCTCAATATGTCAAGAATATAAACACTCATTCGTATTTTCGTTTTCAAATCCCTGGGTCTCAACAGTATCTTGTGGAAGGAGTTCCATGTGGAGCTGGCTATGGAAAATGTCAAATTTCTTGATGAAAGCAGGAGGCTGTCCAGTTGAGAAGAGAGAATTCCAGGTTTCTACTCAGCAGAAGGCTTGGGGATTACAATTCCTAAACAGACATGGGGGTTTGAAGTACTATGATTTCTCTCCCCTAAACCACTGCCGAAGCAGTCAGGAAAGTAATTAGGCCTAGCATGCTTTAATTACTTTTTCCATTTTTTAATTTTTCTTAACTTCAGGGGTGCTGGCAACCAGTGTAATAAAAGAAAGTAACTTGTTCAGCAACAGAACTTCTTCCATGTGTCCCCTCATGGTATCCAGATGAGGAGGTAACCAAATACTTGCTGGGATAGTGCTCATTATTTTATTCTTAGCTAAATTAAACACATAATATATTTCCAAAGTGTAGATTAACGTGATTGTGATAATGGCCTCAGGGTCAGAAGAATATCTCAGTAAGCAAGGAGATACTTGTATTTGTTATCATCTTTATAGACAATTTTTTTAGAAATGCAGCATCTTAGTGAAAGAAACATCTGCAGATAAGAGATGTATTTTGGTGACAAAATTGAGTTTTGACCTGTCTTTTCCATAATTTGTTTGATCTCCAGAAGCTTAGCTCAACAGGCATCAATGGGAACACACTGGGAAGCAAAATGGCAAAACTCAATGTGGAGCTTGATTTATGTTTTTTAAGTGAACTTTACTGTTGTGCATCCAGTCAATTCTGATAGAAGGAGACTGAAGACGCTTTCAGTGGCTATCTTCTGACTCTCTGAACTCATATCCTATATCTATTATTGTCATATTGAATCTATTATTGTTTATTGCTTTTTGGGTTCAATGTAGGACACAGCCTGGAAGGAGCTTGTTTACCAGTCTATTATTCCATCACCATATGTTCTCAAATTCCCTGTCCCTTTGCTTTCCCATTCGGAAAACAATGATAAAGAAGCTTGCCAAAACTTGAGTTCTGCAGCTGAAAATCTCTGAATATTGGTTTGACTTTGCCTACCCTGCCCTGCTGCCAAGGGAATGATCTAAGTAGAGAGGCAGCACCTTTGCATGTGCTCTGAGCATGCTTTTCCTTGAAGGATTCCCAATTACTGGTAGATAATCCCCCTGCCGTTTTTTCTCATCTTCCACCATTTTGTTTCATGAAAGACAGAATTGGGAAAGAGAATCCTAAAGGGAAATGTAGACAGGGGAAGAAAAAAAGATTAATTAGGGAGTTGAAGAAGTGAGTGGATATTTTTATTCCTTTTTCTCTTTCAAAGTAGGACACTTGTTGAGCTGTAAAGCTTAACAAGGAGCAAGTGGGGAAAAGAAGCCTGTGTTCTTTCGTATTGGTCCTTTCAGTATTCTGCTCAAAGTTCGAGTGGCTGCTGGAGAGAAGCTCTTCACTCTCTTCTTCCCTATTTCTTTGTGCTCCCATTTGTCATCATGGGCGAAAGGGAGGATAAAGACTGAAAGAAAGGATGAAAAGCAATTGGCAATCACAGGGATGAAACTTTCAAACTGCACCTGCAAGACCAGATTGTAAACAGTGGTTTCATCTTCCTCTCCAGTTTGGGGTAACAAAACACATACACGGACGTGGAGTAAGGTTATGTGCCTGCAAACCCTTTCTAGCATTTCCTAGCCTGAAAACTAGTTCTTCCCTTTCCCTCCTACTGTTTCAGCACCTTTGATTCTCAGTGACCAAAATTGCTGCCAAAATGCCTGTATTTTACTTTTTTTTTTTACTAAAAGAAAAAGCCTATGAGGAACTTCCCTGTTGTATCCTTAGGAGAGGATCTTGACAGAGATTACAAAAACTGAAGAGAGAGAAGTGAAAGAAAAATGTTGTAGATACGCTCTGGAAAAAAGTTTTGAAAAGTCTTTTAGTGATAGAAAGGGCAATAAACACCTCCAGGCTTAGGCACATGTGGGAACAGGGGCTGTGCATTCATATCTTCCAGGCCCTCTTCCTTTACACCCGTTCAGCCTCCTGCATACACATATTCAATTTTCACGTATTGCTGCAGGAGGATGAGAGAGAGATGAGTTTCCAAGATCTGAACATTGTGCTTGTTTCTTGCAGTAGCAATAGAAATTCTTTACCACCTCCATTATATCTTATTAGGGAAAAAGACTCTGTCATTACAGATATTAATGCTGCACAAAAGCATCTGGGAACCTGTGAAGCTAGGAAATACAAGATTCCCCCCCATAAGCAGCTTAATGTCATCACAAATTCTGGCTTTTTCAAAGGCTTCAGGGAGGAAGAGAGATCCTCATGACAAACAAACTGTATTCATTTCATCCCTCTTCTGTAGTCTCACTCTTTTTACAGTCTCTCCCAAGTCTTTTGACCAGACAGATTAGATAATAGTTCAGATTGTGAAAAAAAAAAAAAAATTGTCTGTTTTCTTTGCAAACTGTTTTACCCAGCTGATTTTTCCAGAGTTTTAGCACTACTGAATTATTGCCCAAAAATTGATCCCAACTCAAATTCTTCCGTAAACTTGGACAGTATGTGTAGGAAATTATTGAGCACATTTCTCTGTTTTCAAGCTGCCCCAGTTATGAATCAGCTGATTATCCTTTGGTCTCCATTTAGTAGACACATGTTGGGAAGAGTATGTTATGTGCTGTATTCGTTAGCATTTAGCTCTTCTCGTGAAATGAATCTGGTTAACTCCATTCTTTGTACATACTCTGCATCAGACTCCTGTTGGAATGCAGTCTATAGTAGAGAGGGGCTTATGCTGAAAGACCCTGGACTGAATGTATTGAAGACAGAGATAGGAAATTCAAGGGCCCTCTAGTTTTTCCCAGTCAGTTTTAGATCACTGACATTTCAGTGGTTTCACTGAAAATGTTCATGATTTATGTTACTTAATTGAAAGAAGAACGAGGCCAGTAATTTCTAATTCTGCATGAAGGCAGAGACTCCAATGAAGTGTACTAAATAGTAAAATAACGTATAGATAGGCACTTATAGGTGTGGGTAGGTAATTTATAGGCAGATACCATTGTGCCTTCCTTATAACTATTCAAAGTCTAATACTACCAGTAAAATATGCAAAAATCCATTTCCCTCTAAGGAAAGTTTAGATAAGAGAAATGATCCCTCATAGCTCATTGGCCAGATCATCTGGTGGCCCCTGAAGTTCTTGTAGAAAGGACAAAATTCAGCAAGACACACCAGCATGGCTTTTCAGTAGTAATCTCAGCTGAATTGCTAAGTAGCTCAACTGCTTTGCAGGCTCCAGCAAGATAAATCAAACCATCAGGTGAAGGATTCTGCTAAATCTAAATGTTTGGGATTGCATAATACTTTGAAGAGATGAAAAATAAAAAAAGGTATTGCAGCAGCTGCCTCCATCTCTGCAGCTCAGTTTGAAACTGGCTGTAGCCTTGCTTTCAGTGGAGTTAATTTCTAGTTTTCTTCAGTGTTAACAAGAGGACAGAAAGTCCTGCTGACTGTATCCCATGTAGCCCAGTCTTAAACCACAGACATAAGTGGCAGCCAAGATACCAATAAAAGATGCTTAGTGGGATGGTGTGAGTGAAGGAACTATAATAGTCTCAAGCTTGCTGATATCTGTATACGACCTAGATAGTGTGTTGTACTGAATCCAAAAATATCAGAGTGCTACTCAAGCCTTGACAAAGGTTTAAAATGTTCATGCGATTAAGGTGGTATTTGTACTTTACAGATGTAGCATATTTACTAATTGATTTGTCCAGCAGGGAAGAACACAGCCCAGGTAACCATCTCCATATTCCTGTCCTATAATTATAGGGATACTACATATGCTGCAATTTAATTAGATGATATGCAAAACAGGCTCCTTTACAACGTTTTTCAGCTCTGTTAACTTCCTAAGGCTGTGCTGCCAATACTGTAGAGATTGCTTATTTCAGTCGCCAAAACAACCCAAAAAAAGGGAAAAAAAAGCTGCGCTGACACATTTTAAATATTCAAAATAAATCATGAGTTTCTGTCATGTGGAAACAAAAAACTAATGATACAGTGAAAGGCTACATTTCCATAACTCTGACTCGCATCTACATATTTTCCATTTGAAAGTCAATGGGAACCGTGTGGCTAAGTGCTATGTGACTCTGAAAAACACAAAGGCAGCCTGCCTCCTCCTTGGCAGCCACAGCTCTGTCCTCCTGCAGAGGAATCACCTAGGCGATTTGCATCTGATTTCCTTGCTAACCTGCAGGAGAACTGGAGCCAAACCGTAGGAGATGCACCAACGGGATCTGAATATTTAGTAGCACGAGATCGAGGGGTAATTGATTCCTGGTCTGGGTGCGCTCATGTAGCTCCTCATTGCATACTCAGGAGGGAAATGTAGTTGAGTTGAGCTAATATATTCATCAGCTGTTAGCTTCTCCTGAGAAGCAGTCTTTTAATCCCATATCTTCTCGTAGGGAGCTTCAGGTCAACCCTCACATATGGAAATCCATTTTTCAATCTGTAACAAGTTGGCCAAAAGCACACCTGGCCAGTGGGACAATGTTGTCTAAAAATGGATGGTTAAATAATAATATGGCTGCTTGGATGCACTTCTAGCAAATATAGTTGATTTTGTCCCACTGGAGTTCCTTCACCTCTGTAAGACATGAAGAAGATGATCAAATGGTCAAAGTGTAGACAGGCAACTAAAGCCAGAATTCAGTTCTACTCTCTGCAAAATCATTTTAGATAACATCAAGCTGGTTCCTTGAAGGTGTACTTTCAACTTGGTTATTTTTTTATTTATTAAAGGAAAATCAATTTTGCACTGTGCAGACTTTGTCCTGATTTGATTTAAAAAAAAAAACACAAAGAAACAAACAAAAAAAATCCAACAAACCAAAAACCAACCCAAAAGTGTTTACAGCTTTTTTTCGGTTCTTTTGAAAACTCTGTACACCAAGGGAGAAATACATTTAATCCCTGTTGCTGCAGTGAAGTCTAACCAGTTGCAGACTTTCTGACTCACACGAGTCCACTGGCAAGGACCACACTCTAGTCTAGCAGGCGATCTGGCTGCTCTAGGAGAAAATAGAAAAATAAAAAATGCCAAGATTCGTTAAATGCACAAATAGAAAGGAAAAAATAAATTAAAACTTTTAGCTTTGTTTCTTAAGAAATAAGGTTTACGTGTTTCCACTGCTTTTCTCATATGGGTTCTGTTTCTCTTTTTGTTTAGGCCCCTGCTACCTCTTCTCAGTCAAATAACAGTCCCAAAGGTCGTTCAGGTCCTGCAGCGTAGGTGACTCTCTGGACAATCTAAGCAAGGGGGGCTCAGGAAGAGCTCACCACTTGCAAGACAGCAGAGTGTAATCTCAAGAGAGAGCCGAAACTGTAACTCCAACTGGAATCCGCACCTTTCTAGACACACCAGTAATTAATTCCAAGACACAGCTCCATAGAAAAATGGATTTCTGTCAATTTCTATTGAAATCAGCTTTTCTGACCTCAATCCTGCCCTGTGCTGCACTGGACCTGGTGGCAGGTTACAAGCCATCAGTTTTGTGTTAATGCTCTGGTTTTAACTTCTGCAAAACACAAACGTCTGATTACTTCCTAGGGTGTTCTAAGTGCTGGTGAATTAATTTTTGTTTAAATGTTTTGAGATCCCAGGAGCTACACAGATGGGAAACCTTTTCATTCATAATGTAGGGTGCCTGACTCAGAAAATGATTCTGTCCCATCCATTTACTAATTCAGCATCATTACAATTTCAAAATCAACATGCATTTGTAAAATAACCTGGGTGACATTTGGCAATCAGGACTGTTAAGGACTTTCAGGTTCACCTTTAGGGAATTATTAGCAATATGGACTTAGTCATTTGAGTTGTTTGTGGTTACTGTTCATTTTTTTCTACAGTTAATTCAGCAGATGTAAAAACAACTTGTTTAGCTGTCAAAAAGGGAATCTACGGTTCCTGCTTGAAAAACTGCATAGTGGCTTCGGCTCTTACTGACTCATTAAGTTTAGCTGGTGGAGGACTGCTGGATTAGCATGTCACAGGGTGTCGTCTTCTAAGGTCCCTTGTAGGGCCACAAAAGATTAAAAGAAAGCTGAGGAGAGGGCAGTTTCACTGCATTCAAACCAGGCTGCTATACTCATTATTCTAGTCGCTGTGTTGACCGTGAAATTTTCAAGTAGTGATTTGCTGGGGAAAAAAAATTAAAATCGTTCCCTTTAGCCTTACTAACTTATTTTCATTTTAACCTTCTATCCTTATTTCCCTTGATTTTAAAGCATAAATACATGCTTCCTTGCTTCTTTGGGAGTGAAATGCACCTTACTCTAAAACACTCCTTTAGCATATTTACAGATAATCAGTTACCATTAGTACTTCAATTATTAATTTTACTTTAACACTAAAGCCTTTTACTGGTGAACAAGGGATGTTAAGCAAGCAAGAAAGCTCGCCTGGAGGAGCAGGGGATCTGTCTTCTAAGCCGAGGAGAGAGTCCCCAGAGCAGCAAGGACAATATTAATTGCAGCCTTGGGATCTGGGTGGGCATAGGTTGGTGGCATCTGTGGCAAATAGTTCATTATTAATTAAACCTGCAGCTGGTGGTATTTTCCATGAAGGTGCTGTACTACGCTCAGATCCCACCCTAGGACAGCACCGGTGGGAAAGATCTGGGGGGATTGGTTCCCTTGTGCACATCTGAGGTTTTGAAGATTTGTCATTGTACGAATGTCACTCACGTACATTTTTGGCAGTAAAGGAAAGGCTTTGCGTTTTGGCAGGGTATTCAGTGCACTAGAGAGTTCATCTTTCTGATTAGTGCCACATACTGCACCATCAAAATGCCCTCCTGAGTTTCAAGGAAGAATATGCACTATAGGCATAGAGCTGTGTGTCTACCTATCGCAGTTCCTTTGAGCTCTGCTAGCTTGTTTCACCTCTTGCTGGACTGGTGACAAGCAGTGGGAAGAGGCTGGCTTCTCTTGTCACCTTTTTCTTTAATGAATTTTTTTCAGCCTTGAAAGATATCACCTTCAGGTGAAATGTCTGGTAAAAGCATGGAAAGATATTTCCATGCTCAGTCATCATTAGAAATCAGCAGCCCACCTATCCATTTAATTATATTGAATTTCAGCTTAACATTTATGAGAAAAAAAGGCCAAACAGTTGGGGGAAAAGCTACAGGAACACAATTGAAACAGAAAAGCTTATCATTGTATAGACTTTATCTATAGAAAAGGCAAAAGTGGTTGACTGCTGCATGGATCTAAGGTCCATGCAGGGGGACATGCCCGTGGAGGGCTTCAGAGGGTTGACGCTGTGAGCTCTGATGCCTCCACATCCTCTGTATAGAGGAATAATTGGGAAAGTAAAAAGGTCCAGCTCCCAATACCAGAAATCCATAGGATTTCCAAAGTGGGTGATCTCTCATCCTGCTCTAATTCAGTAACACCCACACTGCTGCCTAAATCTCAAGGAAAGATGGTGAGGACAGAATAAAATGAGAAAGCACATCCAGAGGTCTATTAAGGACTGAAGACTTTCTGAAAGACTCAATTGGGCTATTGGCCCACTTCACAAAGGATATGTAAGCATATGATTAACTTTAAATGTGTGTCAAAATCCCACTGATATCTTTAAGGCTTTAAAGATGACCTAACATAGAGAGATTTCCTTTGAAATCAGTATGACTGCTTATATCTTCCTGAATCAGAACTCAGATGCTTTCTTGCGTGCAAGTCTAAAGCTGCAAGGTCAAGTACAGCCATTTGCACTTTCCTATTAGAAGCCAAACATATAAGTGAGCATATTTACTAAAGAAAACCAAAATATTAAGTAGATTTTAGAGCACTTAGTAGAATTGCCTGGGATTTGGGTCCCTCCTGCATTTTCTGGTTTTGCAAACCTCAGGGATCACGTGGTGGTTCTTACATTACACTTGTCCTCAGGCTGCAGGTTTAATGAGAGTGATTTTATTTTTCCCCCACTTTATATAGGCAACCTACCATAGTAGAAAATATCTTTGGATATGGTAATTGTCTCATTTAGCATTTGAATGTTGAAAGCATTTTGCTCCATTTAGAATATGTCCATCTTTCTGCTGCCAACAGCAGGGTGTTATCACCAATCTCCTTAGAGCATCCATGAACCATCTATCTAAAGAGCCAATATTTACTTTAAAAATAAACATCTACCTCCACACAGGTTCTCAGAAGCTGATGAGATGGCTTCCAGGCTAGGAAATGAAAGAGATAAAAGTAATATTCCAGGGAGTTTGCAGAGGGTTATATTCTGAACGTGAATGCAGATAGGCTATTATTCCACCTCCTATGGAAGGAGCACAGTCAATTAAAATTATACTCTAAGCAAGTATTTTTCTTTACTTTCTTTAAAAGTAGCCATGATAGTTATTAAAAAGTAACTTAAAAAATGCCAGTTTGCATGTTTACTTTCTTCGATTGTGACTGAACTTGGAAAAGAAAGATGTAATAGATAAACAAAAGTAACCAAAGAACTTTTTCTTTGTGCTTTATCATCAATTTCTTTTTCAGATTTTTACATTTAACAGGTTTAGCTTTCCTATTTTATAGGGAAAGACTACTTAAATAACTTCTGTGGATATTTTAATGGGAACTTCTGTTCTATTTAGATTTGAAAAAAAAAGTTATCAAAAATTTAAAAAACATTGAAAAGGTTTATTGAACCTGCAGTTCCATTTAACCGACTTTCAGAGCAGTATACGACTACACTGTACTGAACGTCTAACAGCATCTCCTCTTTTCTTTTCCCTCTCACAGGATGTCCTGTTACAGGAAACTGAAATGAAATTTTGTTACATAATTTTTTTTCAGTGTAAGACATGTTGTAAGATGAAAGCAGATATACATTCTTTGTAAATCTTATATTCCAGATCTCATTTACAACATAGGAACAAAATAATTAGGTGGTAAGTCTATCCATAATCTTCGAAGGGAGAAAAATAGAAAGGTATAAAACCTCTTAGCGATTCAGTGGTTTGGGGAAAACAAACAAACAAACAAACAAGGCTAAAGCTACATTCCTTTTAAATCTTTAAGGACATCCTGAGCAACATTTCAGACTACAGCCAGAAATGTTGCAGACCAAAGCTTCATTGGGCTCATCTTCATAGAGCTCAAGATTGAATACAATTCCCTGGGAAGCTCAGGAGACAAGGACAAAGCAAATCAACAGCAGCACATAACATTTTTAGAAGCTTTTTATAGCCCTGTCTATTCTGACCTCTGAAGTGGTCTTGCTGTTGTTTAGGATAGATGGAGGGTTTTTTTTGTTTGGATTTTGTTTTGTTGGTTTTTTTTCCCATTTCAGAAAGTTGTTTATGCAACATGTTTTCTCCCTCTGTTCTGGATCTTCTTGTTCAAAAGCATTTTCCTCTGCCCTGCAGAAGCTGTGGGGCTATGAAAGAAACAAGCTTGCCAAAATCAAGACCAGACTCTTCCACAGGTCATTTAAATGTGTACCATCAGCTTACAGAGCACAGATGAGTCCACACACTTCCTCTGAGGACACAGAAATACTTGGCTGCTGTTATTTCTCACAGACTTAATCCAGTTCAGATTCCAACCAGTGCCAGAGCCTCCAAGATATGTTCCTTTGCACATGGGTAAACAGGAGCTGTTTGCCGTCTCCAACACTTTGTGAGCTAAGAGAGCAAAATGGTACCGAGATTAAGTGCCATTAACAGAGGCTCTACTGGACATCAGTGGCAGAGCATGAAATCCTGCATCTCAAAGCACAGACTGATACGCACCTTACCTGCTAGACTTGGTGATGGCCACTGCAAGGGGGATGATGGAGCTCATGGGACTAGCCCAGCTCTTCCTGAATTGTTGCAGTCACATATGGCCTGAGACTTGTCATAACCACCCTGGTTTGCTTGACTTATCTTTGTCTCACTCAAGGACACGCACCTAACACTAGATGTAAACGCCTGGAAGCAGAGAACCTGCTGTTTTGTGTGGTTAGACTGTAAAGTAGCCTGCATACTTTGGGGTACTGTAGCTGAGCCTTTGAAAGATGCCTGTGGCAATTAGTTGTCCAGATGCCATTGAAAGTCAATGAGAACTGAGTGAAATCCTGAGAATGAGTGAGCAGCCAAATGCTACCATATGCTCATAAGCTTTTCTTCTGTCTAGCACAGTGATCAGCACAAAATGGCAGCCAGAGTGAGGCTTAAGACTGTGAATAACAATTGAGATAAGTGTATGAAATACAAAAGCAAGTTCCTTTCCCTAATTCATGTGTAGCAGGCCAGTGATTTTCAGTTCAGAAAGTTATACGTTAACCTAACACTGCAGCACAGGAATTACCAACATTACTTTTTTCCATCTCTTGCTTTGATGACATGAAAGGGAAAATGAAAAAATTAAGATGGCCAAATAAGAACTTGATTTGCGCTTCATCTTCTCCCTTCTTGGGATCAAGAACTAAATTAAAGCAGAATAGAAGTGAACAATTAATTTCTTTCATTGTCTCCCATTTCCTTCTCTGGTGCAAAATTTGGCTTCCATTTAAATGATCCCAGCATTTATTCCATGAAACATGCAAAAGCATGGAAAATGAAAACATCTGAAGATGAAAAAAAAATTAAAAAAAATAGTACAATGTGCATTTCACATGCATATAGAACATAGTCCTTCCTATCCATGTTTATTCAGGGGGCATGTTGGAAAAACCCAGGTGAGTTTAATATGAAGAGGAACTGCAAGAGATCTTTTTTCTCCTTTCTCTTTGCACATATGTCCCACAGCAGACGATGGATGCTTCAGTGCTCCATAAACACCTTTCTTTTGTCTTGCACTGTTTCTGTGAGGGGTTGCATCATGCCTTGTAGAAGTGACATGGCTGGAATTGTGTTGTGCAAGTACAAGGGAAAACAAAAACACAACACTGAGCTTTAACTACACATGCCTGACAGCATCTTATTAAACTCAGAGCAGTCATCAGAGAAGTGAGAGCAAGCATGTGGGTGAAAAAAAAAAAAAAAAGCTTTTTCTCACAGCATGAAGAAAAAATATTTTCTGCTAAGTGAAAGAAAACAAGGTAGGGGAAACAATTCCTGGGTTGGGAGGAGGTTCTTTTTTTGTAGAACTCAAGTTTGGCATGTCACTTGCTAATATGGTCTCTACAATTTAAATTTCCATCAAGCTCATCAGCCCAAATATTTGCACATGCTAATTTGTTCAGCTGAGGCCCCTTGATCTGTCATATTCCTGTGAATCATGTCTTCTGTTGGCTTATTCCTTGGGACAGCTTGCCTCCTTTTGGATTTGTTATTAAAAGATAATATTGACTTAATTTCCTTTACACTGAGCAACAACCTCATCACCTAAAGCCTGCCTTGGCTTGTGGGTGAATGCATGTGTGCATGTGTGAGACAAGCTGCTCTCAAAGACTCATTTCTTGGCTGCTCTTAATGACAAGAATAATTAATGTCATCTTCCCAGAACTACTAGGTGTCCTGTGTCCCACTGGCTTGTCCGTGTCTGCCAGAACTTCAGCCTATATTTGAGCATCTGCATGAACTTTGGGACCTCAAGGTGGAGTTTGATTGAACTTGCTCCTCCTGGTACCAGCTTCTCCTGGATGCCACCAAGGTTAACAGAATCCCCAGTGCTAAACGTCATTGCCCCACTGATCCTCAGTGGGGTAAACCCCGTGAAGAGCAACCCTCTGCATGCAAGGATCTGTCTCTATATCGACCTCTTCCTGCTCCTAGCATCCACAACTCTGGGGAATGCATCAGCTACCTCTACTTGATTGCACTCAGCTCTCTTGTCCTGAAAATCCTTCAATGACCACCAAAATTGCTGCTGGCTGTTCTCCAGGGCTGAGTGCTGCTGCTCTAAGTGCCTTGCACACGGGTATGTGCAAGGGCAGCACCCCAAGAAATGTATAGCAGGAGCTTTCCCTGCCCTTCTCTCCATCATCTGCCTGCCCAGGGCTGGGCAGGTCATGCCTTAGCTGAGATGCAGCAGTGTCTGCTATTGCCTGCACTCTGTTCACACTCTCACTGCACACTTTGAAGGCAGTAAATCGTAAAGACTGACAAGTAATGATTTTTTTAATCCCATTTCTTTGCTTGTGCCAGTGCACTTAGCACTTGTTCTCTCTCTCTCTGAGATTTCTTTATGTTGTGATGGAACGCATCGGAGAGGAAAGATTTAGGACTGCCTCTCCCTCTGGTGCTGTGGTGATGGACAGTGAGCCCTCCCCCTGCATAAAACACGTGCATGCACAGCATACTCCTTTCTGCTATTCCCCATAGTGGCTGCCACATTCTCAGCACTGGGACCAGCAGAACCCAGATGTGGTGTAGATAGGGATGGTGAGAGTTTGAGGGATGATAAAAAGATTCTTACTTACATTTAATTTAAATTTCTCCACTTGCTTCACCAGTGGCTTTAGATAATGTAAGATAAGTTTTGAATTTCTGTGATCTATTATCATGTTTAATTTTTTTTCTCCACTTAATTTTATCCAGTTTTGACCACAGCTTTGAGCCCAGTTAATTTCAATGCTATTTTTGATTACCTCCTGCTTATATATGGGAAAAAGAAGTGAAATTCTCATCCAGACAGTAGTGTGTGGAACCGATTTTCAGAAACAGCGTAGATCTGGAGAGATTTGGTTGGTTGGTTTGGTTTTTTTCGTTGTTTTTTTTTCTCTGTCAACTTTTTCTGAGACTCTGAGGAAAGCACTTAGTTCATTTGGAGAGTTGTCTCAGCATCCACATAACCACACAGAGGACTTGTGTTGTCTTATGGACTCACCCCCATTTCACACCCTCCCTTCTTCTCCTGGGGAAACCAGTACTTGACTTAAAAGACAATTCAAAGGAATTGCACAACTTTATTCAGTTATCAAAGAGATGCGAAGTTCACACTCCCTTCTCCTCTAAAGCACAAATTCTGAAATTGAATTGCTCGATTTGTGTAGGAGTGAATTGCATTAAGCAAGACAGCACAGAAATTCCTCAGAAACAGTAGGACCTATCCACTGCTTTCAACTAAACCCCACAGATTCTGACAGAGAGCTCAGAGAGGTCATATTTACATCTTGCCTAGCAGCTTACTTTTCCTGGGATACTGCAATATGCTTCCCACTTTGTAGAAATCATCCTCATTCTTCAGCTTCTTTTCCCTTACTCCCAGACTCCGACAGAAAACCAGCCCACAGAACAAGAATACAATGGCTGTGCTTCACTGGATGCGGAAAATAAATAACTTGTCTCCTGCACCCATTACTTATCCTTGCTGTGTGTTTTAAGCCTACCTCCTATAAAAAGAAGCAGCTAATTTATAATCATGTTTTTTGTCGGGAGTGTTTGTTCACATCTGTCTGTCGGCAAGTTTTATAAATCAATTAGCGCCAGACAGACTCACTCTGTAGCTTTCTGTGTTCCCACAGATGTCACTTACTCATCAGCAGAAAAAAACAGTAGCCTTTGCTGTCTCCTGGTTTGGGTGCACGTGAAGAACAATTAAGTAAGTCTCCTGCACATGTGTACCAAAAGTGTTCCAGTTACCTGGCAACCAACTGAAAAACTATGCTGGAAAGCCAAACACCTGAGTACAATACTGTACCCATTTGCATATATGTGCATATATATGCCTGAAGAAATATATATGGAGTTATTTTCGTATTAAAGAATAAGGACTTGGGGAATTGCTTAAAATACCTGAGTTAGTTTATTACCATGTCTGCAAATGTGAACTTGTTAGTAAGGCGAAGGGAAATAGAGCTGTGTAGGAGATGAGGAGGGATTTAGGGAAGCCAGGGGTTGTGCATAGCAGCCGCAGTGGTGTACTGCAGTCAGAGGGATTTATGGGGAGTGCTGAAGTGACAAGTACAGTTTACAAGCGTTGTGCAGGAGATAATTGCACTCAGCTGGTGCTTTACAGTCCTACTAACTTCTCTAGTTTGCTTGAAGACTTGTAGCAATATATTCTGTTATTACTCAGTACATATGGTCTCGGACTGATCTTTCTTTGGTTGCAAAGCACTTGCTGTGAAAAGCTTAGGCTGGTCAGTCCTTCAGCTCCGTCTTCTGGGAACAAGAGAACAGGAGTGGGCAAGGTGTGGACAAAGATCTCCATCTGATAGAAGTGTAGAAGGAAGAGGATTGGATTAAAACATTGTTTTCCTTGAATGTGCATAAGTGTGTAGTCTGAGGGAATGGCAGAGTGGCATGTGTGATGAAGAGGAAGATGGAGAGCAGCTGAGATACGACTGAGAGCAGGTATGGAGTGATCTGGGCAGAGGGCAGGGGGGAAGAGGGACACAGCGGGGACATAAAGAGAGAAGAGACTGCCTACTGGTAGGTGTGTCTCTTCAGCTTTAGCAGCTCTTGCCTACAGACAGGGTTGAAAAAGAGGAGATGTGGAATGAGCACAGATAGACTTCTCCAGACCAAGCAGTACAACCAGCCTGTGAACCTTGGGCAATTGCAACACATTGCGTGGTGGAAAGCAACACATGTTGTGGTCATTCCTGTGTGCTCTTTTCTCTAGTTTTGTATATCTTCTGTTTTCTCACCTTGACTTTACTACTTTATTTCCTATAGACCAGTGGAGGGGTTAATCTTTAATACCTTGCAGTAATAAAAATGTTTTAATTAGCATTAGCTTGGAATGACAAGTCTACAAGTAATTAAGTTACATTGGGATCTAGTTGGAATGAAATTGATACCAGGGGATAGCATAAACATAAATCACCATTTAAATAAACTGAAATCAGATTGCTGTAATTAAAAGGAAAATCCATTGGCATTAAGACATAAAAATAACAGATACGGATTTAATAAATATAGAAAAGGAGGGGGAGAGAGCCTGGAAAAATATAAATTGTTCCTCCCCAAATACTTGCCATTGAAAAAAGAAAAGAAGATAAGAGATCGCTGTTTGGTTAGTATTAAGGAAATACAATTACGTTGGGATGGGAGAGAAGTTAGAAAACAGAGAGAAGACTGTAAGTGTCTGTACAGAATGCCATTAACATTAACCCGATGCATTGGAAGTGAATTCTAGTTATAAAAGTAATTACTGGCTACCGAACCCATCTGTAATCTGCAGTCGAAGGACAAAGACAGAACGAGCTGAGGAGAAGGTGATTACTTCTCCAAAGTTAAGAAAGGCATGTGCAGTCATGAGCCAGCAGCAGGCTGATGTATTTTTTTCATGATATGGAAAGAGCAAGTCAGCATATGCCTACCAACTCCTACTGTTTTCTTTAGGCTGCTTACCACTGTAGGACATGGCATTTTTGTATGATTAAAAATGATTCATTAGCCTTTTGGATTAAGGGAATCATGTACATCTTCTCTAAATGTTATGGCAATTAAGATATAGTAGATGAAGTGTCCTATTTCTTTGCAAGACAATAATCTCCTTTCAGAGAAAAAATTTGGAAGAATTGTTGTAGGAAAGAAGATTAAGAGAATTCTTCATAAAGTGATTGCAGTTCTGTTGTGCCCTCTCAGGTAAGAAAACCCTACCTGAGCTGTGAATAACTCACTGAAAGTGTCCAGGCAGGTTATGGTGACAGTGACAACGTAGTAAACATTGCTTTATGCTCTGGGTCCTTAGCTCTTCTGCGAACAGGTCTTACCGTCGACTGCAGGGTCATCCAAGATGAAGTTGTAAAGGCCAGTGTGGATCAATGCAGACAGGAAAGAGAAGCATAGCATTATTTTGAAGCTATGCAACAGAAAGTGTTAGGCAGTCTTTATAGACAGAGTAAAGATGTGACTGTGTTTAAAGCCATGCTGATTAATGCAAAAGTTTGCTCTAGGCTAAACTTTCTATCTATCTGGGGTATTTTCAGTCTATATAGATGGCCTGCGCATGATGTGGAAACTTAAGCCATTCCACCCATTTCATACTTACTGGTCATGCCTGGTGGGTATGGGAAGTCTATGTGTCATAGGACTGAAGTATTTGGGAACCTTGAGATCTATCACACCTACGCTGTAGTGCTGATGGGAGGATATGTCCAGTAAGTCTGATATCTACTGTATGGATTAGACTTACTGTTAACACATGAGTGGTTTATTGAAGGTGCATAGCGAATGATAGTTACATCCCAGATGAGTTACATTCTTTCTGCATCCACCAAAGACTTGACCTGCACTTGTGCCGAAGACATTTGCTTGGGATTTCCAGCTATTTTATAGTCATAAAATGGCTTGAGTAGAAAGGGACCTGTGGAAGTGATTTTATCCAACTATTTTTTTCTAGTTAGACCTGTTTTTCTAGTCAAATAGTGGATATTTTGAGCCTTAAATAAACAAGCTTCTGAATTAGATCTGTTAAAAAACAGGAAATTTGTTAGAAAAAGGAGGCATGTGCCTCTAAATATTTGAGGTTAACATGACTGGATTTATTTAAACTGATGGAAAATGCTGTGTGCATGATCCTACTGTGTTCGTATTGGTTTAATTTATGTATGATATTTAAAAACTGTATAAATTCAAAAAGGAAGGAACAATTTCCGACCCGGTGTTAAAAACCTGAAACAGAGTTTGTGTCACTTAAGTAATATGTTACATGCAAGTTGTGGGCAGCATCACGGCTTGGTGATGGTGAGATGTATTGAAGAAGACAGATTTCTAAAACTGAGGCCAGAGAAGACAGGAATTGTAGTAAAAGGAAAATAAACTCTTTGGTAGCGGGACAACCTCATTTCCTTTTGTGTACTCAAATGTAAAAAATGGTGAAATTAGTGGACTTTTATAAAAGTGAACAGTAGTCATCCTGTTCTATTTACTGGGAGTTTTGCCATTAACTTAATGGGACCGAGGTTCCAGTTCCTGTATTTAATCACCAGAAATATAACTTTATTGAGTAACAACAGAGCAATTTTAAGCCACATATTAGATATCACTTGCATACATAAAAGCTGTTCCTTCCATGAGGATCGTATTACTTAGCCTAGAATAATTAGCATTAATAATAGTGTTGTCATGTGCAAGAAGAGAGTCAGGATCAAACAGAGAAATTAACAGAGTAACTTTTTGAAATAAATCAAGCACATATTATTCAACCTTACTTGACCACATATTCACCTCCTCAAACTAAATGGCTACTTGTACTACAGACCTGCTTGTTTAATGTCAGAGCATCAGGCCTAAATTGCTCACTGCAGATCACTGGATTTTTCTAGCCATGTTTGTGCACTTGGACAGAAGGGAGCAGAGGTATGGTTTGATGAGGATCTTTCACATGTTTTTAAAATGACAATCTATGGAGCTGGTAAATGCTAAGTGGGATGGGGAACTGAATGATCGTACCCTGGTTATGATGATTGTGATCTTGCATCTGCACAACCCTGTCTGGAACCTGTTCTATTTTACAGATGTTACTGGCTGTGAATGTGTAATGTACTACACACTGTACTTCAGTCACCTTATGGGTGAAACTCAGCCACTGGCTTGACAGCATCCTGCCTCGTTGCATGGGAAATTTGGAGACAGAATGAGAAATTCTCCTGCCAAGTGACAATACAGGGAGAACTTATCTAGGTCAGCTGTGATCACAAAATGTAACATAGGATTGGGACAACTAAATGAATGTCATTACACACAGTGAGAGAATGAAAGGGCCAACTCTTTCATTTCCCACTCTCTTTTCTTTCAAAGAGAGCTTGTATACAGCATGAAATTGTTGCCCACAGCATTCTCCTAGAGATACTGACTGCTCTTAACTTGGATGAGCATACTCTTTGTTGGGTAAGAAACTGGTTAGATGACTGAGTCCAAAGAGTTGCGGTCAACGGTGTTAAATCCAGTTGGGGGCCGGTCACAAGTGGTGTCCCCCAAGGGTCAGTACTTGGGCCACTCCTATTTAACATTTTCATCAATGATTTGGATAAGGGGATAGAGTGCACCCTTAGTAAGTTTGCAGATAACACCAAGCTGGGTGGAAGTGTCGATCTGCTTGAGGGTAGGGAGGCTCTGCAGAGGGTTCTAGATGGGCTGGATCGCTGGGCCAAGAATAATCACATGAGCTTCAATAAGGCCAAATGCAGGGTCAGGCACTTTGGCCACAACAACCCCCAGCAGCGCTACAGGCTTGGGGAGGAGTGGCTGGAGAACTG